>BPLS01000154.1:33971-188532 GCA_019656275.1 Rhododendron kiyosumense | reverse complement strand
AGAGAGAGAGAGAGAGAGAGAGAGAGAGAGAGAGAGAGAGAGAGAGAGAGAGAAATGCATTGTATCAAGTAAAACCATCTAAGTAAAATCTAGCGGCTGGTTTGTCTTTTAAAAGGGCTTTTGGGGGCTTTTAAAAAATTCAGCAGTTTTGTCTGCTTCTCAGTTGGAGAGTACAGCCCGAATTAAAAAACTCATATTTAGAATCATAAACAAAATCTAACCACATAAAAAAACCCATTGCGTGAAAGCTAAAACACAATTCAACACCCCCGGTAGCACACGACAAGCGTACTACTCGAAGATCAACGGCCGGATTAACATCGGATGACGGAATAAAACATCATCGTTGCTCGATCGAACGGAAGGGGTCGATGCAGCACGGTTCTTCTGTGACGTTTAAAAGGCCATGTTACTATGATACCAAAAAAAAAAAAGCATTGTAGTTTAATAGTATTAATGATTATAACAAAAAAAAAAAATAAAGGCGAGAAGTGCCGAAACCGCTTGTCGGGGATGAAGAAAGAAATATTCAGGTTTTCTGGAAGGGAATTACCTCATCCATGTTACGTTGTCTTTGTCAAAATTAGAAAACGTTTTCTCAGGTTGGTTTTTGCAGTATTTTATATGGTAAAAATGCCTATGTTTTATGCACGTTATATATACGTATATACAAAACCTGCGTATATGACAGGACGCTGACAGGACGCATATATGTGCATGCCTTTTTACGTGTGTAGATGTACTTTTTACGTGTGTAGATGTATAGTAGTAGTAGTAGAAACTAGGGTTTGTCATTTTGTTCGAAACTGATAACTATATATGTGTTCACACCATGATGCCATGGAGGATTACACCTCAGTTCCTGTATTACCAAAACTTGTTTGTATTGAAGAGTGTTATATATGCACCATCTCTTCACCCTGTAGATATGAGCTATTTATTGTCGAGATGAAATTTGGATCACTGGATTGTCAAACAAACAGCTCAGATGGTGCACAGTATTGTGTTGTGCTCTGGTGCAATTTCAGTCGCAGAATGGCAAAAAAATATTATTCTTTTCTAAAATTGAACGGAAATGAAGGTACATACACTTTTTCAGTATAGAAGATTTGACCACGAAAGATTGTGGCATTGGGGGGGCGCAAGGACGGACTTTTTTCGATAATAGTAAATATTTGGCTTTTGGGTGATAAGTTAAAGAGATATATGTGTAAAATTAATTCTTTAGTGTGTATATCAGTATATGGAGTCCTATGGATATGTCATATATAGTATTAAACTTTTTTCAACAAACCAGATCATTTCAGGTATTATATATAAAAAAACATAACATAATAAAAGCGGACATTATCGGTCCGAAAATACAGAAAACAACGAAATCCAACATAATAGATCCACTGGTTAGGAAATTAATCGTACCGTTCACTACCGGATGGACCAATGAAAATTGGAATTAGACGTTGCCGTCACCCCAACACAGAAAGTCATAGTAACACACGAACGAGGTCTAGTCCAAAAGCTTTCAGAGACTTCTGATTCCCAGAAACACCATTACGTTCACACCCCCAAGGCTAATAATTCCACATTTCGTGGATCTCACTTTGATACTTCACCCAACCTCTTTTCTCATCCGTAAGGCGTTTCATTTTTTTTCTACATAGAAAATAACCATGAGTTTGACATGATGGGACCAAGGGCGGACTCAGAATTTGGTTGTAGTGGGGTCAAATAATGAGCAAGAATTGTAAATTTCATGAGATCTTCGGAGCAAAAATATTATCTTTTAGGGCAAAATTACGAAATACTCCTCCAAACTATACCTGCTCTAAGTGTATTTTGGAACTCAGCGGGGTCGTGTGACCCTGCTTGCCATAGTGTGGTTCCGCCACTGGATGGGACAACATCAATACTCTTCGCAATGAGGAAGCCGAAAAGAAAAAGAAACACCGGATACAGGGGTAACTCTACTATGTGATCAGAGGTTCGAGCGAAGTCCCAGAGTTCAAAAAATTCATTAAAATTTGCTACTTCCTCTATCCCCTTTTTAAAGTTCAGTATTCCATTTTGGACTGTTCCTTAATAGATGTCCATTTTGTAAAGTTAGTGGGTAAAAATTGGTACATTTTTCATTTTGCTCCTAATATGTAAAAATTAATGTGAAAGGTGTAATGATGATATTTTCTTAATAAGTTGGAATTACAAAGCGAGACATTTAAAAAGTGACGGAGGGAGTACTTGTTAATTTGTAGTATGTAAGATGTTTTTTTCCTTGGGTATTGTCGGCATTAGATTGTATGAAGGAAAAGTAAACAAAAGTCTACTTAAATTTGGGAGTAAGTAGATAATCACTTTGTTTGGTTCAACATTCCAAAAGTTACTTTCAACTCTCGACACAGTTTTCAATAAATCTTTCTCTCTATCTCTCTCCACTCATTACCACTCCAACTCTCAAAAATAACTTTCTAAATGTTAAACCAATCGGAGTGAATATAGTTCCAAAAAAAAAAAACTAGACCCGATAAATTTTCAATTGAGATTAATAAGTAAATATCTTTAATTATATACAATTTCGTATATATGCAACAAACTTCTGTACGTTTTTTTTTGGGTGACGGAGAAATAGCTCTATAGTCAGGCCACTATATAGACCTGACTGCCCAATCCAAATCTCCGAGAGAGCTAGCGCGGCCATACCAATCATGGCCCCTAGTCTCACTTACTTCAAGATACTCACTCAGTGGAGAATCAAACCCCATACCTTAAGGAGTACTCCCAAAGCTTGGACATCTACCCGAACCACTAGAGCTATCCCTTGGGTGTGTAACTTCTATACGTTTTTGTCCTTTACATCAAAATCCTAGAGCCACCCTAACAAAGAAGAATGAGTATACACATATGTACTTGATATTTGAAGCTGATCCGGACATCAGAATTGTAAAAAAGTACTTTGCATCCGTCAACATACTAGCTTAAACTCCACGTCCAAAACCACTGTACTTGTAAAAACAAGATAACATGCGTTCATGCGGTGCAGTTGACATTGACTAATAGAAGCATCCATAGTTGGACATTACCAACATCCATATGGGAAAAACTTTTTAACGGAGTCTTCCGTAAATAAAGTTTATGGAGGGCAATCTTGACCATCTAAAAGTGTTTCGGATGATCCAGATTAAAGACAAATTATTAACGGTAAAAAATATTTATTACCTGTAATAGTTTAAAAACGTATCTCAAACCGTTGATTGTCAAAACAGACGGGTGACATTGCGCGAAGCCGTGAATAAGAATCATAAGATATCTCCTTCCATATACAAACGGTAAATCAAGTTAAATTTAGACTTAAATTAATTTCAGCATTGTGACCCATGGATCTAGGTCATACTATTCCACTTAGAAAGTTACCAAAAGAGTAGAATAAAAGTGAGTCAACTATGTGGTTTATTCTTTTTCCTTGGGCAGTTCACAAGGAAATCTAGCTAGTACACTATCCCCTCATAGCATAATCTATTAAAAATAAGATTATATTATTTTTTTCAATATATGTTGGATAATATTTAATTCAAGTGTTTAAACTCACACTTTTTGGAACATTTGAGTTTTCTTTCATCTTGACAATGTTGTTAACTGAAATTATAGCAGTTGCAAACCTATGGCGGGTCACACTATATCAAATAATAATGTCAAATCGGTCACACTATATGTCGACTACCATAAAATCTAGAATCATTTGACGTGGTGCATAATATTCATTGACATTAATCCTATTGTCACCTTCTTAATTCTCCATTATGTGTTTGGGAAACTAGTGGAAAGCTAAAAGCTTAAAATGTTGGAGCTCAGAATCATCTACTGCGAATTAAAACTCAATAGTCCAAGGCAGTTAGCTTGCGGCCATTGTGTAGCAACAATTGGACTGTGAGATTGTGATTTAGATTCTATAAAACGGAGTTTGATGCCTATTGTTATAATTTGTGATCGATTAGCTATCTTTCATGATATAAATACTATTCCATCATTTTTTATTGTGATATCTGAAAAATACGTATTGATATCCGTAAAGGTGTCTTGATATCTGAAAAATACGTATGATAGAATATATTGTATGAATAGTATTGTCCTGTATCCCTCTAGGCATTGGTTAGGAAGAAAGGAGCACTTGTTTACATGTTTTTGTACCCCAAAAAATAAAAAATGATACTACTGGGCCCAGACAGGAAAATTGCAATGATCGGATGGTGCTGATCACATTTCCCATCTTCCTCAGGTGAAATCATTCGGTAGCTTGAGAGCACCGTTACTTGGTTATCCAGACAACTACACAATCTAACAATTTCGTGAATTCTTGACTAAGCATTTGAACTCCGCATAAATATGTGACTTGAAATTGCTTATGAGCACCACGTGGTGGCAGTGCTGAATAATTACTCCTTTCTCACACAAACGCAGATAAATCATGACATACCATGACTTATGATGGTCCGCCGTACACACAAAACTCAACCTTTACTGCTAGCTTCCCCCGAAAATGCTAAGGCCACCTACAGGCAGAGCATCGATCGGGAATCGACAGGTACGCGGGGTTCACTCTGAGCCTCGCACAGACAATTTAAGCCTTTTAATATTTTTTTAAAAAAAATTAGAGTGAACTTGTGAAAAATCAGCTTAATCCGATATGTATAAGTGCTCGATCCAATCTTTTATTTTTTCAATCAAATTTCAAGATTCAAAATCTGAATAAGAAAATAGAAGATTGGATCGAGCACCTACATATATCGGATTGAGCTGATTTTTAACAAGTCCATTTGTTTTTTTTTTTGTTTAAATTATTGAACAGTTTGGATTATTCATGCAGGACCCGGAATGGACCCTGTGTGCCCATCAGTTCCCAGTTGCCAGTCGGTGGCCGTAGCAGCGTTGAGCTTCCCCCTCTTCTCTTCTAGAGGCGGAAGACGCCGAAAGGAAACCTCAAATCATACCAAAAGGTCTAAAAACTCGAACGGGGCATTTTAGGAAAGTTTGCCTTTCTTAACAAACAAAACCGCGTAATTAACAGCTCGCTTTCCAAATAATTAGACAGAGAGAAAACGACCGTTTTAATTTCCGCCATCCACCGAAAAGGAATATAAGGGAAATCTAACTCCATTTAGGGGGGAGAGAGAGAGAGAGAGAGAGAGTGTTCCAAATGCATTTCAGTTTTTGAAGAGAGAGAGGGAATTCAAAGTTTTCGTTTTGAATTTAATGGAAATGTTTTGGGGATTCCTTAATTAATCTTTTCTTTGTGATGTGGATTGGGTGTTCTGGAAGTTTGTGAGAGAGCCATTACTCTCTCTCTGTCTTTTATTGAGACCTTTGTTCTATAAAGAGACTCACACCCCACCACATTCCAAACTCTCCCAATTGCTCTGCATTTGCTCTTTCTAGAGAGAGAGAGAGAGAGAGAGAGAGAGAGAGAGAGAGAGAGAGAGAGGATGGAGGACATGGCCTCTTTATGGAGTTATCAAGAGGTGGGTAACTCTTAATTTCTTCCTTTGTCCGTCTTTTCAGTTCCTTTTCACTGTGCGTTTGATTGATGCCTTGTTTGGTTCTGCATTTAAAGTTTTCTTCCCCTCTGTAGATTCTACTTCACTGTACTTTTAACTCAATTCCAGATTTCGTCTTGTCTTCTCTGTTTCCCTTCTGGGTTGCCTTTCATTAATCTTTTGGCTAGAACGTTCATGCAAAATTCATTGAATTTTGAAGTGTCTTTCTTTGATATTTCAGTAATTTTGAGTGCCAGTTGCAGTCCATTTCTTCTTTTAAAGTTGATTTTTTTGTTGTTGGGTAATTCAAAGTCTTCCCCAGAAACTTCATGGATGTCAAAAACTATATACACGTACATGTATGGCTGCTTGACTTCCTCAGAATTTTTGGGCTATTCCTAGAAACCTGTCAATTTTAGAAAATAAAATAAAAATTAGAAGATAGAAACCTGTGGATATTTAATTGGGTAATCCTTTGAAACCCCATAATCCCCTTTCTACTTCTTTGGAGTAAAGAATCCTTTGTTGTTTCCCATTTCCCCCTTTTAACTTCCAATTCACTAAAGCAGCTTGGTTTGACTCAAGTGGCTTGGACCCCTGTGGGTAGTTTTCAGTTCCTCCTAACTTTGGATTGGTTGCTCGCTCTCTCTCTCTCTCTCTCTCTCTCTCTCTCTCTCTCTCTCTCTCTCTCTCTCATTAACTCTTGTATGAAATTGCAGGGCATGGATGAACTGAAGCAGAGGCTTGTGTATACCACCCTGGAACTGGAATCAGCAAACGAGAACATGAAGCAACTGCTTCAACACCTCAAACAAGCTTGGCAAGAAAGAGATGAAGCAAGAGACCAACTCCAAAAACTACTTACCAAACTGACTCCTTCCACTCCACCAGCTGAATTCCTCACTGCCCCACCCCAATTCCAACCCACCAAAGCTAACTCAAGCATAACTGAATCAAACAGCTTATCCGATACATATGGATCGTCCCCGGTTGATTCCCTATTTGATCCTGTCTCATCCCCAGAGCTACTCTCCAACATACCCAACAAGCCATTTGTTCCAGAAATGCCTAATTTCGATCAAGGTAGTTTGGTGGTTGACAATTTCGTGAAGGGAAAAGTTCTACCTGAGAAAGGGAAACTGTTGCAGGCTGTGCTCGGGGCAGGGCCACTGCTTCAAACTCTTCTTGTGGCAGGGCCGCTTCCACGGTGGCGGAATCCTCCCCCTTTTCAAGCATTTCACATTCCACCTGTTTCAGTCAATGGGTGTGGCTCGGAATTGGTAGTCAATCACAAGCCAGTTGGAAATCTAAGCTATGTGCCTAGATCGGTGAATTCTCCACCATTTGGTGAGATTCCTTCTCAAATGTTGACGACAACATCCATGTTGAACTTTGCTAGTGGTGGTTATGTTCCGCCCGGCAAGCGACAAAGATTCCTGTGAAACCTTAGATGATTCCCTGATTTTCTCTCTAGTATTTTTCGGTGTACATTGATGGTTGAGGGTGTAAATGGGAAATACTCAGTTTTGGGATTGAATGATAGTAGCTATTTAACTTTCTTATCGTTCTATTTAACTTTCTTGTCACAAGTTCACTTTCTTTACCCAGGGTAGTCATATTCCTAGTAACTAATGCAGAAAATTAAGCAGAGTTTCAAGCTACTAGTATCAGTTTTTCTTGGGAAGTGATATTGGCACTCCAAAAATTGATGCAGGTACTCCAAAATCAGTATAACTCCTAAGCCACTTTCCTTTGTTTTTTGGAGTGCCTGCATCAATTTTTGGAGTGCCAATATCATTTTCCTTTTTCTTTTCTTGGGTACAGCTGGGTGTGTACACACGAACATGCACAGATGTATAGTGTGTACAGAAAAATGCTTCGGTCTTTGTTTTAGACTTTTAGGTAATATTTGAGACAAATCCCAAGCACAAAAGATTTTTCTGTCTCACAAGGGATTAAGGAAGAAAGTAGAAACAGAATCATGTGGGAGTTCCTTTTTGATCCTGTAAAAAAGGCAACACCAACAAAACTGTTTTCCAATTTAAAAAAAAAAAAAAACTGTTTCCATCGGCTTATATTTGGCGTAATTTTCTAATGAAAAGATCCAGATCATTACAGGGAAACTTTCCTAGAAAAAAGAAAACATAAAATGGACTGGACTGGAGTACTGTTGAATATTAACAAAGAAGAAGACAATTTACGGAAGAAAATACCATATGAAGACCAGCACATACTTCTTCTGTCCATGTGAGGTGCTAAGAAGAAACATCACAAGAGGACAGAGGGGAGAAAATTGGCATTTTTGTATCAAGAAAAATTTGTCTTCCTGAAAAAGAAATGTCGTTGCAAGAAATTGTAATATCATTTAAGTTTAGATTTCTACAGTGATGGAAACAGCAGTTTCTTAGTTCTGGAGGAAGTATTGGCAATGCATAAGAAAGCTAAAGAAATAAACAGGTGAATTGTAGTAGAGCTCCCTTTTTTATTCCCTTCTGTTAATTTCTTCTGCAATTGCCTGCACTCTATAGGTAAATTTGAGAACTATTAGCAGACATGTACAAGTTGGGTACGCGAAAAAGAAATTGGAAGTAAAAAGTACCTGAACCTCAACTTGGCTTATGTAGATGCAGGCACAGAATAACATGAATCTTCAATTGAAACATCCGACCCTTGAATCTGTTTTTGGTTGTGTATTCCATGTAGAATAACACGCACACAGAATTTTCTTGCAAAAAATGCAAGCTCTGCGTGAAACAAACAGAAGGATCAGAAGAAGTTTTGATCTTGTAATGAAATATTGAGTTACATGCAATTAGAAAAGTTAAATTCCAAATTCGGTCACATGTTTGAACTTCGCCCTTGGGATCATCTAGTTGAGCAACAACATACATGAAGTAGATGGAATTGGTCCCTAAGATCAGTTGAGGTGTGCGTAAGTTAGCCCAATTGGAAAAGTTATCAGCACTCTGTGCAGATTATAGGACAAGTGCAGTCAATCCTTTCATCCGCAAAAGTTTCTCGGAAACTTTTTCTTCAAGTAGAACATATATACCAGGTGGCTGATGAGATTCTGAGAAACTTCATGTATAAATTCCAGCATCAGGTCAAATGATAAACGGATAAGAAAGCACCGAAAAACTGTCACTTTGCCAAAAATCAAGGGCAGCGCCACTATGTGATGAGGGGGCGAACCCCCTCGATTAAAAAATTGTACCAAATTCGTTTCTATTCTTAAATATAATTTGATTTTCTCTAACATTGTCGGAACTGAATCATATACCTTGCCAAAGAAAATGAAAGTTCAATTAAATTTGTGAGTAAAAGAGATGTAACTCAACAAAACAAAATAAACTAAGCCCAGCAAATTTTCAACCAAAATAAATTAGTAGGTTTTATATAGAGCTCCGTATACAAAAAAAATTCTTCACATTTTTGTAACCACTGAATTAAAAATCCTAAAGCTGCCCCTGCCAAAAATGGAATATCGTTGTTGTAAAATGCAATATCATTTTAAATTTCAAGAGTGACGGGAAGACAGCAGTTTAATAGTTTGGGATAGTTCACAAGAAATGGACAAACGCGAAATCTCTCTTTGGTGGGAACTCTTTGTATACACTTCCTGTTTCTTAGTTAATACAGATTATTAAAGCAACAATGCTGCGATTTTCATGGGATAACTTTTTCTAGAAACAGGTTGTGAGGACAATAGCCTCGCGTGTGTGCGTATGCGGGCGTCAATAGTCCGTGTGCGTGTATGTGCGTATGTGTACACGACCATTATTCGTGTTGAAGGCCCTTTAAATCTTTGGCGCAATTTCAAAGCAGAGAACTCGATTCTTCCATTATGTATTCAATTCCCATTACCCAGTTCAAGAAGAAAAACGAAGGAAAAATGGGCCAAAGCAACAGATTGTGCTGTTTGCTTAGTTGAATTTGGCGAAGGTGAATGGCTTGAAAACTTACCAAACTTTTCTCACTCCTTCCCTGTCGGTTGCATTGATACTTCATTCCAGACTCTTTCGAGCTGTCATCTTTCTAGATCATACGTCTTTGATCTAGTGATGCACCATGAGTATTCTGTTTCAGTGTATTTTTGTTGAACTCTGCGAAGGGAAGATATCCTGCAAGATAGATCAAACCATCACCAAGTCATTCAGTCCCACAACCTGCAGAGTTCTTTACCTTAAATAGATCCACCAAATGCCATTGCCAGGTGATTTAGCTTCATTTCTGAAGACTAAGATAAAGCCAGGGGATATTTACCTGTTGTTTCCAGCATTCAGGTATCCACTTTTTGCAGGGAATAAAAATTTGATCATATTCTTCCTGGATTAACAAAGGCAACAAAAGATGCATCCAGAAAAGAGTTATGGTGGTAGTAGAGTGTGGTCAAACCTTTCTCTTGAAAAGCTTAACAGGCAAGTATGATCAACTATAAAAGGCTTACCTTTGAAAATTTCAGCATTACCAAATGAGAAGAGTGGATATAAAATCACTGACAAAATTAAGCAGAAAAGGTATGCTGAGCAAGAAAGGCTGGTTATGTACACCTCTCACCCACAGATTTGATTCCAAATATTTAGGCCAAAGCCTGCATTCTAACAGCACACAATTTATGAATTATACTTGAAACATGTAAGAAATTTCAGGGCAGCTTTATTTGGGTACGTTTTTATGGTCTATGAGCTCTTTATCAAGTGTAGCTCCAAAACAATGTAATCAATAGCAAGGAAATATAACCATTGAACAAAGCTCCACCACAACATAAAAGCTGCCAACTCAAATTGAAAATGTGCATGCATCATCCATTAATATGAGGTCCCTCAGTAGAGCCTGTATAATTTACATTTGGACTGATGAATCCAGACAATGGTTCTTGTATATCTGACCCATAAACATGACCCATCTTAGTACGTTTTGTTTCCAGATACCTTCGGTTTTCTTCAGTAATGGGCGTTAAGACAGGAACACGCCCAACCACAGCCAATCCGTAGCCCTTCAGACCGGTGAATTTGGCAGGGTTGTTGGTCATTAAGCGCATGGTCTGAACTCCCACATCTCTTAGTATCTGTGGTATCAGGTAAAATAAGTTAAATAGCACGAACTCCTATGTCCTCTGGAAGACTAGAACCATAAGACTTTGCTTGAAACATTGATTTGATGAGGGATTTATCAAGGGAAAGTGATGAAATATTTGGCTTCTTTGCTCGATCTTTTCCTTTATTTTACCTATCTATATGTCCGACCCCAAATCCATCCCCCCACCCCAAACATTAAAAAAGAAAAAAGAGGGGGAAAGAAGGAGTAAAACAAGTAGACCTAGTACCCACTAATACCTGAATGGAAGGATATATTGGGTCCAAACCTAACCCTGGGCATTAGATGCACAAGGTAGTTTTCCTCCAACTCAAATCGACAACATAGTAGGATGAGCTTTTGAACACTGAACTAACGATCCCCCTAAATATTTAAGACCGGAGATTGGAAAGGAAGTTTTCTTGAACTGACCTGGGCGCCAATACCATACTCCCGTGTATCAGCAGCAAATCCAAGTTCTAGATTCGCCTCAACTGTATCATGACCTTTATCCTGCAAATTATAGGCCCTAAGCTTGTGACCCAGGCCAATTCCACGTCCTTCATGACCTCTAAGGTACACAACCACACCTCTTCCAGCTTGTTCAATCAACTGCATTGCCAATTCCAACTGGCTTCCACAATCACACCGAGCTGATCCAAAGATATCCCCAGTCAAGCACTCAGAATGAACCCGTACTAGGACATCTTGTCCATGACCAATGTTTCCCTGTTGTATTTGAAGGGAAGAAAGAAATATCTCAGCAGAGGTATGGAGTGCTAACATTCAAAGAAATTAAAGAATTACCTTTCAGAAACATTTTTACCTTCACTACCGCTACATGCTCTGTTCCGCCTAGCTTCGAGCGATAGCAATACGCCTGAAACACACCCCATTTAGTTGGTAAACGTGAAACAGAAGTTCTTTCAACCAGCTTTTCCCTTTTTCTCCTATACCTACATGCAAAATGCAGAATAAGTCAACAAGACATTTTTTAAGATGTAAGACTATAGATGGTCAAAGATATGAATCTCAATTTGCGAAACACAAACAACTGATCAAGTTAAAAATGTGTCCCAAGAAACCTAGTTACATGAATTGATTGAACAATTCAGTAGTGTTTCAATCATGGGTTTCTGGAGGGATTTAGGGGTGAAAGAGAGGGTAAATGGGGAAAAAAGAGAGAGAGAGAGAAAGAAGAAGAAGATGATGAATTGAGGAGTCTAAATTTATACTTGGTTTTCACAGTCCTTTTCAAGAGGACATTTTTTTGTGTAGCTCACCTAATCAAATCAGTGATTGAGACAATTGGAATGCTGTGGTCAAGAGCCAACTTTCTTAAACTGGACATAGAGGCAATAGAACCATCCTCTGCATCAACAACTGACGAAAGAACAGAAATTGGCAGCAAGCCAGCCAGCATGGTCAAATCCACAGAAGCCTCAGTATGACCAGCTCTCCGTAGGACTCCACCATTTCGGTACTTGAGGGGGAACACATGGCCAGGCCTTCGAAAATCTTCTGGCTTAGAATTAGGAGATGAAAGAGCAAGGACAGTTTTTGCTCTGTCTGAAGCTGATACCCCTGTTGAGGTGCCAGCTTTGACATCCTATAAAGTTATAAAGGAGAGTATGAGTTTAATGGTGTATCTAATGCAAAGGAAGGGTAAATGATCAAGAGCAAAATGGGGAATCTTTTGTAAATTGAACAGCTTGCAAAACTTTCTATGTACATGACATTTGAAGAAATAAAATGCATCAAATTACAGGGGAAACCTAGCCTGTAAAAAAAATTCAGACTTTTTCTTTAGAGTTTAGAGTGCATTGGTGATTGGCTGTTATCTGTAACCCTTCATGCTCTTAACATCTCAACCCAGGTAAATCTAGGCATTTTATCGATATGAGACTTTACCATCTCAGCTAGCTGGACCTTCTTTTAATTTTTTACTATAGTTGTAATTTTTTGGAAAACCTCCATGGATATTGGGATGTTCACATGTAAGGGAAGTACGTTGATATCGCTTCTAAGTAATATATGAATTAAAAGGTGCAATCACTTTTCATGGGATACTAAAACATTTCCGGAATGAGACAAATGGCTTACATAAAACTATTCTGGAACCATACATACCACCGTGATGGTGAAAGAGGGAGCAGACGAATCATCTTCCTCCTCGGGTGACATTAAGGGTAGCTTTAGTCTTTCAAGATCCTCAGCTTTCATTCCCACAGAAACAATCCCCGATCCATGCTTAACCAAAAAAGCAATAGCCATGGTACTTGTAAGAGATGCTGCCATGATAAGGTTTCCTTCAACTTCTCTACTTTCATCATCTACAACAATCACAAACTAGCACAATTTTGCGCAAAATGGACCAGCAAGAACACAATTAGCATACAGTTATAACACAATTTTACCCAAGTTTTGCATCTTTGATGGTTTCAGCGTTCTATGTCTATTACCCGGAAAACACCGAAGTTGTTTAGAAATATTTTCAAAACCTACTTGTGGATGACCTTTCTAAAACCAACCCATTGCTCGAATTTTTGCAAATTGCTTCCGAACAAATGAGAAACTGTGATTGGTTCTAAAACTTTCTTCTTTTTTTTGGGTTCCCGGAAACATGAAAAATGAAAACAGAAGAACAAAACAAGGGAACTGAAAACAACACCATAACACAATATGCTACAAACCTTGCCTTGGCGTAGCATATTAAGTGCCTGCTCAATGGAAGAGAACCCTTCAGTTGGGCAGTCAGGGTCTCCCTCGGCATCACTGACAAAGAAATCACTGGTTTCTGCCGTAATCTCCGCCTCCACTGTCCCAAATGGCGCCGAGGACGAGTCATCTAACCCACCCAACAAAGACCCATTTTCGTTTCCTCCCATAGGACTTCCATCAAACAGGTTGTCAGCTCCAATCCCAGGTTCCCTCACAGCCCAACATCCAGAATTGAGCCACCTGTGCCCCTGAATCCCAATTGGGCCAGTTCCCACCCTCTGAGGAGCTGTGACAGAGCGATGAAAGCTGAAACTGAACCACGACATATAAGTTACAAAACCAAAACCAAGCTCACAATCAAACTAACTCCATTAAGGTAACAAACAACTAAGCAAATAATCTCCCTTACAAGAAGAGAGATATCGATGATGAATCTGTTGCGTTTTCGCATACCTTGAGCTGATGAAGAGTTGAGGAAAAAGTAGGTGCTGAAACAAAACGCAATCCATGGAGGGTACGATCTTCGTCATCGTCTCATGATGTTAGTTTTTTTTTTTTTTGGCCGGCATAAGCTTGTAAAGTCGTTTGTGAAGTGTCAATTTCGAGATGAAATTATGCAAATTCAAGTGGGTTATCCCAAACCAGAATCCCACCTCTTGTTCTGGATTGCGATGTGCACGCAATTGGAATCGTATTCTTGCGTTATCCTTTACGGAATGTGTTGGGTTGTTCTTTAGAACCACTTGCATGCGATACACAGTGACAGCTAAAAATATCTATACCCAAATGAACAAGTAATTCTGCGGCACCGCTACATGGTGTTCCTTTTTTGCAGAAACAGTTATTCTGCGGCATCACCACATGATATTCTTGAGCTATGCACACATGCCGTTGTTAGGCATGTGTGCGTACTGCATAGCAATGTCTGCGACACCACCAATTAATTGTAATGCCATCCATGTGTGCAGCAGCTCAAGACAAAGTATGTATCCCCGCTCCCTTCCATGAACAGTGTAATGACAAATGCGAATGAAGGCGTATGATATTCAATTATTATTGTTGCCTTATTCTTGTCATTTTCATTTTTTTTTTGGTTTCACTGTCGCGTAGATAAACGATAAACACGTACACTTGTTTATTGTCCCTAACACGAAGTGTTGTCCATTTTTCTAAAACCTGGTAGTTGGTGCAGCGGTGTCTTATCCGTGTCCATATTATTTGGTGCAAAAAAATAGATTTTCAAAGTAGAGTTCAATCGAAAGCTCTTAACCCTCAGATTTTGACTCACCCTCATTATAAAATGGTGCAGGGCATTTGTTAAAAGCTTAAACGCTGCAGCAAGACAAGTTTCCATGACTTCATTAAGACAATGGATATAGGGCCCAAGATGCCAACACTATTAGCAAAGCAAAGGAGGGTGGTAGACAGAACATGGTATACTACATTTTAGTGAAGATACTTTGTTTTTTAACAAAATGGTGTCCATCTCCTCAGGGCACCATCATGTGGGAGTTCGAATTAATTCTCTTTTTGCTTCTATCGTTGCCGAAGCACTTTTTATCCGAGGGCATGGACACTCTGTTCATTGTTGAAGCACTCTTTATCTTTATTCACCTATGGGCAGGGGTAGACACAAGGGATGCGGGGGTGCCCGGCCTTTGCACAACTCTAATATTCACAGTTGGTGTATTGGTTTCTTAGGAGAATTTGAAAATTTTCTTTGATATTGGTCCTGGCTGTTCTTTTGAGTGAAGAAGAGTTCTTAACAATCCTAGCCGCAATTCAACATGGTGGATGATTGAATCCCACGGAGGTTTGAGCAGCAAGTGAGAACGAGAAAAGCAGTAAATGTTTGTCCTTAATGAAATGAGTTCAGCTCCACCTCAATCCTCCTAAAATTGGAGAATCCTCCAATCCTATTACAATGCGACACGTGGGGACTATTACATCCAATGGTCAACTCCCCTTGATATGAAAATCACCCGATAACTTTCCTCCTCTTCTTCCCTCTACCACTACAATATCCGACCACTGCCGAATTGCCAATCTCGCCTCTTTCTTCCCTCAGCCATCGCCATTAATGACTACGGCCTCTAACCCCTCTTTAATCCATAGCCACGTCTGTCCCGTTTCCATCTAATTCTTCCCCCTCCACAGACCTAGACTAATATAAAAAACCCAAACCCACCATTAGATCCATCAAATTTGCGATGAACATATCTTAAAATTCTGAGATACAGGTGGAGAGGTTTATTGTCTTCTTCATCTTCTTCCCCTTCTCTGCCTCGTTTCCTCTCCAAAACCTAACGAACTCATCCCTAATCCAACTCTAATTTGCTAAGTGATTGAGTTCACCGGTGGCAAAAGAATCCGGCAACAAATATCCAGTTCTCAAACTGTTTGATTGGCCGCTTCTTTGGAAAGGAGAGAGGAGGAATGTAATTATGTGTGCTCAATCCTTTGGCTTTTTAATGAGGTGGGTGTGACGTTAAATCCTCACCGTTGGATCTAGATTGGAGGATCATCCAATTTTAGGAGGATTGGAGAGGAGCCGGACTCTAATGAAATTGCATGTTCGAATTTCACGGAGGTCAAGCATAATAAACCTTGGGGCAATTGGAAGATTTGTTTGATCGTTAACTTTAAAGCTCCAGAATAAGTTGAGGTGTGCGCAAGCAAGGTGGCCAAAAAAAATTAAAAAACCATGGGGATGATCTTTCAAGTACTCAAGGTCATTACTTTGAATTTTTAATTTCTGAAATGAATAATGTAAGAAGTATTTAAAAAGTACGTTCAAAATGATGTAGAGTTACATTTTATTTTATTTTTTTACATAAAGGCACGGACATTTTTCAAATTTAAAAGAACAAATTTAAATCCATGTCACATCCCATGATTCATTACGTATTTGTTCTTCTTTAATTCCATGTCTAAAGTGGAAAACCACACATTAATTCCGGTGCATAAAATTGATATACAGAGTCCTGACAACAGCTAGAAGAAACCGCAAGTCTACCTCGCCGCACGAATTCAAAACGCTACTGTTTGGTGCTCAATAATGGTGCTCAATAAATGGGCATGAAGATTTATGATTTTGTGGGGATACATTTTAGGTATCTACATAAATGATTTAAATTACAAGTTATTCTTAAAATATTTAAATTCAACTAAAAAAAATATTTAAAATCCAGTCATAAATAGTTGGACGACCTATGCAAAGTGCTATATACACAATAATTTAAATACAATATTTCACATACACGTGGGGTACATGCACCCCACATGAATGGAGGTTGTGTTTGTGTTGCGTTTGGATTATTGGGTTACTAGTAATTTTGTAAGCAACCTTGTTAACTACATAGACATCTGTGCACAAATTTTATTGTAGGGCCCACTATAGGTTCCACACAAACGATTCGAGCCGTTCATTAATTGTAAAATATTTTTTCAAGGATTCTCACGAAAAATAAGCTCAATCTAATACTATAGGTGCTATCCAATTATCTAAATTTTCATTTAGATTTTTGGATAATAAAAAGTTAAATGATTAGATCGAGCACTTATAAGTATTGGATTGAGCTGATTTTTTGCCAAAACCTTTGAAAAAATGTTTTACATTTAATGAACGGCTTGAATAATTTATTTGGTACCCATGGTAGGTCCCACAACAAAATTTGTGCACAGATTGTTTGAGTGAACAGATTTATGCTTTTGCAAGTAAAACACAGATGATAAAAAGGAAAAATAATAAAATACAAAAAAGGTATAAAGTGAGGAGACGCCGGTGAGTAAAGGTCGCCGGCGAAAGTGTGCCTGGACTCTCGAGCCTCCTGCTGTCATGCATTACACTCTCATCGCATATAACAATTTGATCTGAATCCATCGCTCTCTCTCTCTCTCTCTCTCTCTCTCTCTCTTCAATCGACGATCACAGCTTCCCACTGGTGAGTTCCGTCGGCCGAAACCACCTATGCTTCTCAGATATAGACACTATATATATGTATATTCACGACAGTATGTGTTATTATACGATGTGTATTTTGATTATCTCGTGAGTTTTGAGGTTCCGTGTTTAATTTGTGATAGAGGAGGATGTCTATGATCCGGTGAAAAGGATTCGTCGCGGTGGTGGTGGTAGATTGGATGGGAGTATGGCGGAACCACCTTCGTCGCCGAGCTTGGAAGAGAACAAGGTTTGGAAAGGGGTTTTCGCGGTGTTCGGAATCATGTCCACTCTCCTTGTCTACGGCGTCTTACAGGTACATACGGACGCCCTATTTACCATCGTCTTCGTTGCTGTTGTACTAAATTTGAAACAGCCGATTTGTATTTATATCGTCTGTAGCTCACTGTTTTTGTCACTAAATAATTCAGAGAAAAGAGAAATTGGTCCTATTTTTTTTGAGATAGTGTGCACTGAATGGGAGGAGGGTTATTCGTTTGTTGGGTTGGGCATTATGTAGCCTGACATGCAGCACATGAGAAAATTTCATCAGATCCTTCCGAACAGGAGTACAAATAGCCGAACGCAATTGGTTGGGATGCAAACGGCTTGGCTTGATTTGGTTTGGTTTAGTGCACTGAATGGGCAAGAAATAACTGTTGACCTAGAGGGTCAGCTGGACTATGATTAGTTTAGTATACATTTCTATTTGCTTATTTCGTAGTTCCGAGTTCATGTCTTTACTGGTCCAGCTTCTGAGGTTAAGTACTTCATAGTGGTGCAATCAAGGATCCTGCTATTTGGGAGGATTTGAAAGAAACCCTAGCATTTGAAACCCGATTACTCTTTGAGGACTTCGTCAGATGTGGACTGTGCACTCACGTAATGGTTGAAGTGTAGGCTCTGAATTTTCATAATTGATTCTTCACTTTGTTTACTTAGTACCACAGTACCTATTCGTGGGGGATGAAACCATGTTTTGGAGGTTGAAGCAGACTTGGAGGTTGGATACCATGATACGGAAGGACTTGGGCTTGCTAAATCTAAGTGAAGAGGTAGCCCTAAACAGAGCTCAATGGAAAAATAGGATTCATGTAGCTGACCCTAATTGATTGGGACACAAGGCTCAGTTTGATTTGGTTAGGCAGATTTCAACTGCGTTGGAGGCTTGCCTCCTTTTTTTTTTGTCTATAACAAAATCTACTTTACTTATCGTGAACTTTAGGTTTATACAAGAGTGTGCTTTTGGTGGCAAGGTAATGTATGTCTCGAAAAGCAAGAGGAATGACAATCCTTGGTTACATATAAATGGTGATCACCATTTATTCCATAACTCTTTTCCACTCCTTTTGGAAGAGCATCCGACCATGCTCTCATCTTCATTGGAACTTCGTGCTCTTCTATATTGTTTATTTCCTGTCAATCAAGTGCAAATGGAAGTTTCGAGGTTCTTGTATTCATGTCTCTATTAACATGCCTAAAAACTTGTACAACCTTTATTTGGTTGGTTTTAATGTTTTCAATTTTCACTTTCTTGCCTGTTTGTCTAGTTTTGGTAAATTGTTATGGTACTCTTTATGTGCACAAGTGAGAAAGTTAATTTCCTTGCAGGAAAAGATCATGAGGGTTCCATATGGAGAAAACAAAGAGTACTTTAGGTACTCTCTATTTCTTGTTTTCTGCAATCGACTTATGACATCAGCAGTCTCCGCAGGCGCTCTACTGGTAACTAGCCATTTGTGGTTAATTGATCAATTTTTGTTGTCCTTGCAAGATATGCTGCTTGGTTTATATAGATCTTTGACATTTCACAGGCACTGCATTTCAATAAAGCATATAATCTTGGCTGAATTTCAATAAAACATAACCGAGATTAAAGCATCTTGATGACTAGAGCTCTCGTGATACCTATGCTTTCATTTCTCCAGGCAAGTAAGAAAGCATTGGACCCTGTTGCTCCAGTTTATAAGTATTGCCTCGTATCAGTATCAAACATACTTACTACGACATGTCAGTATGAGGTAAGTGAGATTTACTTTCAGATTTGATTACCATGAAAGCTCAGAAAGGAACAAAAATTGAAGGAATCTGGAAGAATGAAAACATTTGAGAAGTAACAAGTTATCGCATTAGGTTTGCTGATCTCAAATGCTTTCTCCAGGCACTTAAATATGTCAGCTTTCCAGTTCAGACACTTGCAAAATGTGCCAAAATGATACCTGTGATGGTACGTTAGTCATTGCTGTATTCGTATTTCCCAAGAGCAGATTTCTTAATTTTCTACTTCCATGATGCTGCTGCTATGTCTTGGTGCTGTTCCATCAGAAGATAAAGCTGTTCGCTTTTCTTTTGTGAAGTTTTGCCCTTGTTGTGTTGATACTTGGGATGTTTTTCTTCCTGCCATGCTTCTTGATCTCTATCCTGTGACACTTGCTTCTACCATCAACCCATGGATAAAACTGGATTTCGTTATAGATTCTAATCTCTTTAGTGATTGTGTTTTGATGATCTTCTGGAGATTTAGAGAACTTTGTTTAGATGGGTGGATCTGCCATATGTGGTGCTGCCCAGTATTGACAACTATATTACATTTGATCTACCATTGTCGCATAATTGAAATTGTATTTTCGTATTTCAGTTGCACATGCATATGATATAACTCCCGGTGGTTAACGTATCCTTTTTAAGTTACTTGCAGCTTTGGAGCACTTTCATTATGCAGAAGGTATACAAGGCGCCGGACTATCTACTGGCTTTTCTAGTGATGCTTGGTTGTGCATTATTTATTCTGTACCCGGTAAATGACTATTCTATTGCCAGCTTTGTTGCGAAACTTCTCTTAACGATCTACATGTGCATAGAAGAATTCAGGAAGATATTTTCAGGAAAAAAAAAATTATTGCCTTACTAATGACATTCACCGGGAATTTTTTAGAAAGTTTCCATTTTCATCCCACTCTTGTTGATGCATGAAACTCTATTGGCCATTTTGGTGAATTTTTTGCATGAGCTAAATGGATTCTGCTTTGCATTTGCTTGTAGGCAGCCGATGATGTAAGTCCGTATAATAGAGGAAGGGACAGCACAGTTTGGGGAGTTTCGCTGATGCTTGGCTATCTCGGGTACCATAACGAGTTTCCCAACCTTTCTTTTTTCTGTTTATGAACATTGCACTCACTTCATCTCATCTTTTCCTTCTTTCTTCTCTTTTTCCTAGGAGGTACAGGTCATATGATATGAAATTGTTGTGCTTGAGTATCTATATGCTGGGTTTCCAGCTTCAACTTGCTTTGATTTTTGGTCAAATGGTTTATTTGGTAGCTCTCTGACATGTCTACAGCTCTTTCCTGTTCTTTCTTTTTCTTCGATTCCATTGTTAACATTTTATTTTTTGCCTTTTTAAATGATGTTCATGCGTGCTTATCTGGGTCTATGTGTCAGAAGGCATAGTGAGTCAGTGACAACAGACAATTACATTTAGCTACATATGTCCACAGGTCAGTGAGATGGTCAATGAAAGAGCAAGGGTTTTTGGTTCTGTTAAGCCCCCAGCCTGAGGCCAAGGCCACCTAGTTAGTAAATAAAACAATTTAATTGGAAAACTATTTTTATAGTCTTTATTTTATTTGAATGCTACAAAACCTGAAATTTGCAGGAATCTACTCGTTAAATATGAATTGTTTGAAGCAGAAGAGTGTTTAATTGTAGAGAAGAGGCAGCTGTTAATTGTATTTCTAACTTTGAAGTGTACAAATAAACCTATACTGCCCAATAATCATTTCGTGACACTGATATGGAGATAATATCTAAAGTCCATTTGGAAGGAAGCTTGTTCCAGAAAGTGAATTATTTGATTTGTTGTCTTCATTTTTGTTTTGCTTAGTACAAATACCTTAACATGATGTTTAGATCCTATCTGTCCGATGGGTGTGAGCTAGTGTAGAACTATTCTGTTATCGAATTTTTCGTGAATATTTCCTTCTAATTGACGCATGTTTTTTTTCTTTTTGGGCTGGGGTGGGGTAAATGAAGTGTTATGGAGTATTTGCAAGCATTGAAATGCTTATTTTGAATTCTCAGGTTTGATGGATTTACAAGCACTTTCCAGGATAAACTATTTAAAGGCTACAATATGGAAATACACAATCAAATTTTCTACACAACATTGTGTTCTTGTGTACTCAGCTTGACTGGTAAGTTGTCCATTCTTATCTAAGATGTGCTGAATTCAGATGGTTTTATGTTACATGATGGTTCATTTCCCTTTGGATGGTTAGACGCTATATTGGGGTTTCAGTATATCAGGAAGCCCTATGGCTACAAACCTATTAGATTGGTTGCTTTCATTGTTTATCCTTTATTCTTCTACGGGGTTGGGTGTATGTAAACAAAACTCTACTCAATTTATTTGGCTTTTGTTTGTTCTTTATTCTTCTGTGGTTTTAGTTGTGAACAAAACTCTACTCAATTCAGTTGAATCGGAGATGGTCTTCTTAAATCTTAAGCCATAACTTCCCCTTGATGTGTAATAGCTTGAGTAGCCTCACACAAGTTCGAAGAATGCCCTGCATTTTGCTGCATCTTCAGATATATGAAGTTTTCTCATAAGCAGTGCACTTGAAATGACGAGATCAAGGTTTAAAAGTCCAGGTTCAGGTCACAGTTAGTTCATGAAAGATGCAGATTGATTTATGAAAGAGTACGGAGATGTAGTACTCGAGCCAGGATTTAAACTTTTGCCATTTTTGATGTGCACTTAAATAATCAATTCAATGAAAGACCTGCACAAGTAAAATGCTAACCATTATGACTATATGAACTTCTTTCCTGTTCTTTTCTTAGGTTCTACCACTGTGGACTGTCTGTTGGTCTCTTACCAGACACCAACAGTTAATTGTCTGTGATACATCTTTGGCTGAGTGGGCAGTTAGTCCTGGTTGAAGTTATTTTCTATGTTTGTGAATTGCAAAATCTGCTGTATCTTTCTAATTTGTCGCATCATTAGGCCATCAATAATTGTCCATTTTTCTATTCAGGTTTAATAGTACAGGGGCATCTTCTTATGGCTATAGATTTTGTTGCTCACCATAATGATTGTTTCTTCGACATTGCGCTGCTATCCACTGTAAGTGATGTTGTAGCTTAACTGTTCCATAACTAAAATGTTTTAAAACTCTTTCATATGAACAGTTTCGTGAGAAAATTGTGGTTTTTTTATTGTTTGCAGGTAGCAACTGTTAGTCAATTCTTCATTTCTTACACAATTCGCACATTTGGTGCACTCACATTTGCCACCATTATGACCACAAGACAGGTAAAAAGACATTGGAGAACTAAGTGCATATATATTGCTTATTTTCTTCGTGTGCCTTTTGCATCCGTCTATGCTTCTGATTTCTGATTTATGTGAAAATTTCATGGTTCATAAAGTTGGTGAGCATTCTGCTGTCATGCGTTTGGTTTGCTCATCCACTCAGCTGGGAACAGTGCATTGGAGCTGTAAGACTCAAAAAACCCTAATACTTTCTTGTTGAATCTTGTTCAGCAGTGTTGCACATTCCACTGATTTTTTCCCCACTGATCAGGTTATTGTTTTCGGTTCCCTTTATGCAAAGAGCTTCTTGAGAAGTAAACCTCAGAAACCTTCACCAGCGGAAAATTTGGAAAATGGAGAATCTAGTCCCCTCAAGGGGAACCCCTGAGAAGGGATGTTCCTGCTCCTGCTCCGTTTATCTGCCGCAGAAGTTAACAGTGTTAACTATAGACTAACTAAAGCCAGGAAGATCCAGATTTTGTTTGGTTTATTTTTGTTCAATATCATTTTGCTTTTGTTTTTGTTTTATGCCAATATAAAAGTTGAATATGGGATTTTGTTTCAGTGTCCTAGTCATTTCCTTGATTCGGTCGAAAGGTTTAAGAAATAACTGTTCGCTTCATGTCTTTTATTCCATTTTCTTGTTTCTTCACCTGGTCTTTATTAGCTGCTAGATCTCTATGTTCTTTTTACGAGGGAAATGATTTTGCCACTCCTTTTTTTGTTAACGCCACTCTCCTGCAAGTGTATTTTTCACCAAAAAAGGAAGTGGTAAAATCAGCACCCTTTAAGAAATTCAAAGAGTAAGTCCCAGTAAACACAGTTGCTAGGGTAGTAACGTGCGACGGCTCCGCAAGATTTATAGTTTTCCACGTTTCTTCCCGGGTTATGGTCGTCGGTAGTTTTGTTTTTTTCCTTTTGTGCTCGCAGGTGGTCTTTTGATTGTGGCAGTTCATTCTTGGCTTCTTGCTGGCTTGCGACTCCAGTTTTGGTGCTTATTAGCTTCTGCAAATCGACCAACAATGGGCTTTTTCTTTTTTTTTTCCCCCCTTGAGCAATGCTACTAACACAAGGGACAAGTTTAAAACTCAATTTCGGACACAAACTGCATCCGGAGCCATTTGATGCACGTGGATCCACGTACATCGGATGGCTCCAAACACAGTTGTGCAGTAGAGAACCGGCCTACAAATTCAGCAACCTCATTAACTCGATTGTATTCTTTCTTGTTTTCTTTCTTTGTATCGTTTGAACACGTGGTTGTATTCTCCCTTATCTTTACACTCATTTGACATGGTTTCAAATCTCATTAATTACAACTATTAACGCTGATTGGTTCATCTTTCAGTGTACACACAATCCACTAGTCTAAGAAAAATAATATGGTCCAAGCATACCACATGGACAGGAGTCGCTTGTTTTCCATAACCAGACTTTGTTTTTTCGGGAAAATGACAGCTCATGACGTGTTTTGATAATTAATATCCGCACAAGTTAAGAACAATTGTTAATGTTGAAAATGTCCTAGGCGGGTATTAATTATCAAAACATGTTATTGACCGTTATTTTCCCTTATTTTTCGTCATAAGCAAAATTACATACCTAGATTACTACTATAATCTTGTCTGGATTATCATAATCTGGATCCAAGTTGCCTGGCTTCCTTACCAAGATTATTGTAATCTTCAATTCGTTATTATAATCTTATTATCCAAGTTGTGATTAACATCCACTTTTTTAGGATTCTTCTTTTCCCTATCAACTTTCAACAAACCATACTAGTATATGTGTATATTAGTGGAGTATATACTACACTAGTATATATGGGTATATTCCAAAAAAAAAGCCAAACCAATTGCACACTCCCATATGTGCAGACAATGCAATGATGATTTGTGCCATTATAATTGGTTAATTAAAAACCATTATTTGCTTACTGGATAGTTTTTAATTAACTCTGCCACGTGGGAGTAGTTCTAAAAATTTGTGGGCCCCACCGAGCGTTTATTGTTGTAATCTAAACTGTACACATTGTAGGATCCGCAAAGTAATATCTCCATGCATAAAAAATCAGCTTGATCGAATATCGATACATATATCAAAGTTTGGATTTTATTTGGATTGCGGTTTATAAAATGGACGATCTGATTCAGTTAATAACTATGAAGACAAACTATCCATTTTAAAAAGTAAAATTCAATATTTGTTATATCTATCGATGCCGATCAAGTTTTTTTACGGATATACTACTCCGCTGTGAAGCCTACAAGATGAACGGTTCAAATTATAATAAACACAGTGGGATCCAAATAAACGGTGGTGGAAATTCCCGCGGAGGACGGAAAAAATTAATTAATTCTAATCTCAAACAAGAAAACATCCAAAAAAAGCAAGTTACACCGACAACCATCATCAATTTTAAAGCGTTTAATTTAATTATGGATATAAATTTGAGTTTGGATATAAATTTAGAGTTTGATTTTGTCTCAAATTTATCCTCTTGCTGTTCAAAAAATTTATCCTCTTGAATTTTATTTCATCCGAAATTTATCCATAAGACCGGGTAATAATGATAATGCCCATCTCTTTCTGTAACAATCCGTATGTAACAGAACCTCTTCCTTCGCTATACACATGCCTATATGTACCGGCCTTCCCTCCTGCCTTCTCATAGTCTTCCGGGCTTTGTGAGTGTTTTCAGTTTATTGGGTTTTCTTTGATTTGTTCTGAAGAGAGAGAGAGAGAGAGAGAGAGAGAGAGAGAGAGAGAAAGAGAAGAGAGATGGAGATTGATCTGTCACCCAAGTTGGCTAAGGAGGTGCACGGCAGCGATGGAGGCAAGTACTACGCCTGGTCGCCGGAGGAGCTGCCAATGCTACGTGAAGGCAACATAGGCGCAGCCAAACTCGCCCTTGGAAAGAATGGGTTCGCCCTTCCTCGTTACTCTGATTCCGCCAAGGTCGCTTATGTTCTTCAAGGTATACATAAAGCCATATATGTATATATTTTGTTCTAGATTTTGTTGGGTTTTTTATTTTGGGGTATGTCTTGGTTTCTCAATTCTCATATGGGTTTTTTTTTTTTTTTTTTTTTTGTCGGCAAAAAAAATTTCAGTTCATCAAAATATAAAAGAATAAAATCAGTACAATGAGGGGAAAAAAAAAAAAAGCATTGAAGCCTCCTACCACTGGTACTCTCAAATTCTCAACATACCCCTTGCCTCTCCATTTAGATAGTGTTTATTTATGGGTTTGTTGTTGTTTGGGTTTTCTTTTGTTTTGAAATTTTCAAGAAGGGTCTGTTTTAATTTCTCGAAACAGATTGGTTTTGGTTTGGGTATGTTTTAATCATGTTAGTTTTCTTCTTCTTGATTTCTAGTATGAGATCCCGTGTTGCTTATGACCATTGGTTTTCCCGAATTGTTTAGCCCGCGTGGTTTGATTTCATCAGTATTCAGTAAGATGTTTCAGCATTCAATCAACCATGATCAGTGTCTAAATTGGTTTGATCCTTTGACGAATGGCCCTTTAATTTGAGTTAGTTCATGTTGTCTAGATTCCACTCTCAGAATTTAAGTTGATTCAGTACAGACATATGCACATCCATTAGATCCATAATTGCATGTGTACTTCTGACTTCTGAGGGGTCAATAATTATTTATGCAAATTGTTACATGATCAACATGGTTTCACTCATCTTCGAGCCAGTGTCGATTCTATTTGTTTGGAGATTATCAGATCCGATCAGGAACTTGTTTTGCCAGATCTATTTTCAGGCTTCTGTTGTTATATAGAATATGATTCTCTTTTTTTTTTCTGCTGTATTTTGTTGACTTGTTGACGAATTAATTAACTACCCTTTGTTCAAATAGCAAGTATGTTTTTGCCTGTCTTCTCTGTGGCTAAAAGTTTGGAGTTGACTGATTCGTATAAAAGATGGTTTGATTAACCGATATGAATAATCTAGGAATGCTGGTAACGTTTGGTTATAGATCTTAAATGATTAGATTTAACTCTTGTAATGAACTTGTCAATCTAATGATTCTAATCCTTCATCTCTAACATGATTTTCTTGCTTCCAACCTCACTCTAACCTGTAAATCCTTGCTTGTTTATTTATTCTTTGCCGTGTTCAGGCCATGGTGTTGCTGGGGTAGTCCTCCCAGAGAAGGAGGAGAAGGTGCTCTCTATAAAGAAGGGTGATGCCCTTGCCCTACCTTTTGGTGTAGTTACATGGTGGTACAACAAGGAGGACACCGAACTCGTAGTCCTTTTCCTGGGCGACACCTCCAAAGCCCACAAATCCGGTTCCTTCACTGATTTCTTCCTAACTGGCTCCAACAGCATCTTCAATGGCTTCTCGACTGAGTTCGTAAGCCGAGCATGGGATTTGGAAGAAAGTGTCGTAAAGACACTCGTTAGCAAGCAAGCGGGCAAGGGCATTGTCAAGCTCGATGCAAGTGTCAAGTTGCCAGAACCCAATAGTGAACATCGGAATGGGATGGCATTGAACTGCGAGGAAGCTCCTTTGGACGTTGACATTAAGAAAGGCGGTAGGGTGGTGATTTTGAACACTAAGAACTTGCCTTTGGTCGGGGAGGTTGGACTTGGGGCTGATCTTGTTAGGCTCGATGGGAGTGCTATGTGCTCTCCTGGTTTTTCCTGTGACTCAGCTCTTCAGGTGACTCGTATTGTTTACATAAATGAATTAGTGAAACAATAGATTGTAGTGTATTTTTTGATTTTCTTGGGGAGTTTTTTTTTCTTTTTCTCTAACCTGATTTTGAAATCTTTAGGTGACTTACATTGTTAGGGGCAGCGGTCGCGTTCAGGTTGTTGGGGTTGATGGAAAACGTGTGTTGGAGACGACCCTCAAGGCCGGTAATTTGTTCATTGTGCCGAGGTTCTTTGTTGTTGCAAAGATTGCTGATCCAGAAGGCATGGAGTGGTTCTCCATCATCACCACTCCTAAGTAAGTATCTCTTACAACGTGTTTGTGTTTAGTTTATGAGTCTGATGATTTATATAGTGCTTCACACTATTTCCTCCATGATCCTTTGCCCGAGAGGGAAACTACAAATCTACCATGATATGCCTCTAATACTTTGATATCGCGTATTGCAGCCCTATTTTCACCCATTTGGCCGGAAGTATTGGAACGTGGAAGGCCTTGTCCCCGGAAGTGATCCAAGCTTCGTTCAACGTTGGTTCGGACATTGAACAGCAGTTTCGCTCGAAGAGGGCTGATGAAGCCATCTTCTTTCCTCCGCCAAATTGAGAAAGGATCAGCCTTTTTCCAGCTTTAATAAATAGGAAAATACTAGTGTTTATAGCATTTTAGACGAGTTTTTCAGTTTGGTAATTTTCTTTGGATTGTTTCTCTCTCTTGCGGTGGACTATGTTTTTAATTTGGATAATTGGGTTTTTATCTCAATAGTAAGTAGAGAGTTTGTTTTGTCTGCCGGTTTTTCTGTGATAGTGTTCCTTTGTTCATTTGAAAGCTCAGGGCAAATTGTTTACTGCTTTTCTCGGAAATTCTTTGGACGAGAATGCACAAAAAAACTGCGGTTTCTTTGATTTTCTCTGTTTTGGTTCGTACATTCGAAGGAAAGTATGGAAAATGAGGATAACTCCTTTACGGAGCAACCTGTAAATAAAGTTTACAGCGCTCAATCGCACGGGTCCAAAAGTGTTTTGGACGGTTCGGATTGAAAATCAATTTTGACCGATAAAAATTAGTTGTTACCGGTCAAAATTGAAAAGTAGATTTCAATTATTGATTGCCGAAATGGACGGTCGAAAATGTGTAGAGCTATGAATAAGTAATAAGTTTCTCCCATGGAGCTTATCCAAAAATAAAAGAAGTTGTTTCTCTCATGGAAAATATCGGAATGCAGAACCTTGCTTTTTAGCAAGGGTGACTCCTATATTGCTCCAAAATAGAAAAAGCATACGCAGTTGTGACTCTCCAATTTGGTGTTTAACTATAGGACAATAAATTGAAATTGACATCTCCCTAAACTTTTGAGACAATCCATGTGAACTTTGTCTTGCGTAGCATGTTTTGCTGTATGAAAAAAGCTAATCAGTTTGAATCTCACGCAAGCCAAACATTCTAAACATTGTGACTACTGGAGAGTTTGTTACCGAAATTAGTAGAGGTGTGCCGTGCTCAAGCTGGCTCAGATATACTCTTATAAAAAAAAACAAAAAAAACCTTGTCATAAGAGTTACCCTAAGAAGTTTTATAACCCAGGTGCATGCGAAATGGACGGATAGAGGGGTGTGCACTGCACTACATGAAAAAAGGTGTGATTTCAGAATGCATTTTTTCTAGGGTTGCTCAAAAAATCTGGTGAACCGTGAAACCGATCCGGACCGAACATATCCGTACCTTTTGGATTTTGTCCGTGGATTAATGGTCCGGACACGGATTGAAAAATTAGAAAACCGTGACTTGTGGTTCGGTCCACGGATTTTCATTATGAAACCGTGAATTAACCGAACCGGATTGTGAGATATTTATTTTATATAAATAATATATATGTGTGTATTTATATAATAAATTGTTAGTAATGTTAACACTTTTTTCCATCAATTTTAGTATTTTATCTTAATAATGAGATATAGTGTAAATGTACATAAAATATAATGAATAAATCGTAATTTTTTCGTAAAAATTACGGGCAACCTTAGTTAAGTTTTAGTAGTTCATTTTTTTTTTCAGTTCTTTTATATTATGTAATGTACTATAATGATACAATTCTACTAGTGTTTTAGATTTTTTTAAATTTGATTTCTGAAATAAGGCTTTAGTAGTTTATGGAACAAATGCTTTCTTGAGGTGGTAAACTTAATTCTAAATGTAACATTCTTCCCTTTTATTGTGGAATATATGCTTGAACTTTATTTTTGCTAAAATCCGTGGACAAAACCGTAACCGATCCGCGAGTCACGGATTGGATTGGAACCAGACCGTAGGACTTTTAGTCCGGACACGGATTTCATTTTGTAAAAACCGTGACTAGCGGTTCGGTCCTCGGATTCCTAGAAATTCGAACCGAACCGGACCGCGATTCTTTTTTATTAATTCGTATTAGAGTAAGTTCATCAATAATGTTAAAGATGAAGTACAAGAAACAGAACGGTCAGAACAAATCCCATCCTTACTCTTTTTTTCACCAAATTTGAGGAAGAAATTTGATTTGGGTAAGACATCTCCAATGTTAAACTCATATTTGTACCCAAATTTATTCTTGAATAGCATACTTGAAATTAATGAGTGACGCACTTTTAATTAATGAGAGTAAAAATAAGCTTTGAAGAAAAATGGGTATGAATTTGAGTCTTCTCAAATTTGAGTGAGGAAATTGATAGAACTCAAAATGGGTATAACATTGAAGATGAGTTTTTAAGCTTTTTACTTAAATTTTGAATATGGATAATAAAATGGGTAGGGAAAATGACGACTCAGGATATATTTTGATAATTAATATCTGTCAATGACATTTTTAGCATTAACAAATGTTGGCAGTATATCCTTAACATGTATTAATTATTAAAATACGTCGTTGGGCCGTCATTTTCCCATTTGGTTTCAGTGGAGTATTTTGCCTTACCGTGTTTGGCAAAAACGCTTTCTTCTTTGTATTCCGCGCTACCACGTTTCCCGCCTTCTTATTCCTCACAGCTAGGGCACGAACGAAGGGGCTTCCGTCTATCTCTCCCCGTCGTATTAAGCCAGCCACCGATGAGGCTCCCGTCGGTTTAGCCCGTCGTCGATTTAGAGCTCCCGACGCCTGAAATCTGGTACACTCACTCTCTCTCTCTCTCTAGATTTATGTACATATATACAGGAGTTTATGTGCGGGAGAAACACGGATGTCTATGCGTATGTACTTGTGTGTGTGTGTGTGTGTATATATATATATATGCTTAGGTATTTATGTATACATGCTTATGTACTTGTATATGTGCACACACGAAATCAGACTGAATTTTTGGTCGGTGTATAGGTGTTGCTGATTTAGGGCTGTTTGTGGCCCCTTGACATCTTCCCAATCACTGCTATGCGATTTTGTTGATTAGATTTTACGAAGCAATGAGTGCATCTGTTGTGCTGATTTTGTTGAATCCTGGTATTGGACTCTATTTTTAACTTCACTTTGGGGAATTAGTGCTGGAAAACAATGCTCAAGGGTTGGATCTTCATGATGAAAATTTAGGGTGAAATTTTCTGTTTGTTCGAGTTTTATTTTGTGCCCACGATTAGAGGCTTAGAGCTTGTTTATCATGTGAAGGATGCTCACATTGGTACAAATAAAAACCTTTACTCTCTCAGTGCGTTTGTGGTGTGTGAGAGTTCTTTCAATTTGTAGACAAGTTTATTCAGTTATCCCTTACTTTAATGAAAGCTGTAGAAGTATAATTCTTTCTTTAAGCACAACAGTCAACACTAATGATTAAGCACTTATACGTAAGACCACCATTACATAAAACAACATGGCTGCCTTAGCCATCTTATAGGCAGCCATCATCATTGCCCTGGGCTCCCTAGAAACCGCTAAGAGGGCCAAATTATTGAATGACAACTTGATAGAAGCATTACGTAATAAAGCCATAAAGAATACATTACAAAGGCGAACAAATATTGCACAACATAGCCTATGGGAGCACTATGAATTGTGAAACACAGAAGGAGGACACGACCCCCATAATTAAGCTCCCTAGCAGAAGAAACAATCCTAAACTGAATTGGAATAGTCGAAGACATCATTGTCAGAAGCAATTCTGAATCCTCCTTAATATAGCCTTGATTGCCTCTCTTGCATCCAAGCCATTCCTTTCGGCATCCCTCACAGCTTGAATGCATCTTCCACAGAGGGAGATGGCGCCATTGAAATCTCTGGAGCGCGGGTATCCCATAGTCGACTCCAATTTCCAGCAGTTCTGCGCTTCTCACGGCATTTTCTCAGGTATACTTTCCCTCCGTTTTCCTTTTCCCTCTCTAATTTTTTCGAGAAACCTAGTGATCTTCACCTAAATTGTTACAATCTTTTGTCCTTTATTATTCTGTTACATTTCTCGTTCTTTCTATTTGATTTCAGTTCCATCTGAACAATGCTTTTTCTGTAGCTTTTAAAAAAAGTGGATTAGAAACTTGTAAAACTATAACCAGAGTACATTTGATTCGTTTGCTTGAAAGAAGCTTTCTTCTTCTTCCATTTTAAAGTTATTTTTTTTCCATTCTAGGACTGAAATTGCGCATCAATCTGGTTCACCTCTTTACTTGTAATTGTTTTAAAAAGTATTTGGTACTTTATCACGAACTGGTTGGGATGAGTATTTGTTTTAGTTATAACTGTTACTATTCCCATTCAGTTGAAGATTTTCTCATTCAAGACCTATATGTATTAGCTGCTTTGGCAGAGCAACATTCTACTTCAGAGAGATTAAAGGAGGTTAGCTACTTGATAGAAAATTTGCTTTAATGCGTTGTTGTTTCTATTGTATTCCAATACAACATGTGCACTTTCTTGCAAGTAGGGTATTACCCAGGTCCTCTCTATCATAGATTGTCAGCATCAACCATGGTTGAATGGTTTGGAGCTGTTGGAAGATGCTGAACTGAATAAACACATTCTATCTAGTGGATGTGAAAGGTCATTGGTCTGGCAATTGCTTCTTCTTCTTTTTTCCGCGATGACAGTATGCTGCACGGAAAAGTAAAACACCCTTGGTTGTTATTTGAAACAGGATCGATATGCTGCTTCAAGGAGGATTCCATCCGGGCCATCTAACAGAACTGGTTGGGCCATCATCGTCGTGTAAAACACAGGTAGGAATACACTCAATATCCGACCTATCCTGCTTACATGCAGTTATATATGCTTCTGAGTTTGTTGAGATTTCACATCTTCTATAAGTAAATGAATGCTTGTTACCGTTTAGGTCTGCCTAAAAGCTGCCTCAACTGTTGCAAGAGTCGGTGGAGTTTTATTCTTAGACACAGGCAACTCCTTTTCACCTAAACGCATTGCCCAGTTTCTAATATCAGATCCTGCTAGTAAAGAGGTTGAAAATAGTAGTTTTAATATGCGATTGCTAGACTGCTAGTTACTTTTGTTGTTGTTCATTTTATCTTCTCTGTGGGTGGGATAAATCAAGGGATGGAAGAGTTAACTTCTTTGAGGGCATGTTATGGATTCTTTCTACATATCTATTGCCACCAGGCAAACATGTGCTAGAGTTTTTGAACTGTAAGACATTCAGTCATCGGTAGTACAGTAACGTATCTGCTACCATAGGGCAATGTCTTCATGTGTGTGTCGGTGCATGGGTGATGGGTTGGTTTGCATCTGCTTCGCATTTCAGTGGTTTCTCGCCCGAGATATCTTCTTCATCATGCATGCCCCCTCACTACTTTCTCAGAGCCCCTCTTCAGTCTCTAACATTTTTCCTGGCCATTTTCTTGTAGGGAAACCAAAAAGTTCTTCAGAGAGTATTGAAGAGCATAGAATGTCGCTCTGTGTTTGACATTTTTACACTGTTGGATTTGCTACATCAGCTGAAGCCCAATTTAATATCTCAGGTCATATTAAAATACAGCACATTTAGCTTTCTTTTCTTTGTTATTAAAATACAGCACATGCAGGATATTTGATAACTTGTTAATTTGCAGACTGGTGATCGGGTGCAGCTGCTTATTGTTGATTCGATTTCTTCTCTTATTACCCCCATACTTGGTGGCAATGGTTCACATGGTAGTTAATTCTTTGCACCTCACTATTCTAGGAGAAAGGATTATGTTCTGCATTTATGTCTAATGCAAAGTTTGCATTTTTCTTTTCTTATATCTTTCCGTTCATCCTTATTCTATTGTTTCTTTCTTGCTTTATCTCAAGTAGACAAAGGTTTGGACCATGTATCCATTACTTTCAATCAGGCAGTTGTCATATACTAGTTTAGACTGTGAAAATCCTTTTTGCCAAGGCCGCAAATACTTCAAGAAGAGATTGACAGGTTGGACCCCTATCCATGTATCCAACGTTCATTCCCGAGTCTGTAAAATAGCTGATAAGTGACTTCTACCGAAAGCCCTGATTTTTCAATTGTCAGTTTTTATGGTGAAGCAGGCTCATGCTGCCAATGTAAATGAGATCTTCTGCAGTTGAGACGTGATTCTTACCCATTCTTGTTCATACTCAGGATGCCATTTATAGGATGTGTTTTCCTTTTATTTAATTTTGGTTTTCCATGCAAGGAATCTTGTTCATTCTTAATTTCTTATGCCAAAGCGTGATTGCTGTGTGTGTGGAACAAATGGGCTTATGTTTGACTGGTAAATACAGGGCGTGCTTTGATGATTTCTGCTGGATCATTACTAAAAAAGTTGGCACACGAGCATAACCTTGCTGTGTTGGTAAGTATTGAACTCTAAATTTCATTAACATCTTCTTGCACTGTGAAAATACTAGGTAATTGGTATAATCTCGCTTTTCTTCACATATTTTGTGTTCAGGTGATTAAAATAATGAAAAGCTATATTCAGTTAATGGGTGTTTGTGTCTCCACAATCAGGATTGCATCTGATGATTAAAGCTGTATCTTACACTACATCTAAAGACTAACGTAAATCTCATCAGATCATAGAAGCTGATGAACCTATGTTTTTACTAACTGGTGACAAGTATAAAAGAGTGATGTATCAACCATACTATGTGTTCGTTTCAATAGATTGATACGCATTTTGAAAATTGTCAAACACCTATTATTTCCGATGGAGGTAAAGCAATATGGATTAGTGAAACTAATAAAATGAGTACCATGTTTATGGTAGTTGATTTTCTGATTTCAAAGAAGTTGATTTCCTATTACAGTCATCAATTCAAGATTGAGATTAAGTTTTCTGTCATCCTCGTGTTTCGATGATGCCTTCGTTGGCATTGATTCATTATCAGCAGTGATCCGTGGGTGCGTGTAAAAAGCTAAGTTTACAGCATGTGCATATTCTCAGGTGACCAATCACATGGTGAGCGGAGAGGGAGGCACTCATAAGCCAGCGCTTGGAGAGAGTTGGAAAAGCATCCCGCACGTGCGGCTTGAGCTCTCCCGTGAACATGGAAGCAACATTTGCAACATGTGCATAGTTAGACATCCATGCATGGTAATGCTGTTGCCCATTGCTGATACCGAAGTAGAATGATGATATCAATAGTCTCCTATAGTATCATCTTTACAATGCCATTGAGCAGCACTTATATCTTTCTTCTTCTTTCTCAGGCTTCTGGTAAAGCGGTGACGTTTATGATTCCGTGACTTGGTTCATCTGAATTGTGCATTGGAACAGAAAGACGATATGGTGTAAAATACAGCTGATGTAAAGCAGTTTAGCTTAGCTCAGAAATACCAGTCTTTTTAAAAGGGCTTTTCACATCTAGTTTATACTATTATTTCTTTTTGTAGTTATGTATATACGGAATATAAGGTACATGGGAGACCAGCAGACAGCTTCATTACTTCATCTTAATATATTGGCTTTTAGTGATCAATGATCAAAACTTGTTTCAGTTTACAGCCATTGTTACTCTCTCTCTCTCTCTTACATGAAGCTCAATATAACATCAGAAAAATGAAGGGCAAAAAAGTGAACAAGTTTTTATACCTCCTTAGTAAGAAGTTTGATATTGGTGAGAGAAAGGGAGACAACTAAATTACTAATGGTCTATAGTACATTCCGAGAGATATAAAGTTATATCCTTCAACTGTGATTGTTCAAATTAGAATCAATTCTTGCTCTCGAAGTACAACAGCTCAAAGCCGCCATCCTGCGGTTACATATGGAACTTGTACTCCTGATATAGTGTTTGTACATTGCCTACAGTACAGGGATAGGGCTATGGTGATACATATGTTACGATGTGACCATATCTAGATATGCAAAGGCAATGTCAATTACAAACAGAGATGCGCAAATTCAAACACATGTGAATATTCGAATTTCAAAGATTAGCCAATTAAAGACCCCAGTTCCAGAGTGTATCATCCTCTTTGCCCATATTGTCCACTGTTCCAATTTCAAAAGTTCAAGAGGACATGTAAAATTTTGGAGGCACTGTTGTATGCTGAAGGCGATTTACCAAAAATTGCCAAAAGTATTGGGGCTCAAAGCCATAATTTGGTCACTTCCACACACACTACTATGTGTGGGACACCCACATGTATGTGAGAGATTGTATGAGTTATCTTTGAATTGTTGTGTGAGTAGCATTGTCCTATCCTATAAGGTCTCCAACATATTCCACTTAACCCCACAAGGGGTCCCCAATCTTGCCAATGTCGCCATCCACAAAAGTGTCTTTGCTTCTACATTTTTCCCGCAACGAAGGAAGCCAAGGGCCAAAAAACCTAAGAACTCCTCATGCAGGATACCTAAGAACTCCTCATGCAGGATAGCAACGGCCTCCTGAATCAAAATAGATCAATCGTTTGACTTCTGTCGAATAATCACGGTAGTTTCCCACAGCAATATGATGAATAAGTTCCAAACCAACCACCCAATGCATGATTTGACCTCATGTTAGTTGTGCTAGATGGTACATTGCCAATTACCATGGACCACCAAGGCATATTCCATGAAGCCTACTGATGAGCAGAAATCAGTTCAGTCACTAGACTGCTTGCACTGCCATGATCCTCGCCAAAAGCTTCCCTAACCAGCACTTCCCAAGAATGCAGATCAAATCTCATTTTCTTCTTCTCCATAGCTTCCAAAACAAAGCAAACATCATCCACCTTGCCACACTTGGCTAATCCCCTAATCAAACAACAAAACGTTTCGAGACGTGGGCAATGCTTACTTGATAACATTGCATTCAAAAGCTTCAAACCTCCTTCAAAGTCCTCAACTCGACAAAACCCATCAACCATCATCCTATACGTGGCCGCATTTGGCTCACAACCTTGAACCTGCATTTCCACAAGGATTTTGTACGCCTCAGCAACTCTCCCATCCTTGCACAGATAATTAATCAGTATATTGTAAGTCACAACATCAGGCTTAAACCGTCTTTTCTTCATCTGATGAAGCAAAGCCTTGGCTTCCTCAATTAACCCTCTCTTTGCAAGATCATTCATCAAAACACCATAATTCACCATCTGTGGTTTACACCCTCGATACTCCATATCAAACATCATCTTCTTCGCTTCGTTGTACTTATCTAAAGAGCACAAACCTCCCATCAACAACGAGTACGTGACTGCACTAGGTTTTTGCCCTTTCTTGGCCATGTCATCGAGCATACCCTTAGCCCTATCCAAGTCACCTTTTTTGCACAAATACCCAACCAGACAGTTATAAGTTACCACCGAGGGTTCAACTCCTCTCTCGAGCATTTCATCGAACACCCGGCGAGCTTGTTCCCGCTCACCCCTCTCAAGCCACCCCTTGATCATAACAGTAAATGAAACGGAATTTGGCTTAAAACCCATTTTCGAAGCGCACTTAAACATCTCATTCGCCTTTTCTAACCTCCCATTGTCAACCAAAACATTGAGGAGGGTATTGAAAGACTGCAACGTACGGACACAGTTAAAACTAGTCATTTGTTGAAACAGATCAATGGCTTCCTCTGGCAACTGGGATTTTCCATAATGACGAATTAAGCCAATAAAAAGGGCTTCTTTGCATTGAATGTTGTGGTGTTTAATGCTATGGAGAAGGGTTTTGACAGGTTCGAAGTTTCGACAACGTGCGAGCTTGTAAATGAGAGAGGAGTAGGATGGGTAGTCGTGTTTGAAACCCATTTGGGTGTAGTCGTTGAAGAGGGAGAGGGCTTCATCTGGGTTTTGGATTTCTTTGAGGTCTGTTATGAAAGCGATTGGTTTGGGGAGGAGTTTTTTGGAGGGTTTGTGAGGGGGTTTGGGTCTGGTGGGGCAGGGAGGGTGGTAAGAGAGAGAAGGAATGTGGTTGGTGAATGGATTGGAATGGTGAAATAGGAGGGTTGATAGTGTCAAGTTGAGTGATCTAGATTGCCGTGATGTGATCATCGGATGAAGTGTTCATTCAACGGCGGCGAGAGAGTTGTTGCAACATCAAGTTTAGGAATCTCTGCAGCTCCTACAAACATTATTTCAGCCTCTCATCATGGATTACAGCAAATCAAAATGACAACCTCAGCACCCCTATTATATGGAAAATCACAGAAATTAACAACATGAAGAGAACACAAAAACCAACAATGGATCTCATTTCCTTCTTGAATATTTCCCATCTATTTTACAAGACATTAATTTTAGAAAGCCCTTGTTTGAAAAGAAAAAACTATACTCTGAGATTTGGGGGTTTTCGGAAATATGTTCGCAAACTGATTTTAACCAATATTTGAAAAACTACCAGCAATTTATTAAAGAAATCAGGGCAAAATGACTGATTTACCTGACTTCAATCAAAGTTTCTGGTTTGAGAATTTTTTTCCTTGAGTTTCTTCTAGCATGGTTCGAAGTGAGAGAGTGAGAGTGTGTCACAACCCTATCCCAAAAGTAGTTAAATGATAGGATAATCGTGTCCGATCAGTGGATCTAACCTCCACCCGAGGCCTCATTTCTCAGTCCAAGAGATGCAAAAACTGTAAAAATGTAAAAATTTAAAAGTGCGGAAGTATTATTGACATAAAAATACCATCAGACCCTTAGAAGTTAAAAAACTTTGCAACATAAAGTGGACATTTCACCAAACAGGGAGTAGTCATTCCCAACCTTGAAGTTTTCAAAATGTAGACTAAATACTTTCTGTACATGTCCCCCAGACAGTAGCATTCCTCAATCCTACTTGGCAATACCTGTAATAAATAATTAATTTTCATAAGCCAAAAGCTTGTGTGAGATAAAGTACCAAAGTTACACATTTTACCATGGAAATAACCTTTGTAAACTTCTCAGACATAACATATCATAACTATAGCATAAAGCTCAGCAAATAAACTTGCATCATATAAACCTTGCATATTCTTGAGATGAACATCCAAGAGCTTAACATGAATAGGGGAGCCACCCCACGTGGTGTGAAATGATCAAATCATTGGCAGCTAGTGCCACATAACATTCCTTCCTTATAACCCCTTCGTTGGTCATGGTATCTTTAAAATCCGTCCCCCTAACCCGGAACACCTCTGTCTGGATGCATCAACCTTTGAGATCATAGAATCATAATAACATTACACCATCACCTTTATATAGCAAGGCCGGTGTTCATGGAATCATCATTTCTTAAACATAGCCATTCTCATAAAATCATCGTCTTTGAATAAAGAGTTCATAGCATATTTCCATGGCATAAATCATGTCATTAAATCATACTTTCTTGATAACTTGTATACATATCATAACTTTGGGCATATGAAACACATAACATAATTTGCTTGAAAAAGCAATATGACTAAGTTTAGAGTATCTCACCTTTGACTTCTCGTGTGCTAAGTTAAAGACTTGACCAAGTTCTTGCTTAAATCTCGAATGAACCTATTTGCCAATTACTTCATGTCACAACACGTTCAAAAATGTAATTCAAATATTCTAGGCCTTCTTGATCGTGAGTTAGCCCATATTGGTTTAGAATCAACTCGGGGTCAATACGAATAACATCCCTATAACCAAATTGATCAAAGAACTAGGCTCTTCGCATATGTAAAATATACATGTGTATAATTCCAGTAACTAGCAGAACTTTAATTAATTGAGGATACAAGGTTCTAGTGATTTAATCCAAAACAGAACTAATATTTAATTAGAAACTAACCTAATATCCCTATTCTGATATATACACAGCTAATCTCACAAGCACAAAACTCGATTATATATAATTATATATACGTCCACTGCTTTCTTCCTTTTTGGTTCAAACGCACATATATACATCTAATTCACACATGTACACACAGCTTAGCCATCACAGCCGCATGGCACATCACAGTAGCCGAACTTTTCTTTTTCTTTCTTTCTTTTAACAAAACAATCAACTCTACCTAGATTCTTATTATTCTTGATTTGTATGAATACTACCTACCTAGCGTGCACATCAGCTGCGGCACGGCCACAGCTGTTCCGGCCATGTACAATAGAGAGGGGAAAGGGAAAATAAAAGGGCCGGTGGTTATAGCCGCCGCCACTTGCGGTGATCGTGTAGGGAGAAGAGAGAGAGAAGAGGAAAGAGGAATTTACCCAAAGGATCTCCGGAACGGCAAGCGGTGGTGCGGAAAGAGTACGGTCAGGAGGAAAGGGTTCGCTCCGCTAGTTCTCCTTCTATTCCTTTCTACTGTTTGTATCTCTCTTCTTTTTCCTATTTCTTTGACAATTACAACACATATGGCTAGTAGTCAAATTTTTTTTATGAAGGTCAATAGAGTAATTTCACCTACTAATCCACTTAGACAATTGCTGACTAGGGAGAAATAGAGTGAACCCTTTAAACACAAGCACCCAAATTCAAAGTCCCAATGTGGGAGTCAGTTCAACTGATACGGACCATTAGTCATTCTTTTGCTTTGTTTGGTTCATGTTTTGAAAAAAAAATTGAAAAATTGTAGGGGTAATAAGTGGAGAGAGATAGAGAGAGAAATATTAGAAGTGGGGGGAATCTAGAAGGAATTTTTTGAAAATTCTTTTTAAATTTAAAAGAGAACAAGGCATTACCTTAGGGAATACGTGGACACATCACACATGCAACAGTTAGACTTCCTAACCTAGACACGTGTGGTGCCAGGATAAATGGAATACTAAAACTCCATTTTGCTATCTACTAAAATTGTTCTGATTCTGGGTTCCGATTTCTTAAAATTACAATGTAGATTAATAAAAATGTGTGGATCATTATGGTGTCGTTCGCTTCTTAAAGAAAAGTACTGAACTCCTAAAATTATATCATACTATCATCGTATCCTAAAAACGTAAACCGAAAATATCCACTTAACCTTAGTTCCATTTCTTTTAAAAATATTGGAACCTAATTAGAGTCACGTACGTGCATTTTTAAAAATTTGGCTTTACAGAGAGAGAGAGGAAGGAGTCGGGAAGAAAGGAAGGGGTGGTATTGGTGGCGGGGTTGCGTCGGCGGTGGTGGTGGTGTGGAACTGGGTTGAGAGAGATGGTTTCTTGAGATTCAATCCATGGGATAATTTTTTCTCTGGTTAGGGAATAGAGAAAACGGTGACTGTTAGCTTCCGTTAGGAGCAAAGAGAGAAACGACGTCGTGTAATTTAGAGGCTTTGGCTACGATTTAATCTGGGCCATCTATCCAATTCATTAATGAGGTGACATGTTTTGATTAAAAGATATGGTAAATGTGGGGAGGGAAATATGTGGAGAGGATCCGAATCCGAAGAGAAGAACAGAAGTTCGACGGGATTATAGTGCATTTTTCTGTGTGCATATTTTGAAATTTTAGAAGCTCTAAAAATAGAGCTCCAAACTAGTCGGGATTTAGAGGGTTAAAGGTTCATTCATTAATTTTTTAATCAAGCTCGAGCCCAGCATGAACTCTATAAAAATTTGACGAGCCCCTAATTGAGTTGAATACTAACATATTCAGATTCGACTCGTTTAATACTCGAACAAGCTTTTATTGAATCGAGCTTCGAAAAATTCACAAACAGCTCGATTCATTTGCATCCCTTCTTAAAATAGTCTAAACACAAATATTAGAAGTTGGATTTGAGATTTTTTTGGGACTATACTTTTTTGAATATTTTGTAATCTAAAATGTCTCACTTTTTTTTACGAAGGATTTTGTATGGCAACGTAATTATTACTCCATAACTCGACATAAACCAAATTTTAAATTACTTCAACTTGATTTCATAATACCGTAGAATTTGAAACTATTTCCGCAGCTACCGTATCGCAAGCTCGTCAGTACCGTCAAAATATTTGTTTGGACGTATTGTTCTAACTGTTGCAGCCTTTAGGATTGTGTTAAAGAAGAAAATTTTGACATAGTATTCATTTTATCAGTGTTCTAAAAGTCTGTGGCCTAGGCCAACTAGTTTTTGTCTAGGTGCATGGCAATAGTCCAACACGTAGATTAGACAGTCAACTAGTTGACACTTAGTCCCTGCCTAAGTACCTAGGCAGCAGACTAGTCAACGCATAAATGCTAAGTGCCCCTTGTCCATCAAACTAGTGCCTAGTGATTTTTAGAACAATGCATTTTATATACCATATTTGCACAAATCCAAGCAAGTAGACACTAAGAGCAAGTTTACTAGCGCTGCTAAATAAGAGAAAAAAACCACTTTAGCTAATCAAGGAGAGAAATTTGCCTTTGTAACAGAAGAGGTAAACTACAGGCTAGAATTCTTCCTGCTAAAGTCGTTAACTTCTTTTACCTCACAACTGTTCATACACAATCAATACTTTATCAATATTTTTTCTTTTCCTACTCAACTGTTGGGCTACAGCTGACTCGTGAAAAATGATATAAATAAAAGTATAAAGGAAAAGATTGAAAAAATGTATATTTTAATTGATGTTAAATAAAATATATAATACTGGTATAGTTATAAAAGAAAAAGTTGGTAACAAAACTAGATTTGTAAACTATTCACAAGATAATTTACCTAAACACCGGTGTACTTGCCCTAAGGCCCCGTTAACACTAATAAAAAACAATAAAAACGTAGTATATTTTATCATCTCGTTTTCACCAAAACAAAAGTTTCAATATTTTATCATCTTATTTCCATTAACAAAAAAATTAACAAACACTTTTTATTACAATAACTCTACTCTCAAACCGTTAACAATTTATTCATTACTAAAAACAATTAAACATTTATCAACAACTTATTCATTATCGAAAATACTTAACAACTTATCGATCACAAATAAAAATCTATAAATTTTTCACGTTTGAAAACCCTCCTAATTATGTGATTAGGAAAAGAGTACATTATCAGGCATCAGCAACATCAAAATAACAAGACAACTTTCCAAATTTCAGTTCACAAGCTTTACTTTCAGTTGATCTCTCCAAATAACGGGGAAGAACTTTTCACAGTACGAATCCCTTGTGGAGTCAAAACAGAATAATCCAGTAATCAGAGAGAGCAAAATAGAATAAAAATCTCACATATCAGAGAGAGAGCAACACAATAATCTTGTACCATCAACAGGGAAAAGAACTCATCAAATTGCAATCCAAAGCTGTCATTCAATGGAGTAGCTACTAGCAACAGCGATGCAGAAACAACAACTACCGTAATTACAAGATACTCCTATCTCGAAATCAAACTCCTAGCAATAACTAGACAACCACAATCCACACTCATACCCCCCAGAAACCCTAATAACAAACCCAAAACCCAAAACCCAAATCCCCAAAATACCCCACTACTCCCCTTCTTCATTTTTTCTTGACAGCAAGACTTTATTCCAGCAACAAAAACCCTAACCGCCGAATCCATACAGAGTCCTTCCCTGCCTCTTCAGGGCGTACACCACATCCATGGCCGTCACCGTCTTCCTCCTCGCGTGCTCCGTGTACGTCACTGCATCACGGATCACGTTCTCCAAGAAGATCTTGAGCACCCCGCGAGTCTCCTCGTAGATGAGACCGCTGATGCGCTTCACTCCTCCCCTGCGAGCCAGCCTCCTGATGGCCGGCTTCGTGATCCCCTGGATGTTGTCTCGGAGGACCTTGCGGTGCCGTTTCGCGCCTCCCTTTCCCAGCCCCTTGCCTCCCTTTCCGCGTCCCGACATTTTCCGATTGTCTCAAAAGCTTTACACGGTTACTGCGACAAATAGCAAAATCAAGTCATCAATAAACTGAAACATCATAAAATAAAGAAGAATACAGTGGATTAAGAAACTAATTACTACCAATTTAATCGCTACAATTACAAACCCTAACTAATAAACCAAGTCGAATTTACTCAAGCTACTGACGATGAATTAAGCAGATTAAACTGAAATCAATTACGTAACATATGGAGAGAGAGAGAGAGAGAGAGAGAGAGAGACCTTGGATTTGAAGCTACGAATCTACGATTGAATTGGGCGAGTACTGGTTGAGGGGGGTGGGGTCTGTATATATATAGGGCGAGGATTCATTGGAGTGGCGAGGCTTCGATCCGTTTCCCAGTTGTGGGAGTGATCTCTGCCGTCGATGAGTTATACGGACGGTCGAGATGAGAATGATTGGGAAGGAACGGATCGATGACGTGGCAATTTCGTAATGCTCGAAGTCGAATTTCCGAAGTGTGCGCGGGAGAGGGTTCTTTTTGTGGCGGGTGAATTGTTTGCTTGGGGGGAATGTTTGGGCCCATGGGGCTACTTGGGCCAAGCCCGACCTGGTCCGCCACGTGGCCCAATTTGGGGCCCATTGGGCTTGTGATTTTGTTTGGTTTCCATCTATGTGTATTTTAGTTTTAATTGTAGGTGGAGAGAAAAAAATGATAATGATTGGAGAGAAATATAATGAGTAGAGAGAAAAATAAAAGCAATAATTGAAGAAATATGATAATGATTAGAGAGAAAATTAGGGTAATGATTAAAAAACAAAAACAAAACAAAGTTAAAATGGAAAATGAACAAAGCCGTTGTTTTTTTTTGTCTAATTCGTTACGGCTGGCTCAGTGGGGTGTAAGGTTTTTGTGAATAAGAAAGAATGATGGTAAAATAGGGTACCTTAGAGTGTCCATAATGGCATAACCAAAAGTGCTCGGTTTTTTAAGTTACTAATATTTGTGCAAAATATGGCTCACAATGTTATCATCAAATTTAGCAACCTCCTTAGAAATAATCAAATTTTGGACTTTTGATAACCAAAACTAACAACATTTTGTCAATAACCAAATTTTTACAAAAAAAAAGTTATATCTGTTCCCTTTTCCCCTCTCTTTCTTTTTCTTTTTCAACGATGTTTTCAAAAAAAATATACTTAAAATTGTTTTTTTTAAACGGTTCGCCCCCCAGCAAATAGTTTTTAACTGTTTTTAAAAATAAAATTTTTTTGTACTTTTTTCGAAAAATTGTTTTGTTTAAGAAATTTTTTTCTCAAAACCTTTTCTTATATAAAAATTAATTTTTTCAAAAACCGTAGTTACACAAAAACTATTTTTATAAAAAAAATTCAAAAAAAGTTTAAAAATTATTTTATATTTCTAATAAATAGTTTTTATTAGTCTCAAAATTTATTTTTAGAAAAAAACTATTTCTATGTTCATAGTTATTAGTTTTTTTATAATTTAAAAATGTGATGTGGCAACTTTTGGTTATTCAATTTTGATTATGCCATTGTGGATCTTTACATTGCTAATCTTAATAATCTCTTAACTGGATAATCAAAAGCTGATGTGGCAACTTTTGATTATTCATTTTTTATTATAGCATTATGGATACTCTTATACTTGGTTGAGGCTTTGTTTAGTACTCATTTTTTAAATTAAAGATGATGTATTGTGAAAGAATAACATGTCTCCTAATGTGAAAAATAATTACTTAAAAAATAATTACCTTTGCAAAATTGGGTGGTATTTGATATTTTGGTAGAAAAAAAGTAGATAGTGTGAAAATTACTTGGTTGCTCTCATTAATACATTGCATTGAAAAATACAAAAAAAGGATTGAAGGGAAATTCAGTCTTTTTTCACCCATATTAGCTTATCCTATGGCGGGGTGGTGTTAACTAAGACCTCTTAGATGGGATAAGCTCTCCCCCCTACGTTCTCTCCCTACTAATTCGTTATGCTATGAGAAATAAGTACTTAAATTTTAAATTAAAATTAATATATTATGAAAAAATGATCTATATCATAAAGCGATAAATAAATATTTAAAAAATAAAAAACTTAGCGGACTAGGTCTAAACATAGGATTTATTCTCACATTAATTTCCTTCTCTTACTACCTCACTTCTTCACTTCCTTTTTCCCAATAATAAACAAGCCCTTAAAGGCATCTCTATGGGTGTGGCAAGATTAATTTTAATATCTAACTTAAGTGACTATACTCTAATTGGTCTTTTATAGTGGCTTAACTAAATGGCTAAATGCGTGATTAACTTCATCAACACACTAATTGTAAGTTATTTAATTATTTGTAAGACTGTAGTATCTAGTAAAAGTTGGCCCCCAACATACCATCCATGGTTCCGTTGGAACTTTTGAACTATTGATTTGAAGTTCTTTTAGTTGCAGGAAAACCTCTTGTTTTTTTAAACAAAACAGTCACCTCAATGCTTGAAGACTTGAAGGAAACCCAATAACCATTAATTTGAAGGAAAAACCCCACTCTCAAACTCTCCTCTGTTTTGGTACAAAGTTGGATGTTCCGATAATTTTTTCTGAGACCTTAAACGGGTCCAAAACGGACTTGTGCGTGCTGGTACGCATTTTACCCGTGATTTATTAATGGCTGTACCAATAGCACCGCTATACCAAAAATTGCTCCGGAGAAATTACTCATTGCGGTCCAGATTGTAATTCTGACTAAATTTAGCGCGAAATTTGTTTATATTCCAAAGTTTTGGGGTGTTCCATGGACTTCATACAAACTGACCCTCCTTCCTGGTACTCCACATCAACCCTACCATTCAACCGAAATTTCAAACGTTCGACTCCATTCGCACAACTCGCCTCTCTTTCTCTCTCTCTCTCTCTCTCTCTCCCCAATGGTGTTCTTCGACCTCAACATCCCCTACCACGAATCCGACAAACACGTCCCGGACAAATCCGCCAGAAAAACCACCCGCCTCAAACTCGCCGTCAAGGCCATGGAGCTGGGCTACACCGGAGTTGCCTACAACCGCACGATCAAGGGCGTGATGTCCGAACACGACCGCTGCGCAACCCCTAAGTTCCCTCTCTCTTCCGTCCTCAAACTCGCGCCTTCTCTCTCTTCCGCCGTTAAGCTCCACCGCCACGTCCTCGGCGTCCCCGCCTCCGCCCCATTCCGCCAGTACACGCGTTTGACGGTCGCCGTCGACAGCTCGGCTCAGGCGGCGGCTCTCAATTCGGGCAATCCGATTTTAAAGACGTATGATGTCGTCGCTGTTAAGCCTTTGAGTCAGAACGCGTTCGAGCAAGCGTGTAAGGCTTCTCAGGTCTGGTGTAGGTTTTAGTTCGGATTGTGATAATACTGTGCCGTTTTTTTTGGGGGGATGTTTGAGTTGTGTTTGGATTTGGGGTTTTTGTTGTGCAGGTGGATTTGATTGCAATTGATTTTTCGGAGAAGCTGCCTTTTAGGTTGAAGCAACGATCGGTTAAAGATGCAATTGAGGTTAGTTAACTTAGTTATTTTCTTGATTGGTTATGTGCTGTTTGGGCTTCAAAGTTAAAATTGCAGTCATCCGAATTAGATTGTAGGACCGAAATGCATTGACAATGAATTTTTGCTCGGGGTAAAATTTGCACCAATGAGCAGTGGTGGAGCCAGGATTTGAATAGGTAGGTGGCAATGTTCAATGGGAGTCTATTACTATTTGTTGCATGTTGTTTGTCAAAATATTAAGACACAAAATAAGGCTTTGTCTTGAATTTTGTTTTTTTGTTAGAAAAGAACCAAAGGCTTGGTTCAACTATATCGTGCACTTCAAATGGAAGTCATTGATTTATTAGTTTTATTTACCGGCCAAAAAAAAGAAAGATATATTATTTTTCTGATTCGAACTGTGTATTTTTTAAAGATCAAGTTGTTCGGATACAGTCAAGTACTTAATGGACTTCACTTAGTGTAAAATATGTTTTCTTTTTTGGACCAGGGGTAGCATGTGCCACACCCCCTCCATATACCTCCGCCCCAGCCAATGAGCTCGAGATCTAGTACAGCTCCACTAGGACCTAGTTAGGTTACGCAGAGATTCAGAGAAGAAAGGTAAGGCATTCCAATTTTGAAGTGAGCTAGAATTAGGGCAGGACTCTATGGTAGGGTATTAGAAGAAAGGTGAAGCATGCGTGCAGTGTGTTGCTTGTGGTTAGAGTGTGTCCCTCTACATTGCGTGGTATGCCTTGCCCTCCAACGCTCCTGACCACCTCACGCAGTTTTTCCTATGAAAACCATGCAAACTCAGCCCAATCGATTGGTCAATGAGTTGTGTTTGTCCCTACAGAGTTGACTGTGAAGATGGTGGTTTGGATATATGCGTTGTTGTCTAAAGTTTGGCCAAGCATTCCTGAAAATAGACTACATGCATTGGTTTGTATAGATTCAACAGAGATTTGACCCTAGATCGATTTTCAAGTTGGATGATGTGATAGGACTTTGGAATATACTGTAGTATATTTGCACGTTCCAATAATGATAGAACTTTGTGTTCTGTCAAATTTTCTTGGTGTTAATAAGGTCCAATAAACTCATAGGAAGGGCAATTTTGTACAATAGGGTGAATTTAGAGCTTTGGGTAGATGTTGTGTGATATACTTTGGAACTGCGGAATACAGTGCGAGTTATTGTGATGGTAATTTGTTTTTTGTATTTGGTATTGCAGCATGGCATCTATTTTGAAATCACGTATTCACGTCTTATCATGGATGCTCAAGTGAGGAGACAAATGATATCAAATGCCAAGGTGATGACACACTTTACCTTAATGTGAATATTCTGTAGGGACTGAACTTCCTAAAATTTGAATTAGATGAGTGCAGAAAATCTTAACATTTGAATTAGATGATTCCAGCATTTTCTTCGCTTATTCCTTCCCGATAGTTGTACCCAAGTGCATGTAACATAGCTACAAACAATTGCACTATAGACCAAAACTAATTAGACTTCTGTTAGTGAAAGTTGAATGGTCTTTGAATGATATGCTTGCGTGCATTACAATTTACAAGTGGCATTAATGCTCAAACCAATGTTAGCCTAAAACTGCAACGTGCAAACGGAATGTCCATTACCTTACCGGTAGTGGTTATGTATGTCTCTGACAGAAGGTTCTGCCCTTCTGCAGGTAGGCTATTTTCTCGCTTAGAGACTTGCTCCATCTCCAAATCATGCCGAGGGTGGGATATATTTGCTCCACTTTCTGTAATATAAAGCTGAAGGTGGTATAGAAGTGTCAGCACATATGCTTATTGGATGGCATCGAAGGCCATACTGCAGCATGCAGATGCTATTGTCATATAGAAAAAGTCTGAGAGTATTTATAAACAGGATTAAGTTTTCTTACATCAAGTAGCCAGTAGGTGGACGCAGAATTTAACAGGAAGTTTGTAGCCTCATTGGTTGAGTTAAGATCTACCGAGCGTCTATTATTAGTTACAGATTTCAATTTCAGATGTTTGTTTCCTTTGTCTCGAATGTAACTGGCATGTTATGGAAGTTGAATGCCTTCTTTTTTTGAGTGAAGATAGCATTTTCCTCTGGCTGGAGACTGGAGTGTTTGCTATTTGGAGATTTGAGTTCTCACTGCCTTGTTCGTTTCCTTTTTTGAAAAAAAAATTTCCAACTCAAAAAATACTCATTATCCCTACTTTCAATCATTACTCTCCACTCATTACCCCTATCTCCAATCATTATTCTCATTTCTCTCTCTATCTCTCTCCGCTCATTACCCCTACTTCCAATAATTACTCATCAAAAATTTCTCAAAAACTCATCCAAACATAGCACACATTACGCAAACAAGACACTGTTTGATGTCAATTAGTAGTTGTTACAGAGAAATAGTTTCATGTTGTGAACAGTCATAGGCACTATTGGACAATGCACTAGAAGCGTCTGAACTACAGAAGTTTACGCTTGATTTATTTTCTAGTTGCCCTTTTTCTAGTTTGCCTGTAAATGGATTTTTTCAGTAAGTTAGCTACAAACTATGTCCTTCCTTTGTTTTATAGTAAGTTGGTAACTGGCCAGATTGCTGGTTTTTTATGATAACCAGCCAGATTCTGTCAAATTCTCCTTGTGGTATCATTGCAAGTAGAGGGAAGATACTTGGAATCAATTTCCTACTTGTCTTCGATTGTTTCACCGTGCGTGTTGATCAGATGCTCATCACAATCCATTTTCATATTTTATTTGTGCTGTGAATCAGCCACAGAAGCAGTTTCTGGTCTTTTATGTCATATCACCTGATCATCTATGTGACTCTGTGCTTCCAGCTACTGGTGGATTGGACTCGAGGAAAGAATCTCATCATCTCAAGTGCTGCCTCTTCTGTGACTGAATTGAGAGGGCCTTATGATGTTGCAAATTTATCATCGCTGCTTGGGCTCTCTATGGAACACGCTAAAGCAGCTCTTTCCAAGAATTGTAGGTAGGGAAACTCACAAAATATTCACCCTGTAGAATGGTTGTGCTGATATTGATGTAGGTGAATTTTTTTTGTCCCAATGTGTTGCAGATCTCTTATTGCTAATGCTCTAAGGAAAAAACAGTTTTACAAGGAGGCAATCAGAGTTGAAGTTATTCCATCAGGGGAACAACTTGACTCCAAGGAATCTTGCTTGAGCGATTGGCTTAAATGGGATCCTATCTCTAGCGGCGAGGGTGATTTGCTATTAGATGACATGGCCAAGTCCTTCTCTGCCTCCTCTAAAGTATCCAAAACTGTGAAAGCCATTGACTTTGCGGCAGTTGTGGATAGTTTGCCATCTCATGGGTTACAAGTTTGTGATTTGAAATCTACAGCTGAGGCTGCAGTGCAGCCACTGGATATTGGTAAAAACTTGTCTGCTGTTGGGAGAGCTGATGTCCCAATTGTAGTAACTGGAGTTTCTCAGCAGCTAGAGTCTCTTGAGGATCTTGCTAAAGCAGATCAGACTTCATCATACAATATGCCATCCCAACATTTCATCCATAGCTGTGAAGATTCTATGGATTCATTTTCCCCCACTGCTACTATGAGACACTTCGATAATGCTGAGGAAATCATAATGCATACTGCGAACGGTGAAGAAGAACCTAAGAACTCAAATGGGCCGGATGTAGATTTATCCCTACGTGGAACTGAAGTGCATAATTTGCAATCCCATAGTTGCATCACTCATTGTGATGCTCGAGTTTTGTTACCTGATAGTACTGCAGAAGTTCACACTTCAGCAATGGAGACTGAGGTTGGTTCTACCTGTAATGCCACTGCTGATGTTGAAAATCCAATTCCATGCAAGGATCTTGATTTTTCTGCCTTCCCGGGTGATGAGGCTAAGATTTCATGTAGTTTGGATGGAATTTTAGGTGCACAAGATCATGGAATGGAAGAAGGCTTAATTGGAAAAAATGCCAACAGCAAAGTAGATTTATCATCGGCTTCGCATGAGGTGTGTTTGCATGAAGATTTTATGGAAAGAGAACAGTTCAGGGAAACAAGAGATGATTCAGTGTTTGTTGCTGATGGATTGGCAGCTGAGTCTTATCGTGAGATGAAAGGTAGTGATGATCATCCTGCAGAGAATTGCGAGTCGCCGGATGAGGTGGTAATTGAAAATCACAAGAGGATAGATATTCAAGGTGAAGTTAATTGTCCAGCTTCAAATGATTCCTCAAGTAATGGCATTATTTGCTTAAGCACAAAGTATACACTACCATGCAAATGGTAGTCTTTCCCTTTATTTTGCATAAGCAAGTTTGTCAGATTGCCTTTACCAATTCTGGATGCTGGTTTCATCACAAAATCATTAAGATCTGCATAAACTTTTTCCTGAAATACAGATTTATTTTACTCCCTTAATTATATAGGCTATTGTGTCTTAGGTTGAGACTAATTCTGGTATAATGTGTGGCTTTTTTGCTCTCTCTTGTTTATCTTTTCTTTGGGAAGACTGGGTTTTGATAGGTTCTGAGTAAGAGCAATTCCATTCAATTCCAAGATTCAAGCTTCTGCATGAATTTCTCAATGAAAGCTTTCCGTACTGAGTCCTTATCTGTCACCTACTTATTCTTTCATGATTTCATCAAATGCAGGGAAGGGCAAAGTAAAATCAAGAAGGATACCTAACCGAGCCTTTTCATTCCCTCTGAAGCGTTTGTTGAATCCTGCACCTTTCAAGAGGAAAGCTCAAAAGTTGAAAACCAAGGCGAAATTGCTGTGACTGTGTAAGTATTCACCCTTAAATTAGAATTGATGATTGGCACGTGAATAAACAGTTGAGGATGCTCTTACAATTTCTGAGTTGTGTTGCTAGTTGACATTTCAACGCTTGCTCCAATGTTTGGTTTCTTTACTTTTGTTTTGACTCAACATTTGTAATTGGGGAAGATATGTATTCCAATTTTTTGTGGGGTCAAAGGATTCATTACGGGGAAGGTCAAGTTTATTGAAGTTGCAACACGACTCTCTTATTAGACCCAGAGTGCTCTTTTTTGTAATCACAATATCTGTGTGTTTTCCTTTGAATTACTATATTTTGTTAGTTGAATTTGTAGCTTATTTGTATGTATTCATGCGTTCTGTTGTCAGGAAATCAGTTGTGGAAATGACAACTAGCCAAAAGGGTATTGAACCTTGTGTTGCCACTGTATATCACTAGAGCTGTTCAGTTATAGCCACGTATCGAGCATGGTTATTATGTTACTTTGTAATAATTTTTTTTCTGGTTGTGGGTATCTAGAGGTCCTCGCTACTGGAGGAGCCTCTACCTCGTAGTAATTGAGGTGGCCACCACCTAATGTGCGCCATCCTCAAGATTGCTCATCACCTATAGGAGCTCACTCACTGAAGAAACTTCTTTATGAGGTCTCACCTATCTCCTATGCATCTATAGCTCCACAAGCCCACGATAACTTATGGTGACTCTAACACCTAGGCCTGGAGCAGGGCCCAAGTACTTTGCTCGGGATCTAAGGAGGAATGTGGCTTGGAGGCTAGAGCAAAGAGATTGTCAAGGCTCACCTCCACGAGGTGAGCTTGACCTTGACTGATCATAGAGAGAGAGGGGCGTTGCCTAAGTCACGCGACATCTAAGTCTGAAACCTGGGAAGATCTCTGCAATATCACGGTTAACTAACCAATCAAAAATAAAAAATAAAAAATCTCGGTTGACTAGCTGACACCTGAAGCTTGTATCATAGCTATTGCCTGTCCCATGATACGACGCGCCTCCCTACATCACCCAACCAGTCTCTGAGAGTCCCACTCAAGGTGAAATACCGTCAGCCCGTACTCTGTTGCACATTAATGGGCAGAAGCTAACCAGCTGGCTTTCCCTTCCTCCAAGGCTCCTATATGAAGAAGAGTTGACGCATCATTGAAGACAAGTATTCAATACACATTGAATACACACCTTACACACTTATTCTCTGATTTACCGCTCTTCACTGCTATCCCTCTCTCTATAAGGCTGCCCTGAACTCTCTCCTGGAAGGCCACTCCAGGTACACTTCCCATGAGAAATTCTACCACACCCCGCCCCTTTTTCAGTACCACACCAAATTCATTTATATTTCATTAATTCCCAAATTATCCCTGTCCTTTCTTAGTACCCACACCTCCCAACTTCAAGCTTAGTCACCACCATCTTTGGGTATTATGCTGCCACCATCCACCACCATCTCGAGCCATCATCCTGCCATCACCGCCAGCAGCTCTGAGCCGTCGTTTTTTCAAACTTCTTCCCCATGTCACTAGGAATGGCAGCGGGGTGGGTTTTGCCACACCCCAACCCGAAAATTTAGCCCCGCCCCCGGATTGGGTAATTTATGGGTACCCTGCCCCTATCGGGTATTAGGTTTACCCGCCCAGCCCCTGCTCATTTTTTTTCATTAAGAAAATATGTTCTAGATTCTAAAACAAATGAGTACAAACAATAAAAGTTTATGAAATAACTATTATAATTTAACTAAAATATATTATCTAAAAGCAAAATGGAAGAAATAATTAATATTTTATGTGATATTTTAGTTCTAAGGGTAAAAATAGAAGAATAAAAATAGTTTTTTATGCATAAAATGATTTCGGGGCTGGTACCCGAACGGGGTAACGTCAGACCGACCCCGACCGGGCTTCATTGATTCTCCCCCAACCCGACCCCCGAAAAATACAACAAAAACCCGCCCCGATCGGGACGGGGCGGGTTGAATTGCCATCTCTACATGTCACCCAACCTTACCCATCCAGCTCAAACTCTCTAATGTATAGAACAATTGAACAAACTCACCTGAGATGTAAAAACTTAAGTTAGAAAGGCTTTTAATCATCCATGTAAACCGTAATAACTATATAGGCTCTTTAATCACCAATTCACCATCATAGCCACCTTGTAAGATTTGAAAACCTAAGGTTTTGCTTGTATTTACAGTGTCATTTATAGAACAATAGTTTGGATTTTCTAGTTCCGAACAACCAACTATTGTTCAGATCTATAATTCCTGGCAATCAATAATAGTCCTAATTTAGGGTTCCCAACAATCATTTGGAATTTTTATTCTGAACAAGTAACCATCATCCAAATTTACAATTGCGAACAATCGGTAATTGTTCAGATTTACGATCTCGAACACCTTAGATCATCAGAATAAAATAGGCGGAAAAAGCCCTTTGGTGGCACTTGTGATTATGATTGGGGGTGGAAGCCACGGTGGCTGGTGTTGTCCAAAGTTGGAGGTGGAGATGGTTGGAGGTGAGACTTTAGAGTAGTTGGTGTTGTTTGGGGATGGGGTTAAGAGAGGAGGGTGGTTATGAGTGGTGGGGTGGAGGCGGAGGACATGTGACAGTGTCATTACTGTATCATCAAAATCATCACGAAATATTCATGGATAAACCGATTGATAGAGAATATCTTTGTGTAATACAAGTTGTCAGTATGAGCCGTATCTAAGTACGGCTCGTCTAATAGCACACCTTTTTTTGCCAAGTATAGCCTAACTCAACCAACTCCATGAATCAATACAAACCACGTATGCAAGTGTTTGAAGTCTTGAATACAAACACAAGAAATTGATAGAGTAGGAAACATTCACGCGGTGGTGTAGCCGTGTAGGGCCTTTTTGTCTTCGGCCTCTTTGTATATGGGCGGCATTCCCTTAATGCCTCGTTGGTAATATAATCATTTACTTATAATAAAAAAAATTGGAGTAGGAAACATTCCAACCATTCTTTCCAAAAATGAAGTTATCCTTAAGCCATACAACTATGATTCATAAAATAGTCTCAAAATTCATACAAAATTCAAGCTACTTGAAAGGAAACCTTCATCTAACCCTAGAAACAAAGTTTAGCCAGCCATGGAAGGAGAAGACTTCAAATTCTTTGGATTAGAAGTCATGCTCTCTTGAATCTCCTCCTTCTTTTCTCTTCCTCCTCCTTTCTTCTCTGTTTAACCTTGAAGCAAACCTAAATGAGTTCCAAGGCAAGATATATTTCCTAGGATGGCCCCAAGGGTTTAGTTGTTGCTTCAAGCCTAAGTTCGGTCTTCAAGATACCAAAAAGTCAAGGAAAAAGGCTGCTAGGCAGTTAGATCCGTCTGGTTGGATGTTGGAGTATGTCCGGTTGGACTGGATACCTGACCGGACACATGGCTTGTATTTAAAATTCAAGAATGATCTTTTTTGACTTGTCCGGACAGATTTGAAGTGCAACCAGACGGATTTAGTCTTTTGTGGCCGTTTGCCTCCCGTTTTGCCTCCAAGCCTTGCTCATTCCTTCTAGCTCGCGTCCACATCATCTAACTCCTCCGTTTTAGCTCCAACTCTGTCACATTTGGCCTTGAACACCTGGAACACAAATAACGTATATAAATATCCAAGTAGCATGGTCATGGACTTATCAAGTGTAAATTGGAGAGGCCTATCAAAAAAAAAGTGTAAATTGGAGAGCTTAAATGTGAAGGTGGAGGTTATGGTGGTTGTTGGACAAGGAGAGGTGGGAGGAGTGGCTACTGAGAAAGGGATGAAGAGAATGGTAAATTAACATGTTAGGTGTGGGTATTAAGAAAAAATGGGGCTGCAAACAGAATTTCCCACTTCCCACCCCTAATGTCTACATAAGCTAATAGGGGTATCTGTATCTTATTTTGAAAATGTGGGCATGTGCGTTGCATCAGTTAAGAAAAGACCAGGTAGCATGTATGAACGGTTATAGGGTGAACCAAAAACAATCTTTGGAGCTTACCATCTGGCGTGTAGATGGGGTTAACTTTCTGCTATTGTTACCTTTTGCTCTCTCGCAAGTCACAACTCTTGCACTAATGATAATGCTCAACTAAGCAAATACCAGTCTATGAATCCCAGCATTTTTAACTCATTGATTCCTTAGATTAGATGGGAGAACTAGGCACTTTGTTGGCTTGTGTGGCTAGAAGTATTGCAGAATTTCCTCTACTATAGGCCTAAGTTAACTTTAATTGCTAGGAAAACCATTACCTGCAGATAGAAAAAGATGGGCTCACTGTCACGGACTCACGGCCTTTTTGGTAGGATACATTGCTTAATGCTTAGTGTATTGCTGGTGGGTGGGTGAAAAGAGAGGGTAGAAAGGAGGATATGGAGAGTTGAAAGAGTACAGGAATCTTGTAAGGTGAGGGTGTTGAAGTTTCCAGTTTCCACATGTGCATTATTTTGGAACCTTGCCGGAATCACAATTTATTTATGAAGCTGTACTTGCTTGTTGTATATAGGATGAACAGCTAAAACAAAGACATGAGAAGCTATTCTGTAATTATTATGCACTTTTTAAATTTTTGGGTCGGTGGGATTCGAGGTTTTCAGCTGATGTGCATTTGATGATTCTCTATTTCTTTGACCTTGTAATGGTGCATACAATTCTGTGCACAAATGGGATAGCAAATACACATTTGTTTGAGGAAAGGGCTGCACCCCTTGGGGCTAGAAGTACACCCCTTGGTCACAGTTAATTTGCATTCGGTGATTCTCTGCCCAAAATGAATGAACCATGTTTAAATCACTCGAGCATCAGAATATGGATTTCGAGGTAATCCTAGACTTAAACACTAAGGCTCAATTTGGATGACATTAATCTTGAGGGGAATGAGAATGTGAGGCCATATTTTCATGTTTTCTACGTTTGGAATTTTACAGGAACATGAATGTGATTCCTAATGACATTCAACCAGGATTCCCATTCCCAAATTAAGTAGGAATGATCCCTCTCACCCTCATGGGAATCCTAGATTCGTGGCTCAATCTGTACGAAAAGGAAACGTTTGGCTTTAAAAAATTCCCAGAACAAATGATTCTGGAGAAGATTACTTATTCAATCCAAATGTCGGAATAGAATTACTCCGGGTGTTGAATTGCTAGGAATTTGATTCCTGGTAATCAAATTCTTCCCACTAACAATTATGGGCATCGAAACTTGAGCCTAAAACAATTTATAGTCGCAAGTGATGATACTAACAAAATATAAGCACTCTAAGAACTTATTTTATTAGTAGTATTCACTCTCTCTACAACTTTCATGACTTGATTCAGATTCTTTCCATGTGCTCACCATCTTCCTTATTTTACTCTTATTATCTTGTCAATGTATTTGCGGTAAAGCAGAGACAGAGCGCCTACAATTTGATTTCTTTTTATGCCAGTATCATCATTGGTTACCATTGCCTTTTCTGAATTAACAGGATTGTCAAAGCTAATTGTCAAGTCACTCCAACTCTCTAAAGCTAATTGTCAAGTCACTCAACTCTCTTGTGCGAGGAAATTTCATGGAGCAATGAAAAGTGATATATGCTTTCAGCAGTGTGTTGTGGGTTCTAGTATCGGAAATCGTTGTCTCCCCAAAAAGTGAAGAGTAAGGCTGCTTACTGATGCAGTTTCTGTTAATATATTAGGTGAGTATGTACTCCCCACTTGTTTAGACTTGTTTGCAATTTATTTAGCTTATCATCTGAATTCACATAGCCGACCCCAAGTGGTTGGAACTTAAGACTCGGTTTGGTTTGGTTTATCTGAATTCACATGTTTAAGTAATTGTACATGAAAGGTAGGGTTTTTGTTCCACTTCTGGTTTTTGGCTTCTTTGTTATTTACCCTTAAAAACCTTTAGTTTAAATGCTTTCTAAGTACAAAAAAAAATTGGTGAAGAAAATTGATAAACTTAGTGGGCAACACACAGCCGGCCGACAAGAATCAACAAGGCCGTCCTCCCCACTTTTGGGGCCGCCCCGGTTAGGTAACCTTTAACTAAAGAAAGTCTGGTACATAATCTACTCCAAAATATTACACTAAATCATCCACATTATTATAAGCTACAACTCATGATTCAGTAACATGGAGGACATATTAGCTTAAACATAGTTTAATAGAATGTCAGTGATTGTTTTGCCTTTTTGATTAAAGTTTGACAGTGGTTTTACTTGTAAAGCCAAACCTACACTTTAAAGGGCCTTTAGTTAGCTCTGAATTTGGTGTTTATAACCTCCAAGAGTGGGTAGTTGTTTCCTTTTTACTTGATAGTGCTTATTCAAATATTTAACTTCTATAGAGGATTTGTAGACTTAAGTGGCTGATCCTACCAAAATCTCCTACCCTAACAGTAGCTACTAATGGGAACTCAAAACTTATAATCTAGAATTTAAAGCTGCCTTAAAATAATCTCTCCCAAATATACGAGCCTAAACCGATGTGTGGTCCTGTGGTTGGGTACATCTAACATGTATCTAACATCTGATATGGATCGAGTCGTGCAAACTCCCTCCCATGCCCCTTGGGTTAGAGAATTTCTAACCTTCTTCAGTTCTTCGTATGTACCCGGAAAAAAAATGTAATTATTGAACGGATTGATGGGTTGCTTGAGGCTACAGGCTGCCTTTTGAATGTAGCCTTATGTGCTTTTTTTCTTTATTTGTTTTTGGTTCATTTATAGTGATGGCTTTTGGTAAAAAACTGTAAAAGGCGAATAACCTACTCTAAAAGTTCAGAGAAGTTACAAATCTAAATCCTGATTAAGAAAATATTAAAACAAAAAAGAAGTCGATTTAGAAGCCGATAAAAATGCATCCATATGAGGCCTTCAACACCTGAAATTCAACTTTTCATATGTTTTGCCCAATTTATTTTGGCAAAAATACAACACTGTGAATCTTGACTAGTTATTTTTTCCAGAAAGGGGAAGTGCCTATAACGCGTATGTTATGTAGGCTTTGCGGGTACGCAGTATTTGGCGTCTTTGGGCCCCTTTGCTCCATCAGAGCCACTACCACCTCAAGTCCCACGAATTCGACCACTATATCATGAATCCATCCCAGATTCTCAAGTGACAGGCGGCTCAGCAAAGCCCACACTTCACTATATGGTCACTGGTATAAAGTATGCACCCACTAGTCGAGTTATAGAGGTAAATTATTCATCCTCTTAATCTGAATTTGATTAGTTTGAGATTTCAAATTTGGAAGTAAATGAAGTGACCCAGGCCGCCCCCCCTCCCTCTCTCTCTCTCTCTCTCTTCTTCTTCTCCCTCTGTTTTGTGTGAGAAATTGAATCACTTTGCCACTCTTTCATCAAGGCTGACCATTCTTCGATGAAAGACAGATTTTTCCGACTTCATTGCTGAAGTTGGAACTCCAACTTCAGTGAATCCGAATTCTTCTTGCTGGCACTTTCTTTCTCTTCAAACATATAACAAATCCTACTAACCTTAATTTCGAGTTTTCTATATAAATTTGAATTGAAGGATGTAAAACCAAGATACCTTGCGTTGTTTAGTGTAGTTTGTATCACATATCTACCTCCATCGGCAAAATTAAGGGAAACCTGCTCCCTACTCTCTCTCTCTCTCTCTCTCTCTCTCTCTCTCTCTCTCCCCTGTTTTAAGTGGGAGCCTTGTGCTGTAGGTACATCTTTATTGTTTTTTAAGCTTTAGTCTATGGAATAGTGATCAAAACCCTACTAATACGGCTCGTTAAGAACCAAAGTTGTTAGCTTTTAGGTCATGTTAACAAAAAAAGTTGTTACCTTGTACTTCATATTAACAAGAAAATAATGTAGCCAAATTAAAAGGTGGCCATGCTTGAAATTATGAACAATGACTCTTTACTTCCCCACTAGAAAAAAAAAGGGGTGACTAATTCAACGAACAATATCTTACTTTCAGAAACCTCACCTTCTTTGGCTGAAGCTCCAAAGTAGTTCATACTACACAACAACAAACCAGATTTTGCATTGCCTAATTAAAAGCTTTATATATCTTCTAAAATGCATCATTACAAGGGAAACCAAGTAACCTAATCTTGCCACACTATCATGCTTAAACATCCAAACTAGAGAATTTCCTTGCTCGGATGTTTTTAAGGAATTAGGTTCCCCGTAAATGAGTCGAGATAATGGATCCAATTGTCATCATCTTCATAATCTTCTTCCCGTCTCATTTGACTCCACTGGTTTTGGGAACTGTTTCCGATTTCATCGTTCCTGGCGAATCGCCCCCTGATACGCGGCCTACTGTCTGCCAATGTCTTCCTACATACGTACTGATTCAAGAGTGAAAGCTAAAAGTGTCAGTATTATATTCACAGGATTTACAATGAAGTACACAACTAATGAGTAATATCATATTGGACCCCTTAGATGGGAAAATAGACATATTAAAGGGAATGGAACCTTGATCTTTTTGTTGAAGTTTCTCTGGTTTCTCTTGCTTCTGTATCTCTCAATCCTCTCTTTTTTCTCCTCTGGATTGTAACGGCAGGCTTTGCTCATACCCTCGATAATACTATGGTTCTCATTTGATAACGGGCTTTCGGATCGATGGTAATGGTGCACCATGTTAATCCTCTGTTTCAAAAGAAATAAACATGACTTAAAATAAAGGAACACCCAAAACAAAATTACTATGAAATACGGGTTCGTGTTGAACGGAACTAAAATGAAGGGGTTATATAATCCTGCTAGGTATTGTATATCTTAACACTTTTTTAGTTAAACTTTCTAGGATTATTTATCTGGTCGATGTTTAATCCGAGTAAAAAAATTAAGGCAAATACCAAATATTTATGTTGTTATCCTGAATATATAATCTAATTCGATGTTCATATTCAGTTAAATTGATTGAAACTGGTTTATTTCCCTTATTTTTTGGATGGAGTAATTAAAAATTTAAAAATGTAGTAATCGAAGTAGAGTCTCGAGGTTAACTAAAATGTAGTAATCGAAGTAACTAAAACTGGAATTAGTGGTCGAGAAAGAATGACGGAAAGAAAAAGAACAAAATGTATCGCCGTCCAAAATCGAAGTTTAGTGCCCTGTGTGGGCCCGAGTTAACCAAAAGCCAAATGGTGAGTGTATGAGAACTACTAGTTGACAGGAGAGAGGAAACAAGTGAATGACTTGACGCTACTACTCAGGGAATCTCACTTGATGTGACCAAACTACAGACTTCGTTTTGTTACACGAGTTACGTACCCACTACCTTTTTTTTATTATATATAACCGGATGTCTGGTCCAGTTTGCGCGCATCTCAATTGATTCCAGAACTTTGGAAGTTAACGACATGACGATCCTTTATTGGCGTAACGTGCATGAATTGTTACACGGAAATTGTCACATGCATTAGTTCTTATGCTATGAGATCAAACGTCGCTCTTGATCAGGTATGACATCCTTCTAGTATTGGTAGCTTAGTTAGACAATTCAAAACCACATATATTTAGAGTATGATTGGCTTTAGGACGGTGGATATTGGGTAGAAAATACAGGCATTAGTGAAGTTGTATTGAAATGTACGAAGGTAGATTGATATTAGTGAAATATGTATTGTTACATTTTAGAAGTATACGAGTATTGTGCACTTGCTAACCGGTATATGAAATGGTGCTCACCTGTAAATCACCGGTGCTGAACACCCTCCTAACGTGACTAGTCTCCGAGTCCATGAAATCACCCAGGGATGTCGTTGAGAAAAGTTGACGAAACCCATTGACACCATCATTCTTCTGGAGCAAGAGACTGCTGATGCTCCTCTCCATCAAGCTCGGACTCGGAACCGAGTAGCTCGTGAGCGAGCTTGGTGACTCGTAGCTACTGCACCCACTGCTGCAGCTGTAACTCAACTCCAACTTCGGCAGGGCCACCGCGCCCATCGGGTCGAACTCGTAGCTCGGAGGGATGAGCAGAGGTGGCGGCAGAGCCGTCGCGTCGAGCAAGGGGAGGTTGCCGATGAGGTCGGCTGAGGTGTAACTGACTAGTGATTGGTGGCTTTGTCCGTACATGGCCTGTGGTGGGTGCTTAGTTTCTTGAGGGGTTTTGGTTGTGTTTTTAAGAGAGGGAGAGAGAGACAATGGTGAGACAGGCTGGTTGTTAAAATTAGTTGGTACTTAAAGAGTTGCACGAGCTGGTTTCTGACGTGGAGGGTGACGTCATTTTTTCCTGGGGTACGTTGACTTCCTCCACTAAAAGAGATTTGTTCTTGGATTTTGATTTTGGCACTCCAAAAATTACTGTCGGCGCTCCAAAAAAGGAGGGGCAAGAACAAAAGTATATAATGTTTTTTTTTGCCCCTCCACTTTTGGAGCACCGCCAGTAATTTTTGGAACGCCAAAATCAATCTCCTTTCTTCTTCTTTGATTCTTTTAGCACATATTTTAAGTACCAAGCTGGGAAGCCCGTGGGACTAAAGGGGCTCTTACATGTTTCAGATAGAGGACAAATGAATCTAGCCTGGCCCGACAATGCAAGGTATCGAGCTCGATAATGTGTAGTTGCGTCATGTCTCGAGACGAACTTGAGCTATAACTCAATTCCAACTCACCTAAAACTGATCTGTAGAGATTCATAGTCACGAGTCTCTCAGCCAAATGAATCTAACCGGGCCAGACAATGCAGGGTACCGAGCTCGATAATATGTAGACGCGTTGCGCCTCCATATCAACTTGAGCTATAACTTAGTACCAACCCTAAAGCCGATTTGTAGATACCAATAGTCACGAGTCTACGAGAATCAAACCTATCTCGTTCTAGTCATCAAACCACTTGGAGTTATAGCAACTTATTTAAACTTAGGCCATTAATTTGCTCAGCCCATAGTTCTCTCCTCACATGGGCAGAGGATATGTTTTCTTATGAAAAAGAGCTGTGGATTAATTAGGAAGTTTCTTTTCTTTACTATTTGCTTCTTAATTAACTTCTTAATAATGTCTTTTCAAATTGATCTGAATCAATCAATCGAACTCCACTTGCAAGCCGAATTTTTTTTTTTTTTTTTAGCGGTGAGAGTTGAATCTGCAAACTTAGGAGAGTAGTCCTTTTATTTGATGTCATGTTCTTACGGAATAGCTAGTTAACATTGTCTTTACAAGTTAATCATTCTATTAACAGACAAAAGCAACTGACTCTTTAACGAGATAATACCTACTTCGGGAGACAAGCCCTCCAAAAATAATAGTTTCTGAAATGAATTAGTCCTTATCGAGTGATTTTTCAGTGCCAAGCGGGAATATCCTATGTGGTAACCGCTCGGCGCATCCGAGCCGTCTGATACACTTTTGGACGGCTTGGATTAAAATCCTCTCTCTTCTCTCACCCCAACATTTTCTCTCTTCAAATTTGAGCCGTTCAAACACGTAATGGATGGCTCGGATGCGCGAGCGGGCACCACATGGTACCCGCTTGGCACTGAAAAATTTTCCGTCATTATCACAACTGACAACTAAGTGGGAAGGCAATGACATTCGGTCAAACAATGAAGCTCTGAATAGAAAATCACTTTTTCAATCGGGCAAAGCAACGAACACAACTCCGGACATTTCACATATAACTGTGTTTGAAATTGTTCGATAAACATGCGTGATCCCGTTCGTTTTAGGGTTTTAAATTTTGGATTATAATTATTATTCTATTTTTTTTCAATCATTATTTTCATTTTTCTCTCTATCTCTATTCAATCATTACTTATATTTTCAATCATTATTTTATTTCTCTCTACACTCATTACTGATAAATCCAAATCTAAAATTTCAAAACGAACGGGGCCCGTATGTCTATATGTATCGAATGATTCAGGACATAATTGTGTCTGGAGCTATGTAGTAAAATTATGTTGGTAGGCTTTTTATTTTCGATGTGGTCCAATGTATTCAAATCTCATTGAGTGTGTGCAAAAAACTTTGCCTTGACATCGATTTGGAACCAACTTGCAAAAGGTAGACCCCACCACTTACATCCAAATGAGGAGAGAGATAGAGAGAGAGAGAGAGAGAGAGAGAGAGAGAGAGAGAGAGAGAGGTGCATAATTTATTATTATAGTTGGCCATGTGAGGGGCATATAATACCAATCATTTGATTTAGCTTAGGGATGATTAAGTTAAGGGTAATCATCATTAGAATGACACAATGGTGGTTCATAATTCCTGGATTTTGGATATTAGTTGTGAGTGTCAAGACAAGATAACAAATGTATTCCACATTTATACCCATCTCCTAAAATTGTACTGATTCATTTCTTGGTCAAGTTAATTCGAGAACAAAGTTTTGCGTACAAGTTACAAAGTTTTTATCCGGTCACTGTTAATAAGGACCTGAGCACATTCCATAAGCAAATGTTTCTTGGAATTATATGTGTTTTGCTTGTGAAGCTTGATTTGCTTTGACTTGTGCTTCGCTAACTATTCGGGATTCGACTTTCCGGGTCAAGTTTCAGGGGTTTAGGGGGAGCGTCTCCGAAAGATAGACATAAGTGGTATGGTAGTTGATTATGTAACCCCGAGCTATAAATACTTGTTGTACGCAACAAACAATGGGACTCTTGTACTCTCTTCATTTAATATTTAGGAAAATCGGTGAGCCGTGAATTTACTCAACTACTTAATTAGTTTGGGAACCATGTAAAAATTTATGCGTCTTGCTTTCTTTATTTCTTACTTGATTGTTCTTCGTGTTTTGTGTTGTGTATTTGTTGACTTAACTGATTTCTCAGTAATATGGAGTATGAACCTATAACTTGACATTGAGCCGAACACAAGATTGACATACCCAATTGTGGGATTCGTTGCACCTTACATTATTAGAAGTTTATGCTCTTAAGATAAGGGTCAAAAGCATCAAAGTAGAGCTTTATGAGTTATGAACATTTTACAAACTTTGGTCCCGTTTCGCTAAGGTTCTTGTTTTTTAAGTACTTATTTTTCGCTTTACAACATAAGTCATTCTCTCACAATACATCATTTTTAATGGTACTGATTATTTTTAAGTATTTATTTTCCTTAGTGGAATGGAAACTACCGTAAACAAGCTGACAGCTTCCAAAAGGACCGGTAAAAAGAATTGATCCGTTTAGTTCAGTTCTTTCGTTTCTAAGAACCAGACCTCAGAAAAGAAAGAAAAAGAAGCTAAAAATCCTAAACAAGTACCGATCATTCTTAGTTCAATCGCTAAACGAGGGAACTGTTTCACTTATTGAAATAACAAGTTCTAATTGGGCACAAGAACGAGTAGTTGATAATTGTTGACCATATATGCACCCACAAGTAGTTGTGTGATGTGACGGGATGAGACGATACTCTCTCATAGGAGGTGACAGGATACCATATCTGCCCTTCCATTTTAAGCGCAAAAAAGAAGGAAAACCTATGCCTGCACTTTGGTGTTGTAGAGATCTTGTCATTAGTCATTTTCCAATTTGGGTTGAATTGTATATGAACAGAATTGTTGTGAACAAGTTGTGATCGTGAGTGTGCGTAACTGTGATTAAACTAAACTCAGTAACGTAAGGAATATAATATGTGCTTGACTCAGTGTCCTACACAATCATGCATTCTTTGAAAGCTCCCCAAAACGCGAGAGCATCAGTGTATAGGCACGAGTGTGGGGACGTCCCTATAGGCTTTAGAATCATCTTCTATACTCATGTAGTAGTATAAGTCATTACCAACACCTCTATGATCACCTTCGCGTAAAAATTTATTTTTTTACGAACTAGATTGTTTCAGTTATATTAATTAATACAAAAATAGATTACGACAACAAAACAGATAAAACGAAATACAAAGAAAAGCCATGTGGGACCAAATGCTGGAGTCGGATCTATCAGTCACACTTGTGAAGGTGGGTGGAGTCGCCAAGATCCGCAACTAAACTTGAGCTTGTTCTCGCTGCAGACTGAAGGACTATCACTGAATCTACCGTAGACGCCGCTGTCGTTGCCGTCGAACCGCTCTATCGATAAAGCTGAACGGATTCTAGAGCCAAAACCTAGATGTAGTTCTCTAGATTTGGCTTCTGAGTCCAAAAATGATGGAGAGAGTGGGCGATCTGTCTCCCTAAGGAAATAGTCTCAATCATCTCACATCCATGGAGGTAGGTGAGAAAAGAAGAGGATAGAGAGTCTGGAATCTGAGGGGAATTGAGGAGAGGAAGAAGAAAGAAAGAGAAAACAAGGGGGCAAAAGAGGGGAAGGAGGCGGCGGCTGGAGTGAGGGATCCTAAACCCCTCACCCAAAACTCTGACCCCCTTTCTCCTCGGTCCACAGAAAAAAAAACTGTTAGGTTGAGGTGGTGTTCCAAATGAATAGTAAAAAGTACTTTTAGGAAAAGAAGGTTTTTCAAGCTCAAAAATCATGTGTTTACGCAAATAATTTTTCTATCAATATGGATCTTGTTTGATAGATCTCATTAAGATCTTTTAAACGGTGCAAAAAAAATTGAAAAAATATTTTTCATTTGCATTATATTTGAGTTTGAAATTACCTCCGTTTGAAAAAAAAGAACTTTTTCTAAAAGCGGAACACCCCCTGATGCCAGTAGTTCATCTCAATCCCAAAGTTGCTCCATACATATGATCAGCTACGATGAAACAAAATATGACTACAAGTCATAAATATGCTCGCTACTGTTATAACTACAAAGTATACATCCAAAAAGAAATGTGTGCACTACAGAATTCTCCATATAAATATAGATATATGTATATGTATATCTAGAGGCGGACGTAAGGGGTGACAGAGTGCCCGCACGACTTCAAATATTTTTGCTAATTATACTAGTTTTTCAGGTTAATTTGAAAAAAAATAAATCTATGGAATTGGTCCCTACAAATAAGAGAAATTCTTAACACATCTATTTTTGTGCGAAAGAAACTCCCTAAGCATATATTCACAATTTCGTCTCTTCTTAGTGAGTTGCAATATCTACAGATGAGATATTTCCTTAATCATTTTAGAAATACATATAATTTGGGCTCCAGTTAAATACAAATCATGCGTCCGCCATCGGACAAAGTTTTGGGTGCCGAGCGGGATCCACTTGGCGGTACTCGTCAGCGATCCCAGCCGTCCATGTTTTAGACGGCCCAGATTTATTTCCTCTCACCTTCACCGACCACTCTCTCTCCTCTTTTTCTCTCTTTAAAATCCGGATCGTTCAAAGTATGTTTGGACCGTCAGAATCGCCGACGAAGTATCATGTGCGTGTACGTACCCGCCTGGCACCCAGAAACTTCTCCCGCCATTGTGTACATCCTCGAGAATCATCATCTTCATCGATCACTTCAAAAAGGGGTATCTATGATCTGTCTATCAAAAGAAAGAAACCCCACCAAGTAAACCAAAAAAAAAATGATGATGACCAAGTAGACTAATCTCTTGGACATTTCCATGTTGGTGCACATAGTAACTAACAGAGTTCTGCCTGATGTTTCGTTCGGCAATTGGTCAATAACCGAGCAGAAAGTCTACACACACAATAGATCTGTGCACAGATTGTGCACAGATTTCGTTGTGGGACACTCCATGGGTTCCACACAAATCATCTAAGCCGTTCATTAGATGTAAAACATTTTTTCAAGGGTCTCAGTATAAAATAAGCTAAATCTGATACCTATAAGTACTCAATCCAACCATATAACTTTTCATTATCCGAAAATCTGAATGAAAAGTTAGATGATTAGATGAACCATCTATAGGTATCGGATTGAGTTTATTTTTTACGGGAACCCTTGAAAAAATATTTTACATTTAATGAACGGCTCGGATGATTTGTGTGGAACCCGTGGTGGGTCCCACAACGAAATCTGTGCACAGATCTGCTGTGTGTGTTCATAACCGAGTGTTAGTAGAAGTCTGGGCCAATCAAATCAGAAACCTAAACTTGGCTCCAGTTGTTTTGGGCAACTTGAAAGACGCACTCACACCATCTCTTAATGGCGTAACTGAGTGTCACCACAAAATACAAATCAATAATATCAGTGACTGTTTTTGACTCCGACAGCTGAACACTAAGGCTTCAATGTTGAAATATTCTTCTATTGTGCTCACCTTGTTGTTCTTGTTTGTGGTTGATATTGCTCTGACAGGATTGTTGTGTCTTCTGCTTATCGCACAACAACAAGCCACTCGGTTTTTGGATTCATGGTAGCTAAGCCAATACTTGACGGGTGGGTCTTTCATACAATAGTCCGAGAGTATCGCCACGTGGTATTCCGAACCACTTTATAATCACATATTTTGTGGGGTTTATCACTAAGTGTATAGACTCCACAGAAATATGTGGTTATAAAGTGATCCGGTGTATTACGTGACGGTACTTCCAAACTATTGTATAATTAGTCTTCTTCTCCCATATCAGTTCCATTTAAGCCCTAAGTCACAAACCGATAACCTTCATCCTTTTCAATCAGCCCAACGTTTGGGTCCGTTTCTTATTTTTGTCAAGGAAACATTTAATCTAGGTTTCCTTTTTTGCGTTTGATTTTGTGAAATCTGATTTTGATATTCGCGTGCTTGTTTTTAATTTGGGCTTTGATTTCTTCATTATACGCCCGTGAAAAAGAAAAAATAATTAACAGAGCTTTGGGTATAGGTAATTAAAATTTTGGCTATCTTTCAAGTGTGCATTAAATAAAAGCCTTCAATGGTATGGACTCCAATGATAGAATATTCATTTCTGATAGTTCAAGGTCGAGATATTGTCGATCAACCAAGCAGCTAGTAAAAACCTTGTGTACAAATAACACTTGGCTTTGTGCCAATAGTTGTAATTAGTATACTGATACATACCCATGCGAACGCAATCAGGCTAGTTAGCCTTAACGGTTGTGGATTCAATTCTGATAGAGAGGAAGTTGATACCCTTGTTGAGGGTTGGGTTGGAATCCACTAGCCTCATTCGTGTCTGCGTAGCTTCGCGCTTGTTGAGAATTCTCATTTGGGCGTGAGAAAAGAGAAGAAACACTTGATATTTTTCTCACTATATTGTTTATCATCACCTTCTAATTATACGAAAATACAAGTTGATGGTTTTTTTTTTTTTTTTTTAAGTTGAAATAAAACGACAAAAATTTCGCCACAAATATCTTTATTATCATTGCTGAATATTCTAAAAGGTCGTCGGTACTGTATACCAACTAGTGTTCTACTCTCTGTCGATTTAATACTTGTTGAAGGCCAGATTTTTAATGTACGATTTCCTAGTTCACCAAGAATAGTCTGTCTTTTTTCCTCAAAGTGGTAATTATAATTTGATGGAAAAATAAATAAAGACGAAAGGCAGGCTAGCTAGCAGAATAATTCAAGCCTATATATATCCTACTGTGGTTGATAATGATTCCTATTTTCTTCTGTGGAGAGCATGGAAAAAAAATTACAAACACGTGGTGGGGGGACTCTTGTAGATGGAAAAGGTAGTACTAAGAAAATATGTGCCAATAAAGATCCCTGTGACCCCATTTTCACCATTTAGTCTTGTGGTTTTGTCAAATTGGGGACAACCCAATAGTGCCCCCCACTACACTATAGGACTGATTGGGTGACCATGTGGTTAATGTGCTATCAACTTTATAGGCTCCTAGGGATAGTTTTGGAAATGCCAATTTATCAGCCAAAAAAAAAAATGATAAATATGCATGAGTAAGTGGTATATATGCAAATAAATTAACCTCAAAACACAAGAGAGGAATAACTAATAATGCTATGCAAATAAACTTACAAAAAGTTCTAGTTATATCAATCGCGTGGGTTACCAATCTAACATAGAACTTACAAAAAGTTCTAGTCATAAAAACCCCTGTTCCGCTAAGGGTTCTTAAAAAATAAGTACTTATTACAATTTTCAAGTTTAAAAATAATGGACTTCTTGAAATAATTTTTTGTACAATATGAATTTTGTTTGATAGATCTTGATAAGATCTTTTGAATGGTGCAAAAAAATCGAAAAATTATTTTTCGCAAATATATTATTTTTAAGTTTAAAAATTACAAGTAAATACTATAGTATTATTTTTTAAGAACCCTTAGTGGAACAAAATGGAAAAAGGTGAGAAAATGTGAGTTATTTCTAGAAATTTGATTCAATCTATTGTCAAGGCCACGAGATTCCCCTTATATAGTCAATGGAGATTTCACATGAGAGTGGGACAAACCTTCCAAGGCAAAGTCAATGCCAATTGAGCCCTTTCGGTTTCAAAAGCAGAGAGAGATAACGTTTACTTATTTGAATTTCCATTTGGTCTAATAGTGTTGAAATGACCTGAGTGTTGTTCATCATTATGGTGAAGTGATATCTGTATCCATCAAGTATGCCTTTTGATACGACAATTTGTTATATACACGCTACTAATGCCGTGTCGGAACCAAAAATTAATATTTATGGGGACACCTTTTAACTGATCTTACAGAAATAAAGTACACGGATTTGAACTTATCGTAATAGAATGCCACAACAATTTATGTGTAATTGTGCTTGCATGTTGTCGTTGTAGCGAATTGAGCTTGAGAGAAACTTCAATGCACTTTAACCTAAAATGCCAAAGTTTAACAATCTTGCTCCAATTGAAAAGTGCTATTTCTTCAATCCTATTTAAAAGCCATCTTTAAATTGTACTATTTGTGAGTCTGATCTTTTGAAGTGGATCCTACATACTACTATATGTAATAAAGAGGGTTGGCTCAAAAATTGGTTTTGGTTTTATTATTGAATATTTTTGCCATATACTAATTTGGTTTTGATTTTGGTTTTGGCATCGTCGGCACTTTAGGTTACTCATATGGGGCGAAACTAAATAAAATTGATTCCATTACGTTACTGTTCCGAAGCTATTCCCAACTGAAAGCAAATTTAGATCATTCGTAAGTATACTAGCTAATGAAATGACGTTCCACTTGGTTGATTAACCTCATGTTGTAGGGTGGGAGATGCCAACAACACTTCCCAATGAGGAGTAGTATTGTGGTTTGATCAGAATCGATCGTTTATTCTGCTGGATTTGTCAAGTAAATAACCAATGGGAAAAAAAAAAAAAGTTGATTAGATGTTGAGAGCCACCTGATTAGCTCATAAACAAAAGCAGGCGAAGCTACGGACTAGAAACACGATATATTTGCACTGCTTCGAGGCGCAAAGAAGTAAATGATGTCGGTGCTCTAAAAGCTACCGCGTCAACCGCTTCCCGATATGTATCGCATAATAATAATAAGCTCAATGTCTGGTTTAAAAATACGAGTTGAGTGCTAAGAAAAGTTTACCAAATTTGTCAAATCATGTCCAAAATAATCAAAGCTGGTGATCATCCATTTTCCTTGGTTATTTGACCCTAGCAAGGTGTCCTAAGAGTATCATCATGCTATAACCAAAAGTAAATTTTTTTTAAAGTTAATAATGTTAGTGCAAAATGTGGCTCACAATACTATAATCAAACTTAACAACCTCCTTGAAAATAATTAAAATTTGGGCTTTGGATAACCAAAACTAGCAATCTTTTGACAATAATAAAATTTAATAGACCCTATATATTCTCAATCAAATGCACTAATCATTATACAAACAGAAATGCTAACCACACAGGGAGTATGTGCACAGATCGTGCACATACGGCTCAGTGGGGCCTACTATGGGTCCCCACAAATGATCCAAGTCGTCCATTATCTTTGAAATAATTTTCTAAGTCATCACATAGAAAATCAGCTCAATTGAATATCTCTAGATACTTAATCTAATCTTTCAAATTTTCGCTTAGATTTTAGGATTTTGAAATTTGAAGAAACATTTAGGCAATTGGATCAAACACTTGTAGGTATCCGATTGAGTTGATTTTTAGTGCAATGTCTTATAAAATCATTTTAAAGCTAATGGACGGCTTGGATTGCTTGTGGAGACCCTATCGTGGGCCCCATAGAGCCGTATGTGCATGATCTGTGCACATACAATTTGTGTGGTTAGCATTTTTGTTATACAAAATATTCTATCTCTCTTCCCTTCCCCCCCCCCCCCCCCCCTTTTTGAATACAGTAATATTTTAGAAACAAATATTTTACTATTTTTTTTTTGTTTTTTTTTAGAAAATAGTTTTTAAAAAAAATAGTTTTATTTCCAAAAAACATTTCAAAAACTATTTTCTATATCTAGGAGTAGTTTTTATTAGTTTCAAAACTATTTTCTACTGTTCACAGTTTTTAGTTTGAAAATATGATGTGATAAATTTTGGTTATCCAATTTTAATTATGTCATTGTAGACATTTACAATACTAACCTTAACAATCTCTTAAACAAATAATTAAAAACTAATGTGGCAACTTTTGTTTATCAATTTTTAATTATAGCATTGTGGATATCCTAACTAGCTAGAACACAAAATCTTGGCCCCCACTTATAGAAGTTCAACATCATTAGTCATTTTCGCAAGAAAGATTATAAGGCATTATTTTGGTTCAAACCTATCCCCTTATTACGTACAAGGCATTAATTTGGTGCAAAGTTGAAAAATTAATGATAGAGAAAGATGCGGAAAAAAGCCATTGAAGATAAGAGGAACATCAATCGCCAAGTCGTTTTCATGCTTGTATTTTTCAACTAAAGTTTAGAAGAGATTGAACCAAGTTGGTTCTTTTAAGAAGTTGGCTTTCGAACCAACGAGTTCATTGTACCGTCCTTTTTGTTATGAAATTCGGTCGCCAAGAAATTGAACTTTTGACGGGTAAGCGAAAAAAGATAAAAAGTTGGCTTTCTTTTTAGGCGAAACTAAGAACAAGAAGTGACAAGAATGAAATAAAAAAATGAAGCTGAGGGGGTCAACTCCAGCTTTCAGATATGTACTACTAGTTGGTTAGGTTCACATCATAGGGCACCAATTTTTCTGGGGGTAAAGATTCGACAAAAATATTGGAATACCGGAAATTTGAGTGATTTTATGGTGCAATGTATCTCGATGCACTATTAGCGAAGGGCTCAATTAAAGCCGGAGGAAAGCCACGTATGGACTAGCCCCAAATGAGTTGATAACACGAGAGATGTTTTGAATCTGAGATCTTATGAGGGAGCAAACCCCTAAGTTTCAGGTCTCGATCACCGGGAAAAAAAAAAGGAATTATGTATCTCAACGTACTTATTTTTTTTGAAAACCCATTGATCCAGCCTTCAAACGTTTTTTTTCTTTCTTCAACATCTTATATGACAACTAATCTCCTTTTGCAATTAAGCATCATAATAATAGGGGAAAATGACGGCTCAGGATGTGTTTTGATAATTAATACCTGCCAAGGACAAGCTAATAACATTTGTTGAAAATGTTCTTGGCGGGTATTAATTATCAAAATACGTTATTGGCCGTCATTTTCCCTAATAATAGTAATATCTTAATTGATGGAAATGAAAAAATTAATGGACCGGGCCAACCATGAGTGTGGGCTTCCCTGGAGGGGTATAGATGGGCTTAGGCCTGGCCCTATATTGGGCCTCAACAACATCTTCAAAGCCCAGTTTTAAGACAAACTGGAATACAATGCTCCCTTCTACTCGAAACAAATTTAGATACGTAAACACGCGCGGGCACACCCAGAAACATAAACACGCGCGCACACCCAAATACAAAGACATAATTTTCACGCGGTTTGGCAAATCGATTACTCCACGGGCAGTTGATTTGTATTACGGAGGATTTACAATCACTCACCCCAGTGCATACCCAATTGCCCGCTCACCTCCAAAAATCACTCAAGAGAATGTCATCTACATCTTGTTGTACTTTCCTCAATCAGACTTGTACATATATGAAGAGGAGAGGAAAGCTTCACCCATCCATGGACGAAAGTGAGGGTTGAGAGTTGATATGTGCGTAAAAAAATATTCGGAGTTTAACGTTTTATTTTTGTGTTGTAGGTATTTGGAGGCTTTGATATTAAAAAAAAAAAAAAAAGGGCGTGATTTTACTTGGTATCGAAACAAAACCCGTGATGGGTCCAGCTAGCAATTGCATTCAAGCTAAGTCCAAGTCTTGTCATGAAAAGAAATTTGGGAGTTTTAGCTTTCAGATTGGGTCATCATGAGATTGGGTTTGATTAGCAATGCAATTGGATGGAGCCAATGGGACTTGGGCTATAATTATGGTTTTCTGGAAAGCACATGTTGGGTGGAATTCTAATTTAGTACCTTTTCTTTTTCTTTTTTTAATTAGCAGTGAGGCAATTTATTTCATTACCAATATTCGAAGTTAACAAATTTCATCACCATAAATAGAAATGAACCAAAATTATCTAATTTAAGACACGAGCTGCTGCGAAAAGCAGACTAGGCTAACAGACTCGATTGGCACTTTAATAAAATACGTTAGGCATGTTTTATATAACAAAAGGTGTTGGAGAATGAAAGAATGGTGTACAATGGTATTTTAAGATATTTTTATAGGGTTATATTAAAGTACAAAAATGCGAATAAAAAAAAGGGACAAACTCTTCATTGGTGCCAAACGGAGGTCATTTCTTAATTTCTATTCTCTAATAAAACAAGTGTCATTGAAGTGTGAGACTAAACATGTTTAACCAGTAATCACTATACTATATTTTCTATATAATTCAGCTAATTAATAGGTAACTGTAACATTGTGGAGCCACCAAGATATTAAATCCCAGTTCAAAAGAATAGATAGTTATTAAAATCGTTCCATTTTCAATTTTTTTTTCCACAAATTACAACAACTCCTCTATATTGACGAAATAAAATGTTTAATGCAAAAAGTAGCCCTCATTTACCATTAAAAAATCTTTAATACAGAATATCCACATTTAAAGGTGTCTAAATCATTGGCTATGTGTATTATACTTTATCAGTTATTCATAATTTTGACTGGAATCTTGTTTTCTTTTTCTCTATTGGTAGTAAGTTTACGCTGCTGATTTTGTCACTCCCTTTTTTGTTAACGCCACTCCCCTGTAAGTGTATTTTTACACCCTGTAAGTGTATTTTTGGTGCAAAAATACACTTGCAGGAGAGTGACGTTAACAAAAAAGAGAGTGACAAAATCATTTCCTTAATCCCAAAGTGTATAAATCATGGGCTATATACACTATGCTTTCATCGATTTTTTCTTTTTCGATTCTTTTTGTCGAGACGAAAAATATGATGTAAGAAATTACCTTGAATCTTGTAAAACTTAAAGAAAACAAAAACAAAAAAGGAGCAAAAAATCTCTAATAAATTTGTCAATAAATACCGTTATTACTTATTACCTATCAACGTCTTCCAGTTTGATTGCATTGAATTTAATAATTGACCCGTCTTCGTCGACTCAATGAGTCTCCCAGTCCGAGAGTGATGCCATCTCCTTTCCTCTTCTGATTTGGATCACACAATCTAATCACATTAAAGTGGAACGGGCCAGTTCAATTGGTATTGTTTAGCTATATCAATTCAACTTTTAGTCCGATGTTGTCCCCGTCAATACCCTCTCCGTTTGAAAACTAAATAAAAAAATGAGATCATCGGAATTGAAATTTCATCCTTTAACCATTCAAACTTTACCGATTTAACGTACTCAATTATATAGACAATCATTCACTCGTCACTGCAGCTTAAGCCAATCCAATCCAATCCTTGACTCCTAGTCCCAGCCTGTCTATCCGTTCGGCTAAATAAGTCAACTGGTTTATTTTTTTTGTCCTTATTCAAATTTTTTTTGTATTTGTTAGTTTTTCGTCAATTTTTGGGGATTATTGCATCGTCATGATGAGAGGAATCTAAAAAGTAAAAAATTACGATCGAAATCCAATTTTTTTTTGAATAAAGACAAAAAAATTAGATTTCGATCGTAATTTTTTACTTTTTAGATTCCTCTTGTCATGACGATGCAATAATCTCCAAAAAAAATTGACGAAAAATTAACAAATACGACAAAAAAAAATAAGCCAATGTTTATTTAGCCGAATGGGGTATTTCCTGAATGTCATCGTCACCCTCCACAAACTTTGAAATTGCTCATTGGAAGTGATGGATGGTTACCTATTACTACTAGTAATGTTTCTTTTTTTTTTTATTATTATTATAATCAGATAACCAGATCAGTTTTCTCGCACTTTGACTAATTTTGGAGTCACAAAGATAACGACCAGGTATAATCCCAATGACCCCAAGATTTAGAATATTTGGCACCCGTGGGAATGAAACAAGTGATGTGAGGAGCACTACTTACTTTCTCACAAGCATTTGACCAAACGGTCCAAACCCATGGAATTTACCATTACTAGTAATGTTACCATTTTCATTAAAGTTTCGCTAAAAGTAAAGCAGAAACATAGGTGATTAACTTCAAGACCTCAAAATTAATCGAGATCCACACAAATTGTCCAGAACATCTAATTATAAAAGATTTAATAAAAAAAAAACTATTCTTGAACTTGTAGCTACTGCTGTTTTCTTGATTGGTCAAGGAAGTTTTTCTCATGATATGCCTGTAGGAATTTTTGGTATTTTCAACTTCATGATTGTATTCCAGGGCACAAAATCCTTATGCACCTATTTCACGTGTTAGGTGTAGCTGATGTATTAGGTGACTCCCTATTCAATGCTATGTATGGTTCTTCGATAACTGATCAGGAAAACCAAAGAAAATGTCTGCTAATGAAAGTATACTTATTACAAAGAGAAACAACTTGCACCAAAACCAAATAACAATAGCCAATTTCACAGTAGATCCCGTTTCGTTTAACTTTTAGCACTTTTTGAAAGTTGTCTTTATTAAAAAAAATTGCGTTCGTTAGTTTTGCGTCAAATTTTTACGAATTATTGATTCTTTTCGACGAGAAAAATCAGAAAAATGAAAAATTACCCAATTTTTTTTTAGAAATATCCAATTTTAAGCCCCTTTTTTTTTGACTTTGTTTTTGTGCTAAAAAGTGCTTATTTTTCAATATATTTGGATAAAAGTCATAGGTTGTGTTTGGTTAACATTTTAGTTTAATTTTTCAATCATTACCCTATTTCTTTCTCTAATCATTACCATATTTCTCAAATTATTATTTTCTCATCTTTCTCCTTTCATTATCCCTCTCTTCAATTATTACTTTATTTCTCTCTCCACCTATTACCAAAACTAAACTCAACTAAAATGCCAATTAAACAAAGCCATAATTTTTACTTTCCAAATCGAAAAAGCAGAAAAGAGAGTTGCAAAACTAACAAATTACAACACCGTAGTACCAAAATACAAATCCAGGCACACCGAGATAGCAATTAATCCTAATGGGAAATCGCTAATAAAGATTTCAATTTCCCCTCATAGGGGAACCCTCTAGCCTTAGAATTATCAGCAGACCAAACGAAAATCCCATTCAGTTTCTGCCGACGCTTGAGCATTCTACAAGCCGCAAAAAACCCGTTTTCCGGCGTCAGACCGCCGGGATTCGTTGCGGTGGACAAGCTAACTAGCACCTTCCCTCCATCGTAATTCGCGCTCTGATTCATATAATAGTCTAGGAATTGAGGAACCGTGATCCCCTTTTCGTAAGCGTAAAATTGGAAATTCACGTAGTCTATCAAATGCCCGTAACCCTTCCACAGAGCCAAGTAATGCCTCTGGACTTGATCGTCGTCGTACGGCGCGATCGAAGCGAACGAGATCACCCCGTTTCGCTTGAGGGCCGATATCAGCCCCCCGACGCATCGAGAGAACGTCTCGGGATCCGCGGCGAAGTGCTCGTAATCGATGTCGATTCCGTCCAAATGGTACTGGTTGATTATGCTTGAGAGCGAAGCGACCGCGTTGGAAACCCACGAGTCGATCGAGGAAGGGTTGAAGTAGGCGTAGTCCTTTCCAACGGTGTCCCCGCCGAGGCTGACGGCCACTTTGACGTTCGGGTTTTTGGTTTTGATGGAGGAGACCTGAGAAGGGGTGAGATTGTCGGAATCCCAGAATATGTTGAAGATTCCGTTGGTTGGAGAGTGGGAAGAGGAGGAGTTTGTTGTGTAGTCGATGGCGAAGGAGAGGATGAAGTGGAATTCGACGGTGGAGTTTATGGGGACGTCGGCGAATGTGACGTTTTGGAACTGTGCTCCGATGTATTCGCGGAAGAGGTTTGAATTGGCGGATCGGATTGATGGAACTAGGAAGAAGAAGAAGAGAGGTTGAAGGAAGAAGAGAGTGACGAAGAAAAGCTTATGGATTGCCATTAGATTAGCTTTAGTAGTACTAGTTCTTTGTTTTTGTGCCGGAGATTATAGGGGATAAGGAATCATAGAAAGTCATATACCGTATATTCAACTGAAAAGTAATAAGAATTTTTATAAGGAATTTTATTAGATGGGAACCGAAGGAGTAGGGTTGTAAACGAACTGAATCGAGTCGAACTCTGTTAAGTTCGGCTCGGGTTCGTTAAGGTATGAGTTCGGCTCAAGTTCGATTCGAGTCTGAACGAATTGACTCGAGTTCGGCTCGTTAAAATTTTTCAAGGCTCGGATTCGACTTGATTGGGTTCGTTAAGATAATAGTCTGACTCGGGTTCGATTCGAACTTAAACATCTTGGCTCGAGTTTGGCTCGTTAAACTCAGATGAATCGAGCCGAACCGAATCTAAGCTCGAATTGAGCTCGTCAAGACTCAGATTTGGTTCAGTTCGGCTCATTAAATTCTGTTAGAAATAACTTATTTTGATTATGTTTTATGACAAAATTGATTTCTTAAAAACAATGTTTAAGTTAATTTTCAGAAATGTTCTATTGAAAGGGATATTCAATATTGATACATCTCTAGCCACAAAAGAAACAAATCTCTTTTAATACTTTTCTTTTGATCAAAACCGAAATGTATGTACAGCTTGTGTACATTTTTTTTAAAGAAAAAGTCCCTTGGTGTCCATATAGATCAGTTTTGGATGCCCACGTGTATCAAAAGCATTGCTCTATACTTGTCAAAAGCAAATGGCCCAAGGCTCATTCAGCTGCTCTCAAGAACCAGCGTCCATAATTAATAAATTTGACCAACCGTGTTTCCTCTCCTGCCACCATTGACTTTGAGGCTTCACAGTTAATGTGTGTGATCGTGGAAGATCAAAATTCCTGAGAATTTCGGCTCAACGTTCATGAGGTGCATTTAATGAAGATCAAGTGTGGCAAAAGAAAGATTCAGTCTCAACGGAAAGAATACAACGTTCATATTTTCTTTTCTATAAAAAAGGGCTTCTGCACCAGAGAGAGACACCAAGCTTCGCCAGAGAAAACACACAAAGCATTACAAGAGCAATTTTTACTTTCTCTCATACATTTCATTTTTCATACAATTACTTTGAGAGATTTGCAAGCAAATTGATATATCTACTCTTAGAGGAGCGTTGCAATTGTGAGCTACAAATTTTATTATCTTTTGAGAGATTAAGTATTTGAGAAATCAAACACTGGTTTTGTAATTCCAAAAACAGGGGTTTTGTTTTTGGAAGGGGTTTTTGAGGATTTTGTACGTTAAATCCTTGCGGTTGTCTAGCTCCTCCGGAAAGCTAGGAGCATTGGTAATTGTAAGCACCCGCAAGGCTTACTGGTGTAACTCCAATTTATTAGTGGAACCTTCAAGAGATTGGCTTGAAGAGAAGTGGAGTAGGCTGGACCGTGGACAAATTCAGACCGAACCACTATAAACTGGTTTTACATTTCTTAACTCTCTCTATATAGCTGCTAATTTAGTTATTTGTCTCTGTAGTTTTTAATTGGTAATTTTTAATTAGCAACCCTATTCACCCCCCCCCCCCCCTCCAGGTTGCTGTCTGGGTAACAAATTCAACCAAACCCAAACTCTCTCATTGATCGTATAGAATTTGGAAGAAAAATAAGTATTGAATTATTTATATAACCTTAAAATTTTTTACATTCACAAATAAATCTCTATTGAATTATTAATTAAATTTAAGTATAGGTTTGCGAACATAACCGAGTTGAATACCGTTAGACTCAGGTTCGGCTCATTTACGGAAGGAGGTTAGAATTGAGGTTCAGGTTCAGTTCGTTTAGCAAACAAATCGAACTCGAACGAGCCTTTGCCGAACCGGACCTCGAACAGTTCGTGAATGGCTCAGTTCATTTACAGCTCTAGAAAGGAGTACTAAATACTATGAAGTATCACCCTTAATGAAAGACAAAAAGGTATGAATAGTGAATACACACGCAGTCAAAAAAAAAAAAAATTCTAGAATACGAGAGGGAAGAGGGAAATCTTGGTGCGGGGATTTAGAGAGAGAGAGAGAGAGTGTTGGAAGAATGGTGGTAATGGAGAAGCGGAGTGGAATGGGAAATGGCGTGTGGAGGGGTGACGGTGGGGTAATACTGAATGCAGAGGTGAAAAAGTTTAGGTGTGTTTTTCAAATTAATCATAAAAAAATTAAAAATCAACTTGGGTTAGGTTAAGGATGGTCCCATTATCTCTTCTAGTCAATGAGGGAGATAGTTTTCAGTTAATCAATCCAATTCCTAAACTAAACTGTTGACCTCTAATGAACATCCCAACTTCAAAATGGCACAGAGGCACATCTTTTTCTCCTTTTTTTAAAAATTTAAACAGAGCATAGAAAAAAGTTTGTAGAAACAGGATCAATAGAGTGCCGGAAAAAAAAAAAAGAGATCAGTAGAGATTTTGTAAACTTTGATAACTTTTCATTCCAAATATATAGGAGAATTAAGCTCTTCATTCCAACCACTTTCTTATAATTAAGTAGTGTACTTCCATGCATGTAATTAACATAACATCTCTGCTCTCTATTTGAATCTCTCTCCCTCTCTCCTTCTAATTACCAGTGGATGACCAACTCCTGCGGGAAAAGAAAAAAAATAAATCTGAAGTCATAGAAACTACAAATTAAGTTCATTGTTAACATGAAAAATAGATGACTTTTTCATTACCTGATCAAAACCCAAAGCCAAAGCCGTTAGGGATGAAATCTCTCAAATCAGAATCAGTATCGATGTCGAAGGGGTAATGCGGTGGTGTCGGTGGAAGTGATTGGTTCGGTGTTTGGGCTTTGGAGCTGTACATGGAGTGAGGGTGGGACGGCAGGCCTTTGGAACTTGGGGGCCGGTGAGGCGGTGGAGAAATGATCATGCCGATGCAAATACGACCAAATGTACTCACAAACAAGCAATGTAGCAGAGACGGTGAGTTCCCTGGCGGTGGCTGAACAACCAGTAGACAACAACAACACTGAGGAATGGGGGGAGGTGGAGAACAAGTGGTTACCGGTATGTTTTTTCCGTGCTTTTTTTGTACTCATGCTTTTTCATGCTCGTGTTTTTTCCGTGCCTTTTTTATGCCCATGTTTTTTTCGTGTTATTGCCGTACCCGTAACACGTTTTTCAAAATAACATACCAACCATATCCACCTGAAAGTGAACCAGAAAATTTCCCAAAAAGATAAATAAAGGGTTTAGATTTACTTTGATGTGATACAGGACATTTGGGGATTAACTTTTCGGGCTACCAAGCATTGCTCAGGCTATTAGTTAATAACCCATATCTCTATAAATATGGTCCATACCTCGGCTCCAAACATATTTTAGACGTCCCTGTTTGACTAATTTTTTAGTGTAAAATTATCAAAACACTCTTTCAAACCCAAACAGATCTGGGCCGTCCAAAACACGTTTAGACGGTCGAGATGCGTGCTCGGCACCACGTGGCCCTTGCCCACCCGGCACTGAAAAATTTCTCCCTATTACTAGTAATGTTTCTTTTTTTTTATTATTATAATCGGATGTCTGGACCAGTTTGCGCACATCTCAACTAATTTCGGGGCCATGAAGGTAATGACTGGACATAACCCAACGGCCCCAACGTTTGGAATATTTGACTCCCGTGGGAATGGAACCTGTGATGTGAGAAGCACTAATTACTTTCGCACGAGCACTTGACCAAACCCCATGGGATTTATTATTACTAGTAATGTTACCGTTTTTATTAAAGTTTTGCTAAAACTAGAGCCGAAACATAGGTGATTGACTTCAAGATATCAAAATTAATTGAGATTCACACAGATTGTTCCGGACATCTAATTATAAAAAATTAAAAAAAAAAATTATTCTTAGAACTTGTATTAGTTACCCGGAGTGTACATATTACTGAGAGAAACACATAACATAACTTGCACCAAAACCAAATAACAATAGCCAATTTCACAATAGATTCCGTTTCATTTAACTTCTAGCATTTTTTGAAAGTTGTCTTTATTAAAAAAAAAATTGCGTTCATTAATTTTGCGTCAAATTTTTGTGCATTATTGCTTATTTTCAACAAAAAGAATCGGAAAAATAAAAAATTACCCAATTTTTTTTGGAAATATCCAATTTAAAGCTCAAAAATAATTTTTTTAAACTTTTTTTTGTTAAAAAGTGATTATTCCTCCCAACATATTTGGATAAGAGTCATTTTTTATTTTTCCATTCTCGACAGACAGATGGAAAAAACAAAAACGGAAGGCGCAAAACTAACAAATTACAACAACATAGTACCAAAATACAAATCCAGGCAAACCGTGATTGCAAAATCCTAATGGGAAATGGCTAATAAAGATTGCAATTTTCCCTCATAGGGGAACCCTCTAGCCTTAGAATCATCAGCAGACCAAACGAAAATCCCATTCAGTTTCTGCCGACGCTTGAGCATTCTACAAGCCGCAAAAAACCCGTTTCCCGGCGTCAGACCGCCGGGATCCTTCTCGGTGGACAAGCTAACAAGCACCTTCCCTCCATCGTAATTCGCGCTCTGTTTCATATAGTGGTCTACGAATTGAGGAACCGTGATCCCCTTATCGTAGGCGTAAAATTGAAAATTCACGTAGTCTATCAAATGCCCGTAACCCTTCCACAGAGCCAAGTAATGCCTCTGGACTTGATCGTCGTCGAAAGGCGCAATCGAAGCGAACGAGATCACCCCATTTCGCTTGAGGGTCGATATCAGCCGCCCGACGCATCGAGCGAACGTCTCGGGATCCGCTTTGAAGTGCTCGTAATCGATGTCGATCCCGTCCAGATGGTACTTGTTGATGATCCTTGAGAGGGAAGCGACCGCGTTGGAAACCCACGAGTCGATCGAGGTAGGGTTGAAGTAGGCGTAGCCCTTTCCAACGGTGTCCCCGCCGAGGCTGACGGCCACTTTGACGTTCGGGTTTTTGGTTTTGATGGAGGAGACCTGAGAAGGGGTGAGATTCTCGTAATCCCAGAATCTGTGGAAGATTCCGTTGGTCGGAGAGTGGGAAGAGGAGGAGTTTGTTGTGTAGTCGATGGCGAAGGAGAGGATGAAGTGGAATTCGACGGCGGAGTTTATGGGGACGTCGGTGAATTTGACGTCATTGAACTCTGCTCCGATGTATTCGCGGAAGAGGTTTGAATTGGCGGATCGGATTGATGGAATTAGGAAGAAGAAGAAGAAGAAGAAGAAGAAGAAGAGAGGTTGAAGGAAGAAGAGCTTATGGATTGCCATTAGAGGAGCTTTTAGTAGTAGAGATAGAGAAGACTAGTAGTAGTAGAAGACTAGTTCTTAAATTTGTTTTTATGGCGGAGAGGAGAAATTATGAGGTCCTCTTCTCGCACCCCTTCTGACACCCCCCCACCCCCCTGACACCCTCCGGCCCCGCCACCTTTCCCCCTTGCTCCTCCTTTTTCGGTTTTTTTTTGCTTTCACTTCGACTAGTTTTTTTTTTATTTTTCAAAAGTAAATAATTACTATTTTATTTTTTTTACTTTTACTAGTTTTTTTTTAATACTTTTAAAAGACTTTAATCACTGTTTTAATTTTTTTTAAACTTTTCCTAATTTTTTTTGTTTGCTTATAAAAGACTTTAATTACTGTTTTTATTTATTTTTTAACTTTTACTAGTTTTTTTATTTTATTTTACTTTTAGTAGTTTTTTGTTTTACTTTTAAAAGACTTCTTACTATAATTTGAATTAATAAATGAATAATTAAAATATAACTTGTACTAATGTTAATTAATTAAACCAAACATAACTTGTACTAATTTCATCAAAAAGTGAAAATACATGAAAATTCAATTTCTAATCAATGTTTCCACCAAATTCTGCTCCTTTGGCAGGTTTAAGGTTTTGACAATTGAAAGCAGTTCAGATCTCGCACCACTCTCCCTGCCTCCATAACTGTGTGTGACTCTCTCAGTTCTGGCAACCACTAGGTATGATTTTCTCTCTCCTTCATCTATTGGAGTATTACATATTTCTTTGTTTTGCCTCTTAGCTATGTGTTTGGCTTTTCTTATTGGAACACTACTGGCTACATTTTACCAATATGAGGCATGGCTTAGGCTTCATACGGAGACAAAATTCCTATTTCCATTTTTTTTTGGGTGTTTGTTAATTATTCACTTGCACATAACAAGTGTGAAAGAATTCTAATTCGTGTGCCTTTGGTTTCATGTTAGCTTTCAATCATGTTTTCTGTAATTATTTTTCAGAATCTTCAGCAGAATCGGCCCTTCGCTTTAAGCCAATTTCTACTAAAATCTTACGAACTCAAGGTACGTAAAAACCATTCTTTATCGCTTATATTTATAACTCCAAGTTGGCCGTCTGTGTCCTTACAATAAGTTTTTCACCATTTGTGAACATGTACTTCAATTTTCTAGTAAGTGTTCGATAAAATGTGCCAAACTACAATAGCCTTATGCTTTAATTTATGTTTTGAGTTGTGGTGGTATATGTATTGTTCTTCATCAACTACAAAATTTTCTACCTAAACAAACTAAATCTATATTACGAGGTACTAAAAAACACTTCTTTTTTAACAACATTAATCTTTGAAAATGTTACAAAGACTAGGATGAGAACACTTACATAGAAGAAGAAGAAAATATAAATGGTCGTAAAGAAATTTGAATAAGAGTAAAAAAATAAGAGTAAAATTTCAATAACACAAAGAAATTTACTCACGTATATAATATTAAATAATTTAAAAATAAATATAAAGAGTAAAAAAAAAGTGTTCCGATTTTTAATTCGTTTGAACCGGTGCGAAGTTCTTATTTTTCTTATCATTTCATCCTAAATGGTCGTAATGAAATTTTGGCTCTAAGGCCTTTCAATGAGTACCCTAAGAGAAACCTAAAATTAAATAATAAGCCTTAGGGTACTTGTTAAAAGGCCTACGAGCCAAAAATTCATTATGACAATTGAAGACAAAATGATAAAAAAAAAACAAGATCTTTGCATCGATTCAACCGGATTGAAAATTGGAATACTTAAATAATATTAAATAAATAAAAATGACAAAAGATATAAAAGTTATTAAATAAATAAATGAGAAATAAGAAAATGTTGAATTATTGACCTGGATTGAATTATTGCCGGGGTATTTTGGTCTGGGGAGGTGGGGTCGGGCGGGGGTGTGTCAGGGGGCATGCAAAGAGATTTCAGAAATTATTTATTACCCCAATGGCAACACGTTATTTTTGTCATGTGGTGCCTCTCACCGGTCAAAATCTGCCTTGTCGGTCGGTTAATTGTCGGTCTGAAAGTTTACCACCGTTTGAGGCATTAAAATATCACCGACACATTTTTCTCTCTCCACCAAGACACAGCCTTTCTCTATCTAATATAGGCATGTACAGCTAAAAATTCAAACTCAAAGCTCTGTTTAGTAGCCTTTAAAAAAAAAAAGTTCTTTTTAATAAAAGCTAAAGAACCAAACACCCGAGAGACTAAGATTTTTGGGTAAAAATCTTAATTTTATTTTTTTAATTTGTCCGGATAAGGCAAATTGATAATCCACAAAATATAGGTGCAAAATTAACAAACGAGATTTTTATTATAAGGACAAAGCAAGAAAAAACTCAAAATTCGTTGAGTTCAGCTATTATTCATATTTGGGATTTTTGAGGTTTTTTCGTTTTGCTATTATTCATATTTTTCACGTTTGCTAGTTTTTTGGGACAAATTTTTATGGATTATTGATTCGTCTGAAAGAGAGAAATCGAAAAAGTAAAAATTATAACTTTTAGTCAATATTTTTTTAAATATCCAAAATAAAGCCGAAAAAGCCGGTTTAAAGTAAAAATTACGACTTTTACCCATTTTTGAAAATACTAGGGTAAAAGTAAAAAAAATTACTTTTCCGATTTTTCTTGTCGAGACGAATAAATAATTCACAAAAGTTTGTCGCAAAAATTAACAAACGCGAAAAATATGAATGACGACAAAAAAAAGAAAGAAAAACCCAAAAAGCCCTTAGCAGAACTCAACGGATTTTGGGTTTTCTCTTGTTTTGTCCTTATTCAAAAAACTTTTGCGTTTGTTAGTTTTATTACTAACTTTTGCGGATTATTAATTCGTCTCATCAAGACGAATAGAAAAAATAAAATTATGATTTTTACTCAAATATTTTTTTAAAATATCCAAAATAAAACCCAAAAGCCATATTTCAACAAATATTTGGTTAAAAGTCTTAACTTTTTACTTTTTTGATTTATCTCGACGAGACGAATCAATAATCTACAAAAATTAGGCACAAAACTAATAAACACAAAAAAAAAAAAACAAGGAAAAATTCAAAAATCTTAACAGAAGTGAATAGTTTGAATTTATAGGTCTACACAAAACACGACTATTTTAGAGAGAGAAGGTTGTGTCTTAGTGGAGAGAGAAAAGTGTGTGTCAGTGTTATTTAATGCCTCAAACGGTGGTAGACAATATTGACAATTTTCTTCTAAGGCAGATTTTGATTAGTGAGAGGCACCATTTGGCAAAAATGATGTGTTGCCCTTGGGGCAACGAATAATTTCTTGGTGGAGAGATTATTGGGGATAAGACACCATAGAATGATGCAAAGGAGTCCGGCTCATCTCCGATTGTTTTTGTGGTGTAGAGATCATTGGGGATAAGACACCATTGAATGATGCAAAGGAGTCCCCAATGATCATGGGCTATGCAATGGTGTGCACAATACTGTGTTGCGCACATTCAAGCCGTCAGATTATCTGACGGCTTGGATCACATCTTGGTAATGAACGGCTTTCGACTGTTGGTTGTCGATATGAGATCCGAGTCGTCGGATGTACGATCTGACGCTCAAAGGTGCGCAGCACGGTGCTATGCACCTCACTGCACATCACCAACCTGAAATCCCTATCATTCATTTTTAAATAAATATTCGGCGTGCAAACTTAATTCTTTAAAAAGATAGAGTACAATTTTTATTAATAAATTCAAATTTCTTTCACAACTTAAAAAATTCATTGATATCTATTAATTTGTAAAAAAAAAAAGATTCTTCTTACGAATAAAATGTATTTTTTAAAAGCACAGATTTATGCGCCGAACATTTGTTTAGGGGGAAAACTAGGGTTGTTTGGACAAAGCCAATTGGCTTATTTTTTTGTCCTTATTCAAATTTTTTTCTCATTTGTTAGTTTGTCGTTAATTTTTGGGGGATTATTACATCGTCATAACGAGAGGAATCTAAAAAGTAAAAAATTATGATAGAAATCAATTTTTGTTGAATAAAGACAAAAAAATTGTGAAAAAAATAAATTACTTGGCTGGCTTATTTGTCTAAACAACAAATTTTGAGTATCACACTCAATGAAAGACAAAAAGGCCACTTTTTGGTCGTTTTGGGGCCTTTGCCTTTGTTATGGTTTTCTTTTCTTTCTTCTTTCACATCTTTGGGAGGATCTTCTCATGCTATAATTATGAAGTATTAATGAAAAAATGCAAAACCCCCAAATTACACATCCACACACATAAGTGTGTAAACTGGATCTCGAGTGCTGTAGTGCACCTCTGTATAGTGCATGTGTAAGGTGACACACAGCCGTCGATTTCATCAATTAACGGTTCATATCAAAAATCAATTATGATCGCTAAACCAGTCAAAATTAAAAAGCACATCTCAACCATTCATTATCAAGATCGATAACCCGTGTGCGCCCTACAGGATGCCTTACAGGACCTTACACTACAGAATTTCTCAATCCGTGTATACTCCACGTACTCTGAATGTGTAGTGTGTGTAGAGCCCACATACTTGCATGTGTGGTGTGTGTAATTGAATGTGTGATCTGGGTGTGGTTCTAGACTTTATTGGTGTGGTTCTAGACTTTATTGTTATTAATGTTGTTTATAATTTTAAGAAAGAGCAATGCTAAATGTCACCCGTGTGTATCGGATTACTCGTGTCGCATTTGATCAGTATAGAGCTATACGCACAGGTCTGTGCACCTAAATTTTCTATCTAGGAAAAAGTTGATATTTTAAGAGCATCCACCTATCTCTCTTTACTTCTCCATTCGCTGCTGTAAAGGGTCTGAAACACGACTGCCAATAGGATCTGGGGAGGATTGCTGGGTTGAGAATGAAGGCTGCTGCACAAGTATCAAAGAAGGCGATAACTGGTATAGGTTTCTCATATTTTACATACACGAAGTTGATACAAATACTAAGTAGGTTAGGATCAAAAAGTGAAAATATAAGACACATGATATTTTAGGAAGACACTAATTTTATTACTTGAATTCGTCTGCCCTTTACAATGAAGAGAACCCTCTTTTTATAGGCGTAAAGAGGGGACGCTTACATCACTGATTACCTACACAAACAGTATAAACATATAATTGATTTACCACCAATTATATTCGTTACAGACTTATATGCCAAAGTCTTCTGCACACATTTATTACATACAACTTTACTTTTTCTTTCCTGCTAGCATTTATTACAACAGACCAATAATACTACTGAACAGTACTCCTTCAATGCTATTATGAAAAGCAAAATCCAACAAAAACTGCTGTATCAGATTCGGTGGCTTCCTTGCTACTTTACAATAGTTGTAGTTTTTCTACAGTGGCTCGTTTGATCCCAGGAGCATTCATCACGCTATACAATATTCTGTTATTATTTGGTGCAGTAGTTCTGGAGTATTTGTTCAAAGCTTAATATTTTATACTCTTTTTTTAATCCATATTTTATACTTCATTTGGTTCTATAACTCTTTTGGAGTCTTATATGAAAGTCCTAGGGATAAATATTAATTATAATTCTTTAGGATAAAATAATTAAAAAAAATAAAATCTCCGCACCAGTTCAAACGGATTGAAAATTAGAGCACATAATTTTTTTAGGCTATTTATACATTTAAAAATAATAAATAAGAAGTGAACAGTTGCTCGGAATGAGATTGTTTGGCGCTTTTTTTAGAATAAAGGAACAATATTTTTAATGAAATATTTTTAATATAGTGAGTCTGATGCAATAGAGATTTTAAAAGTGAATAGCTAAAGTAATAAAGTAATTTTTTAAGGTGTAAATTGGTCCAAAATGTAAAGAGTATGATGCAAATGCTCTAATGGAGCTCTAATAGATTGATTACCTTGTCAAATATCTACGCAATGAAGATATTGCATTCAGAATCGGCTTTTAAGGGCAGGCTCAGGAAGCAACCGCCTCAGACCTCCAAAATTTGGGTCAATTTTAGGGTCCTCAATTTTAGTGGTCATACATAAGCACAAACAGACATATATACAGCCACTTGTGTGCGCATACATTTGTATACATACACTACTTTTACGAAGTGTAATTTAAATTAAATGTGCATTTACAACAAATAAATGTTTTAAAATAAAAGTGCTATTCAAAATTTCGGATTGTTACAAATTAAGATACCGTGATAATGTTCCATGAACATTGGATAATTTTCCAAATATCAGATACACCGAATGGCAAGGGTACTCCCGGTCTTAACTTAAAGAATCCTTTTGTTGATTCAGAATCAGGATGCTCTCACACAATGACTAAAATAAGATCCACTATTGTTCTTTTGACGTTTTGAATCGTTCTTTTTACAGACTTTGATGCGTAAATAAAACGTATAGAAAATCATGTTATTCGGATCTCAATATATGTAGATTTGTTCGATTCCATTTCTCCATGCATGGTGAACGATTCGTTCACATTGACGTCGATTCCCTTTCTTCTTCACGGAAAACTATAACATGAAGAATTATAACACGTGAAGACGTTGACGGTAGGAAAAACTACAAGGGTGGCAACGGCAATGAAAAACGGCCCCAAGTCTTTCAATGAGCAGTAGCATAAAAGTGCATCCTCGTATAAGCTTTTCTTCATATAATCATATACGATCTCTCCTATGATGCTCACATGAAACCCATCATGATTTCATTCAACAATCCAAGCCGTTATTAAAAATTACTAAAAAATTAAGTTCATCGAATATCGATATCCATTTGAATGGATAATATTTGTTCGACTGTTCATTTTTGTAGAAACAAATACGAATAATTCAACAATACCTGTATCAATGTCCGATTAACGTATTAGCCTGATTTTTTGCCTGGATGTTTCATGCCTCGAGGCTTATAAGAACTGGCTCAAATTATCAAATGGGTGATAAAAAAATTTGGCATCACGGGAGATGATCCTTTGCCTTTTTGCTTATAACCCAAATCTGTCATCTCTTGGAGCAAATGATGTTTCTCCAGCCACTGGCACGAGTGCAGGGAAATAGCCAAATTCGCAGCCATACACCAGAATGGCGAGAACCATATACAACAGTAGAACAACTACGCCAATGGGAAGGAACAAAGTTGCCTGTTTTTCCAAAAGACAGAATACCAGCACAGATTTATCGACACATTCACAACCGAAGCTCCCTGCTAGAGACAAGCATCCACCTCCCTCCATAGGTTTACATGTAAATAAGGGGGAGAGAATGCTACATTCAAGTGGTGCTATGCAACATTCTCACGATCATCAAAACTCCTTAGTTACCTTCAACCATTCATTCACTTCTCGTGCAAAATAACCTCCGGTACTGAATTTGTAGAAAAGAGATCCGTACCTGATGTACACTATCAATTGATCAATACCTCATCCCCGAGTTCCATCTAAAGCTGAAGAAAAGATCATTGTCATCCCTGAGGATAAAAATATAAAGCGTCTTTATTGGGAATTAATCACCCCATCCTACAAAAGACAACTAAAAGTCTACTTAAAATTTCAAGAGATGCACCATTCAAGTACAAGCAACAACAAAAAAAGCTGAAACTACCACCAGATGCTAATCTGATATTTCAACAAAAATAATTTACAGCTCCAACATACAGAATTTACCCCATTTTATCAGTAAACTATACTCGGTTGATCATGGTACCAAATTTGATGTAAAAGAAAAATCTGGGATCTGGAGGTCAAAGCTCGAGATATCTCTGTAAAACACTAAATTGGGCCTCAACAAGGAAAAATAAGTGAAAAAATCTGAACCCGAAACGATTTACATGTTTGGTGCCGACCCTTGAATGAATGGAAGACACCTTGCTGGAAATCATCCCCAAGATGTAGGTGGACACCAAGCCTGTAAACATATTACATTCTACATTGTTAAAAATCCAGTGGATTGGGCACCAAGTATTTCTGACAGAAAAATAAAGAGAACCAAGAAAACAGTAACAAAAAAAGTTTGAATTCTCTTAGAGAAACACAAGAAAAAAAGGGCATCTTCCCAGACCAATTTTCATAGTTGACATGATAACAAGTGCAACTGGCATTTGATAGGAACTACATATTTCAACTATCAATATACACCAAATTCTAGCTCAACAAATGAGTTTCAGCTTATAAGTCGTACCCAATCTCATATCATGGAATGGCAGTCCTACTTCATACAAAAGAGGAAAAAGAAAAGGAAAAACTCCATGCATTTAATACTGAATCTGCCTGGAACAGGGGCTAGGGATTGTGCTTTAGAAGAAATAACATCTAGCATTATTTGTGTGACAATAAATATGTATATTTGACGAGCAAAAAACTTCTTTTGTGGGGTAAGAAGCATAAATTGTGAAAGATAAACGATAATGTGAAAGTATGGTCGACGAAGATGAGAGAGTCGCATTAAAAAATGACAATGGTTATGATTGCAGGTGATAAAAATGTAGCAAAGAACATACAATGGTTTTATCAAGAACCTCAAGTTTCTTTCACTTGGGAACATCAAGACAATTCATTAGGAAATGAAATCAAAAAATGCTTTCCGAGCCATATCTCATGACATAAAATAAATCTGGCAAGGCCCAACCACGTTGTTTCTGGTCCAACAAAAGTTATTACAGTAAATGAATTCCGTGCACACCATTATGGCCACTGTACTGAGGATAAAATTAATGTGACACGAAAAATCATGTTCAGAAGACATAATTCTATTTTGAACCACTTGCGTATGCATACTGCAAGAACATGTTCACTACCTGAATAATTAAGTGGTTTACAACAATGTCCAGACTTGTATATGCCAATGAAAAGTCTGTAATGACATAATTAATAGGACCAGAATCAACCAGCAGGCTTGCTGGCCAAAATAGCCCGAATTACTCAAAATCAAAGAAGCCTACTGGAATGCGAAGGTCTTTCTGGATGAATGGTACAAGATGCAACAATCTAAGGTATAAAAAAAGGACTCAGGCCTTCCTTTTGTATTCCTTCAATAGAGAGCAAAAAATCACAAATAAACCGCTCAGAAACGTCACAAACCACCAAAATGAAAGCTAACCAAATCTGAACTTAACAGAGCCTCTGACTGTTATAAAACCAGTAATGTAACAAATATATGACAAGATGCATTTTTAAAGCTAAGAGCCAGAAGCCCGGATATGTCTCCTTTAGTTCTGTGACTCCTGTCCCAAAACAAATTCTTCACAGGTCATGAAATTAACACATATGGAACTCCACATATTCCAACAATTAATACACGTTCCAAGTACTAAAAAACAGAAGACTACAAGGCAGTCGACAAAAGGCAAGGAAATACTAAAAACTACCTCGAGCCTCACGACAAGCTTGTGCTTAAAAGTTCCGGTGGTTCTATATCAAACATCTCATCATCAAAATCTTCATTGGTGGAATTTTCTTGACAAAGCAATCTGTTCTCTCGCATAGAACTCAACCGAAGAGACTCCCAATCCATTGGACGACCCTGATGCATGGTCCCTTGTTCAGATCCATGGTTAGTTTCAACATAGTCCTCTGTAATATGCTTGCCGTCATAATCTGTTAACTCCATTCTCTTATTCTCATCCCCGCATGATGGCTCAGCATTGAGATCAGAGCTCAACTCAACCCCAGGTTGTTCCCCAGACCCATGATAAGCCACAGTCACAGCTCCCTGCTCAAATGGCTCAGTGGCTTCTTTCTTTGGCCTCTTCCATTTCTTGGTAGATGAAGTCCCATCATCCTCAAAATCTTCTTCTTCTCTTTCCCGGTGTAAATAAACCCACAATTTCCTTTCCCCGTCAAACTGAACACACGGATCACGTTCGTAATGCAAACGGTCCAAGGCTCCACTAACAACTTGATTGACCTGTGCATCAGAGACTTCTTCCACTATATACTGCGAGTCTCTAAGCAAAGTACAAACATCTGCTCTGGTACCAATACTTCCAGGCAATCTTGCAGCCGCATCTCTCACAAGACAAAGAATGGTTACATGAGGCGGCCGATCGCGTTTCAGCAAAAAATGGTCACGGGCTTTAGATGTTGGCTTACCACCACACCTTCTCAAGGGAGCAACAATAGATTTTCTACCATCAATAGCTGTGTAAGAGAATGCCCTGTCAGGAATTGAGTACCTGAGAACTTCTTCTTTACGAAAATACCCTCTTACTTCTTCAGAGCTCGGAATGATAGTGGTGAGACTCTTTTGAGCTCTTAGGTCCCTGAATCTTTCTTTCTCGTCCAAATTAAACTGCATCAGCGACGAGGGTGGGCAAGGAAGACTTCCTATTTGTTGAAGGGTCTCTTGCCCACTTTTGAGCCAATTAGCAAATGCGTCAACCAATTTGACAAGCATCTTGTGAGGAAGACCCCAAGATTCAGGAGATGTCACCTCCTCAACGACTTCATGATCTGATGATGAACTATGGGAAGCTGGACCAATCCAGGACCAGCTTTTGGTGGATTTTTCATAGAAGACAAGTGGCTTCCATCCTTTTGCTCCCAAAGGTGCTGATTTGGAAGAAAATATTTTCAGAACTCCTCTGACTAAATCCAGAAGTGGTTCTTGAGTTTCAAGAATAAACGGATCTCCAGGGTTTGATCTCACACGATTGACAATTTCCTGAACAGTGAGAGAAGGGACATTAAGTTGCACAAAATTCTCTGATTTGTTGATTTCCAAGTTCATCTGAGAATGAAGCCCATTTGTCACTTCCTGGTTTCCGTGTTGGTCCTCCCCGACTTTCTCCCCTCCATCATTCTTATCAAGATGCTTGCCAGTATCCAAGGAATCTTCTGGAAGCAGAGTTATCATTGCCGTACGTACTGCTGAAAGAAGATGTATGATGGAGAATGAGAAGCCAGTGTGGAATGTAGGTGTAATCAGAATAAATGGCTTTTTCTGTGGTACGGGTTCAATCTCTACTTCTGCTGCTCCCATTTCTGCGACAGAGGTCTCAGAGGTTCCCAACTCAAAAGCACCTGAGCCATCCTCTGATTTCCGTTTTCCCCGTTTCTTAGAAACAGTAGTATCACCGAGCTGCTGCTGAGAGCTAAAGTGCACATGATCATTATCATCTCGCTCATCTTGAGTCACGTCTTCCTTCACTTTTCGCTTCTTTTCAAATGCTAATGGGACATCAGATCTTTCGTAACGTTCATCACCATAAGCTTCCATGCCTTTAACTTTCTTCCCCAGTCTACCAGTAACTACATTATCCCCTGCTAATTGCCGTGCTTCAAGAGAATCCGTCTCATCAACAACATAATCATGCAAGTTATTTGACTGATGGAGAGAATAATCATGCCCAAAATGCCCTTTCTGCCTTCTCTCTGCAGGGAGGGTCCTCACTGAGGCCATGTGAAATCTTTCGCTGTGTTCTCCTTGCAACTGGCTATCATTCTTCCTCGACTCGTATGTTTGTTTCTGATTGTCATCACCATTAAACTGGCCTGATCCAGAGAAATAGCGATCTTCCAACAATTTAGCGGCAGAATTTTGTAAATTCTCCATATCATGCATCTTACCCTTCTGCTTTGCTTTCAAACGAGGACTTTGTAAGTAACCCATATCGGCCATCTTCTTTGAGGGGTGTGATAATCCATCTATAGGCTGATTCTTCTTATTTTTGTTGAATACTTTAGCCTTTCTAGGCTCTGGACCAGATATCCCATGAGGGTAAGCCAGCTTGCTCCTCATCAAAGGATTGTCATCATCATCATCCTCATCTTCTTCATCAGTTTGCCTTGATGAGTCTGATTCTGTTTCCTCAGTGTTGTCATACGTTCTACTGCCCCTCAGTGCAACACCGTCTCGCCTCCCATTCTGCACCGAAATTCCCCTCACCTTCTCTAGAGATGGCTTTGTCCTGTAATCAGGCTTAGCTAACCTCTCATTAAGGTTAGAAGACTCTCTCTCCATCTTCCACTTGTTGTTTTTAACATTCCAATCACCATATTTAAAGGAGGGATCAACAGAGAAAGCTTCTCCTTGTGCTTTTTCATGCCAAAATGGTCTGGGTCCATCAGATAACTCGTTCCAACTTCCTTTCAGAGACAAATTCTTATCCCGGCCTTTTCCATAATTCATTGGTTCTTCAAATGGAAATTGTGGAACATTCTCAAGATATTTCACCTTCTTGCCATAATCATAGGAAATTTTGGCATTAGATGGCTTAGCAGTTAATATCTTAATATCGGACAACTTATTCACGGCCCTGTTGCCACCATAAGTTGGTACATCACTCAAACCCATGAAACTGTTAGTGGTATAATCATCGACTCTCAAGCCTTCCTGCTTCTTTCCCACCTTAACGGGTCCCACTTTATCCAGTGAACTAATTCTTGAGAAACTCGGATCTTTCTGAACAGCTACTTCATACATTGCTTCTTCAGCATCATCATTACCTCTCATATGATCTCTCATCCGGGCAGCAGCCCCTAAATCATATCCTGCAGCCTTATTTGATCGAGAAAGAGCGGCCAATGGTGAACCATAAGGACCCAGTTTCATTTCTGCACCATGGTGAAAAGGAGGAAACCGACCCATTAATTCTTTTGCTGAAGGTGTCTTTGATCCTGCTAATTTCAATGTTCCTTTAGGGTTCTGCTTTCCAAACTTTGCTTGTTCCAAGGGCATTGGCGTCCCCCTAGAAGTAAAATCTGAGGTTGGACTTGTTCCATAAACAGGGTGACGACCTGTTTTCATACCATACTTCCGCTCCTTTAGCTTTCTACTCCACAAACCTTCCCCTGATTCATCTCTTTCTGAGGAGTCCGATTCCAACTCTTCCATATTTTCATGCATCAAACTATCCTGACTTTTCCTGATGTTTAACACACGAAGTTTCTCTTCAATACTGTATCCCCTGCAATTAAGCCAAGCATCTCTTATCTGATAAAGATTGTTGACCACTGAGTCCTGATGCTTCCTCAAAAGGTGGTAGTGTTGGCGCTTCTGAAAAGATTTCAGACCCTGTCGATACAAAGCAACCCTTGGTTCACATAGCCCTCCCTTCAACATACCAAAGAGCTTAGTAATGGGACTCCCAAAGTGCAAATTGGAACCAGTGAAGAGCTCTTTCAAAGTCCTCATAAACATCTCTTGGTCCATATCGGGAAGATATTTCGCAAGGAGAAATCTATCTTCCTCACTCAAACACTCATTCCACACATCCATTGATAAAACATCACCCAAACTCGAGAGATCGTACAACTCAAAAGGTATGCTACAAGTCTGATCCCCAACTTGACAAAACTCCTCCCCAACTTCCCCCAATTCCAACAAATCAAAGTCGTCAGACCCCGCCCCCGAGTCACAGTCATCAAACTCGTCATCGTCATCGTCGGATTCAACACCCGGGCTCGGCCTCTGAAGCTCATCGTCCTCACTCGACATACTCCCCCTACTCCGCGTCAAAAGCTCTGAATCAAGTCTGGAAACCTTAAAGCTGTTCTTTTCAATCGCCATTCAACATAACACCAAAATTACCACAAAGCAGTAACCTTTTCTCTGTTGGAATTTGAATTCCAACCCGTAACAAAGCAACCGAAAGGAAACCCTAGAAAAGTAATTCGATATTAACGAAACAACCTCTCAATACATAATCAACAATGCCATTTACACGAAAAGTGAAATACAGATATTAAAAAAGGGAACTTTGAAATAATTTAGTGAGTTCTGTGTAAATCAAAATGCCGATAACGAAATATAGAGCTGAAATTAGATCGATACCTTGGAGTGGAGGAATTTGCAACCAAAGGATCGAACTATGGGGGAGGCGAGAGAAATCCTTTGTGTTGTGGAGAGAGAAAGAGTAGTGTATTTGGTTGTCACGAGCCAATGGAAACCCTAGATGAGGAGAGAGAGAGAGAGAAGGGAGGAGAGAGAGAGAGAGAAAGTATGCAGAGGCGGTTTATGAGCGTGGGATGTAGCAGGGTAATAACGAAGAAGACGAAGGGGACGTGGAGATGCGTGAGCCGTCTGATTTGCTCGGGGTTGTGAAAAGACGATAAAGGACAGAGGAGAGAGAAGGACTGATTCTGCAGAGAGAGAGAGAGAGAGTGTGTTGCTCTCTTGTTGGTCGTTAGAACAGACGGCGAGTCAGGGAACTGAGTCGATACTCGGGAAGACGTTGCAGGGATTAAACGGGTCGGGTGGGTCTCATCGCCTCGTACAACCACCAACCCGAGACAGTAAACATGACTCTAGTAGCCCCGTTCTGCTTTCTCAATTAAGTACTTAAAAAATAAGGGTCTATTTTCAAATTTAAAAATAATAGATTTACAAAAATAATTTTATAATATTTTTTTTATTAAACAATATCCATATTGCTTATTTTTTGATTTTATTAAACCTGCTATTTTTAAAATTATAAATTATAAATAAATACTTATTTTTTAAGAACCAAAAGCATATACTATTTTTTATTTATTTAACCTTCACCATGAAAAGTGGTGCAAAATGCAAATATCTTGACCAATGAATGAGTTAGTACTATTATTATTATTATTATTATTTTAATATCTTGAGCATGTCAATGAAGATAGTTATAATGATCCTCATGTGCTTTGCACACTACAATATTTTATGGTACACTGGTACCTTTTTTTCTTGTGATTTTCTAATGATTTTTTTTTTTTTGCAAGTGCTGGAGAAACTTTGCCTTTGTTTGGTTTCCATCTTTGAGTATTTTAGTTTTAATAATGGGTGGACAAAGATATAGTATAATGATTTGAGAGATAGCTAATGAGTAGAGAGAGAGAAATGAAAGTAATAATTGAAAAAATATGATAATAATTGAAGAAAGAATTAAAATAATGATTAGAAAATAAAAACAAAATTAAATTAAACTTGAAAACGAACAAAGCGTTTATTCCTTTAGGGAGTAGGGGACTTGTTTTTTGTTGCTTATTTGGTCTTTGTTCTGACCATTTTATAAGGTCTCATATAACATCTATTCTTTGTTCTCTCTTCTTGTTTTTAATGAATTTCTTACTCTTCTTCAAAAAAAAAAAAATTTAAGCAACATTAAATTTTAAGGAGCCAAAAGAAATAAGATTTTTTTTTTTAACAGGTCAAAGAAGTAAGATTATTATAAGTTAAGAAGGATAGTGATCAGAGATTTTGGAGTGTAGGGGTGCACTACAAGGTTGTAGTGCCGCATCCAAGCCATCCATATCACAATCAATAGTTCGAATTTCATTTTGGCCCCTGTTGATCTGACCCGTCCATTGCCGAAATAAAATTCAAATCATTGATTGTCAAAATAGGCGACTTGAATGCCGCACTATAACGTACCCTTTAGTGTCCTAACCCGAGGCCCCAGGTACCACTTTTTTATAAATGCACTTAAAAAGTGCTTACATTCATACGCCACTGCAAAACGAACTTAAAAGTGAAGTGCAAAAAATATTTTCCTTAAGAAAGCTCGACGTCGCAATATTACAACTATATAGTTCAAGGAATAGTAAAAACGCCAACCTACTTGTAAGAGATGTATAACCCCCAGATGTATACACGTGAAGAAGATAACTACTTTAAAAGAAAAATTATTTGGTGGTCCAAGATCACTGAATAATTACTCTAACTACAATGATTTGAGGAATACCAAAGACATGCATGTCTACCAATCGATCAAAGGCTTTTTTCATCGATCTTCATTGAGCCGTACTTCTTCCATTTCTACGTAACTACATTGTCTAGTTGATAATTTTTAACCGCATTTTTCTAGTTGATAATGGCGATCTTATTTTCATCGAATCGGTTATCGATTGTCACCATATCAATCTTCATCGTCTACCTTATTTGTTCGGACAAGCCATCGGGATTTTTATGAGAAACTAATCAATTTAGTGTGGTTTTCGAGGCATGTTTTGGTTGCCATTTTTTAAAAAACTTTTGTAAATAAATGATAAGTAAAATACGAGAAAAATAAACAAATCATTTGACTACAAAATTTTTATTTGCATGTTAGCATTTACTTTCAAACACGAAATAACAGATAAAAAACATATCGAATGAGCCCTTAGGTATCAGAGGTTGTGAATAAAATTTCCCTATACAATGATTGTTCGTGTTTCGAAGGAAAGTCCAATTGACTGTTTTACCAAAAGAGAAAAAGAAAAAATGGAGTCGTCACGAGTCTATTGAACTTTTCAAGCCGAAGCAATGTCCGTCCACTCGATATGGCTGTGTTTTGGCAATTCGGGGACCCTGTGCTTTGGCAATGGCCACCGGGTTGCAAAAGCCGACCAAAAGTGTTCTGAATTGTCCGAACTAAAACAAAAATCTATTCCACGGAATAGAATAACTCTTCCTTGAAAGAATTTTTAAAAAATCCAGACCGTTAATTACTGAGATAGACGGCTGAGAATCACACAGCAATCTTATAGTGACTTTGGTCAACTACAAGGTTCCTGGGCCCGTGGTTTGGCTACTAGCAAAAAGTTGTCAAGCATTCATGTGATTAACAACAAACATGTTTTTTGCCATGTGCTTCAAAAATGATCCTCCTTGGAAATGCGCATCTGCAATCGATGATGTTCGAGTTAGGCCTTCGGAGTATCTCTCTTGTACTCGTGGTGCTCCGTGAAAGCAAATGAAGCTACTAGTATTATTTTTCGTTTTTTTTTGGTGTGGAACAAGGCGAATCCTATACTACTTTAATCAGAGGAAGAGGGACGAGATAGGTGCGAATTGAAACCAGCACCTGATGAACCAAACATACGGGCAACAAAACAGCCTTACCACTCAAGTTGATGAAACAACTGATTGGCTTTGCCAAAACCCTCAACAAGAACCTTTTGCCCGTTCATGGATTTTCATATCCCTCTGGAGATTTTTTTTCTCAATTTTCTTTATCGTAATGCCTGTCCGAGGGTTTGTAGCCGACGATACAAAAATGAAAGTAGAAATTCCCATACCTTCTGGTACTCCCCTACTGGAGTCATTTTTAGCCCTCTCCATGATGTGAGACAATGGGGATGGTGAAAAAGTTGAAAGAAGACCAAATAACCAGATAAGTTCTTATCTAATAACGAGAATTGCCATTGACATGCTCTTAAAGGTGTCACAACACCTTTGAGAGCAAAGAAAGAACATAAAAGTATAGGATATAACTACTACAAACAGATGGATGTGTCATTCACCACTAATAAACTTATTTCATTTGCATAATACAACTTTGATATAAAGGTCAAGTGTGCGATAGTTGTTCATGCACTCTGGCCATCTGCACAATTTGTCATAACTTAGGCCAAAGGAGCAATTTCAAAAAACTCACTCAAACCATAAGAGTGACAAAAAGTTCGAAGAGAACAAGTAACGTATCTCCATTTTGACCTTTCTGGGCATGTCTCTGGCTCCAATCATGTGAAAACATAAGGAAGCATATCCATGTCACGATGAATTACACTTTGCATTTTTGTCTTATAGCATTGGATCAAGTCCCGGATTCGGCTGCTCATCAACTCTGTTAAAAGAGAATACAATTAAATGCAAGTATAAAAGACAGCAAGGAGACTAGAAAGTATGCAGTCAAAAGCTAGGAAAAGGACAATTCAACGCTCAATGCCCATAAGGGCAACATTGTCTGCTGTTGAGCTCAGTGATCAGAGTCGCTCGTCAACTAACCTGCCAAACAGATAATCAAGGCCAATTATCCATTTGTAGCCACATGATGAGATCGCGAATAAACTGTCCCTTTTTCTTAGGACAAAATGTGAACCAGTTATGTGACTACCAATGTTCAATCAATTGGATTTCTCATATGGATGGTCTGCTCAATAGCTAGGCAAGATGAACAGTTTGGCCCATATAAGAGGGCCTAGAGTGGACTCACAAATCCGGGACAGCATAAACTGCTTCCTTATTAGCAACCCTTTTAGCAGCACAAATGGTTCTGAATGTCATGCCCAGGTGATCAATAATTCTACTTTTTTGGAAGTAATTAAACAATACTTCACCATCAAGATGCTTCATTTCTGTTATATTTGCTAATTTTCGAATCATTCTCTGAGTGCCACATGGTTAGTACTTTGTATGCCTAGTTATCCAACCACAAAGTGCAATACAGAACAGTGGTAAATTTTAAATGTAAGAAGAAACTACAGAACCCTAACTTCACCCCAACCAATCACCAAGGGTACCAACTTTTTCCATAGTTGACGTCATTACATATGATTGTAGCTATACAACCGTTGTGCCAATTGTCACAATTGTGGTATGGACCTTACATGGGCTACTAAACCCTTGCCATTGTGAAATTAGACTCCTACACATCAATAATGCAACGCAGTGATAATAACCTACTATTCATCCGAGAAAGGGGCATAGAAAAAAAGTTAATCCGGGTGGCTAAACTCTTAAAGCCTGGTTGATATATTTAACTAACAATCGATAAGAATTTGTCTTAAGTGTCCTAATTTCATCTTCTTGCTAGGTGGGGGAGACCATTAAAGTGGTTTTTCTCCTACCTTTTTTGGGAGTTTTTTGGGCTTTTTGAGTTGTCTTTGTTCAAATTTTTTTCTCTTTGGTCAGTCTTGTGTCAAACTTTTGTGGATTATTGGTTCGTCTCGGAAAAGTTAAACATTATGACTTTTACCCAAATATTTTTGGAAATATCCCACTATCCAAGACAAAGCCCAAAAGCTCGATTTCTCTTGTCAAGACGAATAAATAATCCACAAAAGTTTGGTACAAAACTAATAAACGCAAAATTTTTTGAATGACAAAATGCCCAAAAAGCTAAGAGAAACATCACCTAAAGCTGCTCTTGAGAATCTTTGCATAAACATATTTTTCATTCACCCCCAAACTTTAGCGTCATGACTTTCCTGCCCTCTATCTTCCTCCTTTACGAAGTATTGTGTTAGATTTTCATACGCATTGTGTTGTACTTTAGGGGAAGTATCCCGTGGTCTAGCGATGGGTAAGGACAAGCATTTAGCAGGAGAAAACTCATGCAACTGATGGAGAACATCCATAGAAAAATTTGCACACATACTGTTACGCATATATTTTCCCTTCCTTGCCTACCAAATGTTTCACATACCTTTGCATCACTTTAAGTATTCCAGTGCCTATCTGCATTGGTATGCCCATAATGATGCATTCACTAACTCCTTCAATCTTGTCATCTCTCCCATTCACAGAAGCATTGAAAAGGTGATCAGCTGTCTTCTCAAATGAAGCCAACATCAGTACACTCTCTTTCATTTTCTGAATCCCATATCTAGTGATTCCGAGAACTTCACCCTGATAAAATTGCCATCAACAAAACAAATATACATTTATTTCCTCAGAATAAATGTCTAGACTACAGACCCCAATTTAATGTCAGGAGATTAGTTCCAAATAGTAAGAAAAGATAGCTTTCCAAGGAAAAAATTACTCACCTTAAATGTCATTAGATCTGCCAAAAGCATCATATGTCGTAGATCTATGGTCATTCCATGACTTGCCATCGTGTATTTTATCTCTTCAATTATACACCTTCTTGCAGCTTCAATTCCGATGACTTGCTGCACTTCCATAATATGATTACTGGTCGTTTTACGCCCATTAATTCCTTCAGTGCCCATGACATCTTGAAGTCCCGTGCTGAAAGAAACATGACATATACTAAGGTCCAAAACACTTTTATCTGGAAGACCAGAACTAGGGGTACAAAATTGCTCACCTTTGAAGAACCCAAGCCCAGTCCCAGCATGGGGCTCTGTCCCATTCAGGCAATGGCCTTGGGCTCAGGCCTAGGTTGTGGGGCCTTTAAGATCTTTCATTTTACATAAATACAGCATTTTTTAACTTTTCTTGAAGTAATTTTACGATACCAAAAATAAGTATTGCACATGTATTCCCCAATTGATGAGACAGAGTCTAAACTTTGGCAATATATATGCACAAAGTGGCTGCTATAAAACAAAAATTGCCACTGGAATAACTGCCTCCTTATACCTCCAAAATCGAAATTATGCCATGGAACTATGCCCCCAAATCACAGCTGGACGGCACATTGCCTGAACTTCTTGATCAAGTATGGCTTTGGAACCTTTTTCACAATTGTTCCCATAATATTCACTGCCTATACCTTCCATGACAACAGTGACTTCTAATTTCTACATCATTCCTGTAACCTCTGAAAGTTTGGCGTCTTTCGACCTATGAACAGATTATCCGGAAAACTCCACTCCACTTCTCAACTCTACCTTCCAACCCAATGTTTTATCTCCTAATATTCATCGGCATTTTTGACATTATTCTCAACTTTATGATGATCATACTGATCTTGTCAAAAATAGACCTCCAACTTGAAACCATGCCAAAGAAACACAAAAGACGTTATTCCCTGTCAATAGGGGTCAGTTACATGAATCTTTTATCCCAATTTGGGACAGTAAAGGGAACCCTCCTAACATTTCATTACTAGTAATTAGTCTGATCGTTATTTCCTGCATACTCGAGAACCTTGTTAGGCAACAATGAAATGCACATTCGTAATCATAAACAATTGGCAGTGAGGTACAAAGGTGAGCTGAAATAAAACATATTTCAGAAAAATAGAGTGGAGAAAATAGAACTTAATCAAGTTCTATAAAAACTGACCCCTCCACAAGTAAGTTGTACTGTTCCTTGTTGTCCACTTTAGTTCTATTAATCACTGCACGTTCTACACTGTTTACACCCTGTCATCCAAGACAGCCAAGTGAAAGTTAGCTCAAGCGAGTAGCGACGATTGGAAAAACATTTTTGCAGCATTGTCGTTAATTAGATAAACAGGTCCAAAATCCAGAAGTTGAAATTCAGGAAGTTTGCCTCACCTTCACAACCACCAATGGAAGCTTATTTCTTAGCGAGTGAAGTTCAAAATGAAGTTCACTTTTTTCAGCGGGAGGAATAATTTCCAGTTTCCTTGCATCCAAGACCTTAATATTCTGCACAAAGCATTTGTTTGAGTTGTCATTTACACAGAAATATCATAGAACTTTTAAAACTCTTGCAGAGTACCTCACCGGCTCCTTTAATTTGATCTTTGGTGTTCTCAATATAGATTCCTTTACATGCTGTGAGTTTATGCAAAGTTGAGAAGCTTGAATACTTTCCATGTTCAGGGTGATGACAATGGATGCTGACCTCGATGTCATTACAATCCTTACACTTTTCGCAACCTGTTAGCAAGAAGATGGTCAAAGTGAAACTATAAACTTGAAAGCCATTTAGCCCTGTTAAGATCAGTATAATCAAAACCAAACCTAACCAAAACTAGTGGTAAAACTGTTTTCTAACAACAAATGGAGGAGCTGAGTAGCCGGAAGCTGTCATACAGACATTTTCTACTGTCGTTAGCCACCTTGAGAAACGAGCCCTACCTCTGATGCACCCTTCTTTTAATAAGAAACACTGACACAGAAGCTAGAGTTGGCATCGAAGTTGGCTTGGGTTTTGAAGCAAGTTCCCATTCTGAAAACCCCACTTAGGGACACAGTATCAAGATTGGGCGAACTCATCAACCTTATCTGGCTAATTTTCTTTGCCAAAGGATCTACCATACTAGGTTAGAAGTGGTATGAATTTCACAGTTAATTTCAATGTGTCTATTTCAAATATTGGTAGCTTAACAAAAGGCATTTAGATAGATAGGAGATTGATAACATGAATATGAAAGCAACTTCATTATCATTCTTTCTGCCACGTGCCACATGAGACTCGGGTTCAATTGAATGAGCAATGTATCAGGTTGTGACTCTTCATTCACGCACTGTGAGGTTCAGCATCAGTTGGTCAATTTCTCCCTGGTAGTTTCTACTTGGTTGAGTAAGTTATTGGGTGGTCAATGGTCATCTAGAAATAAGCTTATAATAAGTTTCACTGTTGGGGTGTACCATCCTGTGGATGTTCTATCATGCTAGTCGATCACTGGTTTCATGATTAACAGATCAGCCCCGATCCTCTAGTAGTCTATAAATAAGAACAGTTTGGGACTTATACCCATCCTAGACTATTCCAGACATATTTTACATGCTCTGCTACTCCTGGTACTATTGCGAAGGTCACCCTAGCACCTTCTGATGGTAACAGATATCAGTTAGAACAGCAACAATAAAAGCACCCACGTAATCATAATCAATGGGGCTAAGGGTAGAGAGGACTGGAACAGACCTAACCTTAAGCAATATATGGACAAAGTGGTTGCTCTCAAAAAGCTTTACCACTGAAATACCACCCCCCGATACCTTTGAAATTCAAGGAACTCAAGGGACGTATGTTGTGGAACCATGACCCCAATCAAAGCTGAAAAACATCAAAGAGGGCAGGCCAAGACCCGATTCAATTTATGTGCTCATTACCTTGCTTCTTGCGGTTAGAAAAGATAGGAAAAAGAAAAGAAGAGAAAAGAGAGACAAAGATGGAGGAAGAGGTCATAGTCAATGACTGATCTCATGATAAAGGGGAAGAGTAAGTGGGATCCGGTGCCTCTTTGCATCAGGGTCCATTTGGAGAGGGAGGCACTCGAGATCTTTTGACAGGATTGAGTGCTCCTTCGGAAATGAATTGTGCTATCCTCCCTTTTGGCTAAAAAGAACCTTTTTTTTTTGGGCAAGTAGCTAAAAAGAATTTGTTAAGTTCAGGAGCACTGGTATACTCTATATTGTAGGTACCTGTGGCTTTGGTTTATGTCTTGCATGCTCCGTGTGAACAAGGTTGCACCTTTAACGATGTTACTCTCTTAATGAGAAAAAAAGAACAGAAAACAAAAGACAACTACCCTTCCAATACTGAATTTCACTTTTTAGTCCACATATTGAAAGTGTCTTCTTGAAGGACAATTTCTAATGAATTCAACAACTCTTCAGAGAGGCAAACACCGCTAATGTTTAGAGGTAGTCGGCAAACTGTTGAACACACTTGCAACAAGGATGACTTACAATATTGGAGTTAAAAATGGTTTAATTACTGTCCATTACTCTAGCCATGGTCATGAACTGGTACAGATAAATCCTAAAGAAGTAAAATTACCTGGCCTAGAAGCGTTTTTTCCACACGACCCTTGACCATTCTTGCTGTTTTCAAATTATCATTCCTATCAAGAGGAGCAGTAATGATTGGTGTGCTGATTTTTTTGGAAGCATTAATAATTTCCTTTATACGAGGAACTCCAAGTGTGACATCTAGCACCGGGTCAAAGGAAAACAAGGAGAACCTACTAATTAAATCCCAATGAACCAAGAAATAGAGTACCAATAATTTCCCAGAATGTTAATAACAACTACAGAAAGGATACTCATGCTTGCAACTCCAGCAAAATGGAAAGTCTTTAAAGTCATCTGTGTCCCTGGCTCTCCAATACTTTGAGCTCCAATTGCACCAATTGCAGTTCCAGATTCTACTCTCTTTAAGTGATAACGGGAAATGCAAGTTTCAGAGAAAACCTGCAATATAAGTAAAAAAAAGACAAGAACTTGAATATATGCACAGACTGAGTGATTAAATTATACCAGAAACATAGGAAACAGTGACAGAAAACGGAATCTAGCTTTCGTGAGTTTACATAAGACTCTCTGAGCTTCAGGATTACGCAAGACAACCCAGGGCAGCACTTTAGCTCCTCTAAAATAAGCCAAAGGAGAAAGTCGCTTCAACTCATTTCCAACAATTCATGGATTCCTTAAAAGGTGTAAAACGTGTACCCGGAAATTGAGACCCAAAAGGTTAGGGTTTATTTCTCATTACGTTATACTTATACAAAATGTAAACATTAACTACACAAGAGACCCTTATCTCCTAATCTACTTACATAAGAGATTAAATGTAAATTACAACTAATTACATATAAACCCATAACTTAACAAAAGGGTTCATTGTCAAATACTCCTATCCAATAACTCAAAAATTAGGAAAGAAGAGGACACTGGACCATTTAGACAAAGGAAGTCATCAAATAAATAGTGGAACTCAAAATGAAATAATTTGGCTTAACACACTAAAGTACCTGTAGCTGCTTGGAAGTAACACCGGATATATTTTGAGCAACATTTTCAAGTATATTGCGATTTTCTTCCTCAACTTGCTCATCATCCAATTTCAGTGCTTTTCTCGTGCTCCTCAATCTTGTATTGCATTCCTGAATGAACTCAGCTAACGACGTCTTGAATGCATCAGAACAACCCCCATCAGGAGTCATGTCACGTTCCGACAGTCTTTTATTACTCTGTTCGATGATCTCAGAAGGAGACAAACTTTTTTGTTCTCCAGCAGGACATGTAGCCTGAGAAAACGACAAGAAAAGTAACTATATTTAATGCTCAATCTAAAAAAAAAAAAACCCAACGTAAGGGGAAAAAAAGGTTCATACCTTGACTTTCATAAATAATCTCTCAAAGTTCAAGGGAATTCCACCCTTCCCTTCCATTTGTGATGGATCCATACCATCATCGCCATAAATGAACTGAACTATAGCTCCGCTAGCATTTCGTACTGTGTTATCATATTGGATGGAAAGGTCCTCCAAAGCTTTAATCAGTCTACGAGACATATACCCTGTATCAGCTGTTTTAACCTGCAGTAATTTATAGCATAGAATAACCATACGGCTTGAGAAGTTTACCTTAACGATAGATAAAACGGTGGAAGAATTGAACATTACATGAAACTTCAAAGCAAATTCTTTTTGATTATGACTTATGAGTTAAAAATAGGGAGAATTTTTCATAAGTCCACTATAACACTTTCCAAACCCATCTAGTCCACTTCTAAGTTTCATAACCCACTAAGTCCACTAATAATTTTAATGACAAAAATAACCCATCTAAAAAACAAGGGTCTTATTTGGCTAACACGAAAATATTTTTTTTTTTCATTTTTTTCGTTTTTGTTGCAATCAACCCGCCGCCGTTGCCACCACCGTTGCCACCGCCGCCGCCACCACTGTTGCCGCTGTCATCACGCCACATATAACGTTATATGTGTAACAAAAAACGTAATTTTTCAATTTTCTTCGATTTTTTTTATTGAACCCGCTACACTTAACATTAAACGTTATATATGTGACAAATTTCTCTTATTGTTTTTTCCCATTTTTCTTGTATTGATTTTTTAACGTTATATGAGTGATAAAAATTTCCTAACATACACCATTATATGTGTGGCAAAATTTCTTTTTGGTTTTTCTTGTTTTTAGTCTTTAACGTTATATGCTGGTCCATATAAAACATATAACATTATATGTGAGTTTTTGAATATCTAAATATCGCAAAAAAAAAAAAACAAAATATATAACATTATATTTGAGCTTCTGCAACTCTGAATCTCAAAAAAAATTGAACAGAACATATAACATTATATGTGAGCTTCTTTAGTTCTAAATCTCACAAAAAAAAGACAGAATATATAACATTATATCTGAGCTTCTGTAGCTCTAAGTATCACAAAACATGATATATAAAATTATATGTTCTCAAAACAATATCATATCTTTCCAACAACATTTTATATTTCAAAAAATAACATTATATGTTCACATATCATGCAATATAACGTTATATATTATTATATATCTCTATAACTGAGAATGTTTTAAAAAAAATGACATTAAATAATAACAAAAACACACAAAAATATATTTTTTGTGTGATATGAAAAGCACACATATAACCTTATATATTTTTTCAAAAAACACAATCTGTTCCAACATTATATGTCAAGTTCTAGAAAAAAAAAAACACATATAATCTTTTATATTTATTCAAAAAACTCCAAATATATCAGAAGCAAGTTGAAGAGGCCACTGCGCGGACCAAATCAATAAGTGATTGATAAAAAGTACAAATATAACCTTATATATTTCTTCAAAAGAATTCAGATCTCTAACCTTAGGGAAAAGCATACATATAACCTCATGTATTTATTCAAAAACCTCTAAATCTGACGATAATCGGACACAGGACAAGCAAAAGACCGGATCAACCTTCTTATAATATTATATTTTTTGTTTTTACTACTCCAGATTTCTCTCCAATAAAACAAATAAATGATCGGATCAACCTTCTTAATACGATAGACAAACCAACTTTAAAGCACGTTTATGAAAAAGCTGAATAACCTTATATAATTGACTGAAACTACAATACCACAAAGGCCCATTTATGAGGTTAATAGTCTGATGAGAAAAAACTCCATAGTCAAGAAAACAAATTTGTCCAATTCGCCTCAAGTCGGGTTTTACTTGCACAAAAACTAAAAATAAAAACTCTGAAGGTAGATTCCTTCCCCTCAATTCATCATGGATTCCATGCAAATAAAGATTCTTTCAAAATTTCCAATACATGAACGTGCTGTTTGTACATACATGTGATATATATACAAATATGGAGATGGAGGTTGAGAAATTTTGAGAAAGAGAAACAGAGATGGAGATAACAAAAAGTTTTTGGCCTAACTTTTCTATCTGGGATGTAACAAAACTTCGTCTCCGTCCTCATGTCGGCAATGCTCACCACCGGTTTGCTCCGCCTCATCGTCCTCTTTTGATCCACTAGAAAGCATAAACAAACCGAGGTCGTGCTCGGGGTTAAGTTATCTCGGGCTCTAGCGTCGTCTTGCTCACCGTCGTCTTCCACACAAATCCATTCAGAGAGAGAGAGAGAGAGAGAGAGAGAGAGGGGAGGCTCAGATCTGTTTTGTGATCTAGGGTTTCTCTCTCTATATGATATATAGGATGGTTTTTTGGTCTTAAAAAACATCTCTTTTTAAGTAAATTAGAGTTATTAGGTTATATAACTATATTAGTGGACTAGAGGGGTTATGAAATTTAGAAGTGGACTTAGTGGGTTACAAACATGCTATAGTGGACTTCCCACCAATTTTTTATTAAAAATACTCATAAGCTTCAAAGGAAAAACTAAAGAAACATCAACCCATTAAATCACGTCCACTTTAGCTAATCATGTTTAGTCTTTACTACATGCAACCAGTGGAAATAACATACCTAGCTCTACTTAATCTTGATCAATACCAATCCCAAAACATGGCATAAACTATGTAAAGCAATTAAGAACCTTGATTAAGGAAGAAAGGATCATAAGCTACGCAATCCACACAACAATGATTGCAACCTATGCAATCCCTGCAATAAGTGAGCTTTCATTGAATCACGTGGGCATTTTCTATCACACATGCTACTATGACAAGTGAACCTGATGTGCCTTCTTTTAGTCTTATTAATGACCTTCTAAAGGAGTTCCACTCTTATTCTGGGATAAGACCGAACATGGCTAAAAGCTCTATTTTCTATGCTGGGGTGGATTTACAATTGAAGGAGGAGCTGGGTCTTATTCTTCCAATTCCAGAAGCTAATCTGCCAGTTAGATATCTGGGTGTTCCATTAATTTTAGCTACGTTGAAATCAATTGCACTGTTTTGAAGGAGAAAATTTTGAAACGAATTCATGGATGGTCTAACAAGAAACTCACCTATGCAGGTAGAGCTCAGTTGATTCAAGCTGTTTTGTTCTCTGTCCAAGTCTATTGGTCTTCTGTTTTCATCATTCCTAGCAAAGTTATCAAGAAATTGAATCATCCTTGATGGCCTTCCTCTGGTCTGGACCTGATATGAGAGACATACCGGGGCAAAGGTGAAGTGGGATAGTATTTGCAGGCCTGAGAGGGAGGGTGGTCTTGGCTTTAGAAAGATTAAAGAGTGGAATAAGGCTACCATGCTTATGCACCTCTGGGTCCTTTGCAAGAAGGCTGATTCGCTCTGGGTCAAATGGGTGCATACCTACAACATCAAAACTCAGAGTTCGTGCAATATGGACACCCCTAGAGACTCCTCTTGGACTATAAGGAAGATCTTTGGCCTTAGAAGTCTTGGCCAACCTCTAATCCAATACAAAGTGGGTAATGGTCAGTCTACTTTCCTTTGGATTGACAATTGGCACCCTTTAGGGCCCTTATATAAAATATTTGGAGAGGAAGTAGTTTATAATCTTGGTACTTCTCTGAATGCTAGAGTCTCTTCTATAATTCATCAAGGTCATTGGAGGTGGCCTAGATCCAGGAATAGAATCACTCAATCCATTATCAACCAAACTCCTGCAACCTTTCACCCACTGTTGAAGACTTGGTGGTTTGGCTTCCTAGTTCTGATGGTGTTTACTCTACTCAGTCTGCTTGGGAGGCTGTGAGAACAAAATATCCTTATCAGCCTTAGACAAAAGTAAACAAAATATCCAGAATGTTCCACGCTGGGCTTTCATCATTCGGCTTGCTGCTCAAGAGAAATTGAGTACCAAAGACAGATTGTGCCAATGGGGAATGGCTGTGGATGAGATATGCCCTTTACGTGACTGTGAGAAGGAAACCCATCAGCATTTATTCTTTGAATGCTCTTACTCTGCATCTGTATGGGCTCAAGTGTGAGGTGAGTCTTCTTCTACCAGAGGATGACTTACTTTGGGTGCTTTGCTGGATTGGTTTGTCCAATCTGTCAAGGGGAATAGATTCAAGAGCAAAATTTTAAAATGTTCTTTGGCTGCTACTGTTTACTTTGTTTGGAGGGAAAGAAACTTGAGAGTTTTTCAACAGAGAATTGTGGCTAGTGATCAAGTTGTGCTGACTATCATAATCTGTATAAGGGATTTCCTTAGCTCTTTGAGAAGGGTGAAGGCTTCAACAGAAAATAATGAACTGTGCTAAATGGAGGCTTGCAGAACATTACATACTCAGTCAATAGGTTGGTTCACGTGAAACGGATGCTTGTGGCTCTTTTCAGGTTGTGGTTGTCCTCCTTGGAATGTGGTGATACTAGATTGCTTTGTATGGGTTTACATTTCTTTTCTCTTTCGTACCGTGTAATTCTCCTTTGAAGGAGTATAGCTGTATAGTCAGGAGAGTCTCCTTGACATAGTTTGCTTGGTTGGGGCTTTATAAAATGGTTTCGTACTTATCAAAAAAACAACTTGATATTCATTGCACGGGCTACTTCCTAATTAGCGCGCCCGCCCCCCCCCCCCCCCGCACCCGTTCTCTCTCTCTCTCTCTCTCCACACACACACACACTTGCATCTCAACGTGGAAGACGGAGTTGCATATAAGGGAGGGTGTGGAAAGCTTGATATATTATTGGGCACATTTCCGAATAGCTTAAGCTTTTGTGACAACAGATAACTTGACAGACCCACTTCCAATTCAAATCGGTAACTAATTAAAGTAAAAGAGTCATCCATACCGCTGTATCCACAAGACCTTCTCGCCCTCCCATCGTATGGAAGAAAAATTCAGTAGCTGTTAAACCACTGTAGAATGAGTTTGCAACAAATCCTTTAGCCTGCATTTACAGTTTAAAATTAAAAATAATGCTGTTAATGCATGAGTTCTGATGTCTGGAAACTGGATAACAGTTATGCAACTGAAAATACATGCATCCTTATTTCTAACTGCATTTATCCTGCAATTGACTTAGTATATTCAACGTCAAAATATATCCTGAGGTGGTATAGAAGTGCATAACGGCATTATAATACCAAATTAAATAAATATCTTAATCTCTTGGATCACCACAGAAATAGAGAACTTTCTCTCCCTTTGATTCCTAGGGGGGACAAATACGAACCCAGATACCAGAGAATAAATTTAACGAGATAGTTTGCAAGAGCAACTTATTTTCAGGTATTATTGTCCTCCAAACAGTAGAAGTATAAAGGGGCAACACAATTTTGTTGTTCTTTCTTGAAGCTATGCCATGCTGTTTCCAATGCTTTATCCGAATCGCGCAGCATACCAATTACCCGTTCATTGTGTGCCCTTGTACAAGCGAAAACCAGTACAAGAATCAATAACAGGGTTTAATTAAAGTGGATTTGTCCCATAACCAGAGACGGAGCTAGGATTGACATAGAAGGGGGAATCAACTACCTAGGGAACATATTTAAGAACAAAATCACGAGAGTTTTAAATTACTAAAATAACCAGACGACGGGGAATCAACTACCTAGGGAACATATTTAGCCTCTGCGCAGTATTCTTCTTTTCTTTTTCTGGAATGGCGTCGTCTATTTTATCAATACAACATCACCTTCAATTCCTGTGTCCATTCATGCGTTATCATTGTTTTGGCACAGCAAAATGCGTACTGACACATTCTAGCTTAGCGAAGCAAAAAACTGTAACACTAACTAGACGATAATGTACAGAAATATACTTGTTAAAATCTCAATTACCATATCATTTGCATCATGATTTTCCTTAAGCATTACTTGTACAACATTTAAGTATTTAAAAAGCATTAAATAGAACCAGAAGCGAATGAAAGCAGCACAGAACATACAGCAGGGGTCTTCGATTTTCTAGGGAAATGAGGAAGGCTTCTATCAATAAATCCATTCGGAGCGCGACGACCCCCTACTGATTGCTGCCCAACACATGCAATCATCTGACTTATATTGATAGGAGATCCTTTGGAACCACACTGTGACATAATCAAGGGGCTATTCCTCCAATGTAGTTCTTCCATACAAACCTGGAGAAAAAAGAAAATAATTAAAAGAGAGATAACCATAGACTCAAATAGGAAAGAATGCAATAAACAAACCAAAAATATCCTTACTTTTGCAGTCGTTTCTCGAATATTATTTAAAAAACTGCTTATCTGAGCTTCTAGTGTTTGAGCAGCATCACAACCAGGTTGAAGTTTCAGCATTCCTTTGTTATAGGACTGTATGAGCTCATCACATTTCCCGTACCCTTCCAAAATTCTAGCCCTTTTGTTTTCATTCAACCGTCCTCCAGGTTGGACATCATCAATTCCAATTGAGAAGCCGTGATTCCCAATCCACCGAGCACTGGAACATGCAAACCATGAAAACAGACGCAAAATTAGAACTCAACTAGTTATGCTATTTGTTGGAATCTGTTTAACATAGACGACTATCAATCTGGTAGCATTATAAATGAATCACAATCAAACGGAACATAAGTTCTCAATCAGACAAGAAATGTGTCAAACTTCACACGGTTAAGTAGTGATGATACCAGCCCCTGAGAAACAGATGCCACAAGCAGCAAGGATTGTAGAGGACACGGTTTCAGTGACAAAAGCGAAAGAATTAAACACATGCGCACACCAGCACTCACACACACAGTGTGTGTGTGTGTGAGAGAGAGAGAGAGAGAGAGAGAGAGAGAGACGAAAAAGAATTGGCGGAAAACCTAACACGAAGTGCCCAAAGCAAACTCAAGATCAGATGGTGAATAGTCTTGAATCTCAGATTCAGTAGTTCGTTTTACTATCACAAGTTCTGCAACTCACCCAATTGTACGAAACAATTACAGAATAGAAGATATTCAAAAGCATCAATTCACAGATTTACTCATCTACACGATCTATAAGAAGCTATAACAATTAAAGAGCACATCTATAACTCACACGAGCTTGACCACTACTAAATAACTTTATACATAACACTCATTTTAAGCAACAAGCTGATTACAGGAATCAAGTGATAAGGTAAAAGGTCAGTCATGGTTAGTTTTAGTAGGTAAATAATGTAAATTGGCAGAAAGAGCCAAATTCCCATTGATAACTTGTCACAGAAGAGGTGATTGCCAATAAGAAACTGTGCTCTAGGACATACCTCAGTTTTGCTAATTTATTCATGCAAGCTGCAGCAGCATATGCATTGTAGTCCCTAAGAAGTATAGAGTAAAGACCATCCTTGTTGCCGTTTCCTGGAAATTTCAAGAATCTACTTCAATTTTCCATGACAAGAATCAAGATAACAAGGTAACGGAATTATTCTCCACAGTACTTATGCATGTAAAGTACAAACTAAGACAAAAGGTTCACATATAGAATCAGGAAAGAGAAAAGGTTGAAACCAAGGCCAATAAAAAAAACCCCGAAGATAACTTATATAAGGTATAGAAATATCCATAATTTAGACAGCTAAAGACTTCTACAGCTAAACTGTTGCCGAAATAATTTCAACCTTAACAGCAGGAACCTCCTACTGTGGGGTGACAAATCCTCTCACTGAACATTGATTCTGCGATTCAAAGCAAGGACCTTATGAGAACCTGACTCCGATTGAAACCATAACCCTGCTCCCATCTAGGATGGAAACCCTCAAAATAGACAAATCCCAAAGTAACCACAGAAAAAGCTACAAATCGAAAGAAAACAAGTACTAGCCATGAAACTATAGAAGGATAATTACTCAAATTTGTGGTAATTCCTTACATAAAAAATACAACTGACATCAAAACTGTCATTTGTAGTACAGCTTTCAAGGATCGTGTCGAGTGGGATTTGACTAGCCTATTAGTCTTTGAGTACTAGTCATAGAACTTGAACATCATTTTTCCATGTCAATAGAGATATAGTAGCGTTGGTAACAGAAGTGAGGAACCCGTTTTGTTTTCAAAAGCATTGGAGAGAAAAATAATACTCCCTCAACAAATCCCATTCGTTATGTGATCAAATTAATAATCAAAGGCATTATTTCAATTTGATATGTACAATACAAGAAGCAAAATTCGATGTATTTAATGACAAATTTTACAATTGCCATCCTGTACTCACAGATAAACTGATATTTCACTTGAAAAAGAACGTGATTTTTCAGGAAGCAGCCGAAACAACAATAGACATCTATGAGCCATGCAGATAATAAGGACTTTAAAGGAACCTGACCTAAAGTAGCCTTCCCTAGTTGCCCACATATTAGCTCACTATTACGGAAATAAACAAACCCATCATTAGGACACATTGTCTCTCCAGACTTGCTATAATTCTTTTCCCTAACGGTGAGATTGACATAAACTCTCATATTTGCATGTGGGCGCAACAGAACACTAAATAATTGTTTCCCAGTCCAAAGCTCTATTGGCTGCAAAACAAGAAATACGTTGACGTCAGAAAGAAGCCGATACAAAATATGCATAAAGAGAAAGCCAAGCTTGTCCCATATCGAGTAACTATATGAGCCTAGGCGGTCGAATTGGTTTTTAAGTTGGTTACTTCAACAGAAACAGACATAAATACAATCAAGCAGAGCTGAAGTGGAAAAACAAAGCAGAATAGAATTGGAATCTAAAAACATGCGATACAATTTATGAGGAACACCTCTTTCTTACCTTAACTAATGCTGGTGTAGGCAAGTCAACAAGATCCATCCCATCCCCCATATAAGAACACAAGAGGGAAAACGCAGCACGGTCATAAAATGTGTCTTTCCTTGTTATGAGGAAGGAAGACGTCAAAAAATCTTGTGTGGAAGCAACCAAAATCTCTCCATTTTTTGGTGTACATAGGTTGTTTTGCACCTGTGAGATAATCATCCTCAAAATAGTGACAAAAAGAACAACAGCTCATAACAATGCAACAACAATGGGAGCACAGAAACACCTGTTTCTTCTTAATAACTACGGCCGAGAGTTAAGCACCAAAGCTATCCTATATTTTGAAATACTCCATCATTAAGACAGGAATCCTATGTAAGGAGAAGGCTAAGTTATTTTCAGCCAAAAGAATTTATAAGTAGTTGATTCCTTAAGGAGAATGTAGACAAAATGGAGCAGAAAAACATAAACCTAACGAGATTGCTTTATTAAAGTTGCTACAGACCTACACAACAGTGTGCAGCAATACATCATCTAGTTCAGACATACTGAACCAAAGTCTCATGCAATTCCACCAGAAACCACCAATTGACACTTAGTACCAATTAATATCCCGATTTTTGTTTATTCGCCTCCCACATTTGCCACACATCCACTTCCCTATGTGTTCATCATTCTTTTTTCCCCTTGTTACTTTGCATTCATGTTCTAACGATCTTTAAGTTCCTCATATTACTTTAATCCGCAGACAATTCTTCTGTTCATATCCTACTTTTACTATTTCATATATTACCTTCAACAACTTAACAAACTTGCAGTTCACAAAAATAGTTTATTCGCTTCATAGAATTAGAATCAAGGCAATGATTAATTCTTTTGTACCTATTTCAATTTCAGGTCAACATAAGCATGTTGGAAATGTGTGTTTATAGTTGCTATTTTAAGCTCTTAACTGAGTTATTGATTAGCTCTTTGTATCAGTTTATTAACAGATTTTAGAGTGGTAGAGACTTTGAATGGTTCTGTGAAAACAATAATTTAGGTACTCATTGGCAAATGCAAGAAAAATGTCGAACTTAACGATAAACATAGCATCTACAAGTTATTACCAAAGAAAATGAATTATCTGGCATAATTCATCTATATTTGGGGTAAAAAGCAAGGCAAATAGAAAAATGGAACCCATAGCTATAATTAGTTCAGAACAATGCAGATCCCAAAAACAGTGAGAGCGAAGAAATTACCCCCATCAGCATAAGAGCCTCCGTGCGAGCCTCCTCTGTTTGTGGGACATGCAAATTCATTTCATCACCATCAAAATCAGCATTGTATGGATTGCAAACCGATTCATTGAATCTTAAAGTACGCCAAGGCATTATCCTTGCCTACATGGAAAGAAATGTATAAATACCCTAACACAATGATTACATCTTTTATAGATTTAAGTTGTAAGTGCAGTCACCCTATGGCACATGATTGACATCCGATGCAAGCTTGGTTGTCTGTTAAAAAGAACAATGTCCCCATCTTCCAAATGTCGGTCAACTATTTGACCAAATTTCAATTCATCAGCAAGGCGCTTTCTAGCAGGGACCATCAAATTCCTGCAGCATAGAAATAGGTGGACTCGCTTCAATTCAAGTATAAAAGAACAAGGACAAAGTTAAGAATGATAATGATCCTTACACCAAGGCGCCCTCAGTTCTGAGGAACCTAGCACCAGGGTATTTATTAGGCCCATTCCGGACACACTGTCTCAACTTCTCTATATTGTGATGGGAAACACGCTCCGGATAAGTTAGGGTCCGAGCCATTAACAGAGGAATTGCAACCTGGAGACCCAATAAATCTGTTAAGGAAACAGGGTAAGCACATCAAAAACATAGGCAACGATATCCACTCTCCAATTTTATGAACGCCCACTTTTTTTTGGTCTTTTAGAAGGAAAAGTTACTAAAAAGTCCACTAAAAGACAAAAAAGGACTTGATGTAATTTTCCAAACTAAGACAAAAAAAACAAGAGCATTTATGAAATAGGGGAGCATGAAAATCATTGCTCTAGTGCAGTGTCTCACCTCAGTAATCTTCAGGTTAGGATCAGGGGATATCACGGTCCTTCCAGTATACTCAACACGCTTTCCAGACAAGTTCCCTCGGAAACGTCCCTGTTTCCCTTTGAGGCGCTGAACAAAACCACTCAAAGGCTTTGTAGCTTGCATATTGACACCACCGCGTACGTCACTATTTATGTACTGTGCAACCTCCATTTGCAGTTCAGCCCAACCATTCTGAACACAGTTCGTGTCGTAAGTTTCCAATAAAACGAATTGGTGCGATAGAGAAATAATGCCTACTGAATGCATAAATTCTTGAGAAGATGGTTCAGAGGTAAATACCACTACAACAGAAGCCCACAGGCACACACAGAGTATAGTCAGCAATCAGCATAATTAAAAACCAATTATGAAATATATATTACATCAAACAAAGATGTGTCCACCAAAAAGTGCTACCTGCAATTTGTTGTTGCATATAGGGCACCTCTTTTTTCTTCTCAATATTTGCTCATAATCATAAGAACACTTAAACATGTAAGTGGAGAGATCTCACCATCCGTTTTCTCTATTCAAGCCCTGTCTATTTTTCTTTTTCCTTTTTTGCTGTGATGTTTGCAAACACCAGTAGAGGGTGGCAACCCTTATTTAGTTAAATGATTATGAGGTCGGCACTGCTTACCAGGATTTTTTCAAGACACAAACCTGATTCAAATGCTAGACAACAAATTTCAGAGTCACAAAATGAGAAGGAACACAAAAGACAATTACCAAAACCAAACTCATTTTCCAGTCAGTTTGCTGAGGGTCCAACCAACGGACTATAAGACGTGCACTTCCAGTCGCAGTTGATATGACAGACCAAACTTACTAATGGAACCACACCATGAGGCAAGATAGGGCATGCCCCATGAATTAGGGAATCATCAGACAAATCATGCATTGCAGCCTTTGCAGGAGTTCTCATCAAACTTGAAGAAAAACAAATCCCGAAAGACAGAATGAAAAAAATTGTATCTTCAAAATTTTATTTCCTCAATCACCAAGAAAAACAGCATGAAAAATCCTAGCTCCATCATGAGATTAAAAAAAAAAAAACCAAAAAAATGGAGTTAAGTACTTATATTGCCAAAAAAAAAAAAAACAACGTTTACTAATATGCTTGGAGTAATATCAACAAACTATCCAATGCATTATCTAACTTGGAATTAAACACAAGAACCACTAGTGTTGGAATATTCAATATGCACAATCAATGTGAGGTATATATCAAAGGAATAATAAAAATCTAAGAGCAAAAACCATAGGGGGAAAAGTAACAGCTCAAAATCGTAGCATACCGAATTTCTCGTAGTGGAGATTATGTCTGATAATTCCTGCTGTAGGATAGCATTTGCTTGAATAATCCGTTTTAACCTCTCTGTGATGTCACTTTCGTTGCTGTAACAAGGTATATGGGAAAATGTTGAACATTATTGAAATGCACCCACCAGTGCCATCAAATGCAATACAATTGTGGAAATAGGGAGCACAAATAAAAATAAAAATAAACAAAAAATAGAAGGGATGCGGAAAAGAAAAAAAAAACAGCAATGAGAAAAGCAAAGGATATAAGCAAACTGAAGAGTGTGACAACCTCCGTGTTCCACCATCAACAAAGACAGAAGGACGAAGAGCTAAAGGTGGCACTGCAATATTCCTTAGAACAAGGTTCTCAGGTCTATCACTCAAATAAAGCAACTCGCAATCCTGCATCACAAAAAGAAATGAAACGGATGTAACAAAAACATATGCAAAAGAAAATACAGGGACTAAAACGGTCTCAGACAGTTAGAATTCCCAATCCCTCATTAAACGTGCATAAAGCACAAGGATATAAGCCAATACTTATGAATACTAAAACATCACCAATAGACACAAACTTTACCTCATCCAGCATCTTCTTAAAAAGGGACAGGACTCTATCTGGGTTTAGCATGTTTCCCATGCTAATGGATGCCCTGGACTCTTTTGTGTGAGAAATAGCTGATCTGCATTCTTCTAAACCATTATCAACATTTGGAGAACGATCAATGTTGACCCCCAACGTACTATTACCTGTAGCCTTTTTCACCATTCCTGAAAGCATAAGAAGAAAAGACAAGTTCTCAATGTTTAAGTTTACTAAAACAACAAGCCCTTATATTGCAAATTCCTGTTAAATGACCAAAAGAAAAGGCATGCTAACAGAAAAGAACAACTCAAAGTCCATTTAAGTCACCGTGGAAATGTTTAAGAGAGATGTTCCAACAGGTAAGATCCTTCAACTTACCTCATTCGATGCACAGCTACAACATTCAACAATACTGTCCACAACAATCTGAGAAGACTAATTTAACATTTCTAGCAAATTAGAGGAGTACATAGCTTTTGTTGGTTAGGGTGAACCAAAGAAATAGTCCAAAGAAAGAAAAATAGTTTCAATTTGATCATTTGGAAAACCAATTACAGATTGACAAGGAATGCCCAGAGAGAGAGAGAGAGAGTGCCCAGAGAGAGAGAGAGAGAGAGATCAGGTTTATCTCATCAGAACTCGAGTTGGAGACTCAAAGGTTAAACTAGTAAAATATCTAGCTCGATACATTACCAGACAAGCACCGGCACCTCATCATTCAAAAAAAAATTTCCTTTTTCATTGAAGTAAAAGAATAATAAAACAAATAAATTACTCAAGATATTTTTATTGCAATTTCTTAAGCTCAACTGCACAACTAGGTTGCATAGACACTGCTGTATGAACAGTACCATGTCAGACTTGACACCTTACTAATCAGCCATAAATGTTTGGACATCCACCAACCAGCATCTATGTATAATTATGCATAGAAATACCAAATCATGCATGAAATTGTCAAATCTATCATGTAAAACCATTTTACCAAGGAAAACAACATAAGTAAATTGATAATATGATTAGTCCGATGTGTCCTTTGTTGGAGTTTGTCCCACATTGGTTAATTATCTTCTCCAAAACTAGTATATGAGCGTGGGCGGCCTCTCCACTCATTGCCAATTGGTCTTGAGTTGGATGCTTTAACAAGGTATCAGAGCCTCCGTTAACCTAACCCTAATTCACCTATCACCACCATAACCTTCTTACGTAACCCTAAAGCCGCCACCGCCCATCACTACCACATCCACTGTCATTGTCATCATTCGTCCAGAAACATGGTCTTGCAGACTTAAACCACCACAGTCCCAACCCTAGCCGACTCACCTTTCAATCACCACAGCCAAATCGAGCCATCCCCAGACCCTGAAAAGTGAGATAGAAGTCCTGAAACCTCTCGAAACCCTTAAACATCATTGACCCAGTGCTCGTAAGTCCCCAATATCCCTTACCCAGTGACCAAAACTTCCACTACAACCCTCGCCGACCTCTGGCGACTCTTCTCCGATCGATCCAATAGTTAGACACGTACATGCACCAGACACCAGCACTTCAGTCCATGGAACATTGACACCAAGCTACAGGTATGGATGTCTAATGGATTTCAAAACACATACACACACCCAAGACCTGTACCTCAGTCCACAGACTTCACACAACATAAACAAGTGCGTCAACACCAAGCTATATGCATGGATTTCAATCCCTATCTGCCAAACATAACCAAGACATGTAAGATTGCATAAATTGGTAACAAGACCTGCAATACAAGGAGAAGGATACATTCAAAGAGTATGGCACAAGAAGTCACAAGTCCAAGATATGTCAGATGATAAGTGAGTATCAAGAAATGATATGCTGAAAATAATACAAGTGGATTCATCAACGTTTACAAAGAGGATGACCAACATTTTACCCACACTCGTAGGTGCATAGAAAGGCATAAAAACTCAAACCGTTAATATATCCGCATCTTGAACACTTCACCGCCTTCTTACTGCTTGCCATGCTATTACACTTTTTCACGATCCTTTTCAAAATCTCACTCTTCCTTAGGGGTTCCAACTTGGGGTTTCTAATCTTCTTCAAAAACTCCACACGCTCTTTCTCCGGCAAGAGTACACGGGAGCAAGACTGTTCAACAATAAAAGAAGAAAAACTAAAATATTTAGAACTCATATGACCAGTTCGTTCAGACCGAAACACCTTCCAAGGCAACGATCATTGGCAAAGCATCTAGTTAGTAAAAGAAAAGTAACATCCTTCAGTTACATTGTTTAGTACGTTGTTCAAGAGGAGGAAATATTGTTTCAGGTCTTCTTGTGAATGTGTGCCTCTCTTACTTGGAGTGTGGCCATACTATAGGGAGAATGTGACCAGTTTTCTGGCAGGGGGAAATTAGTGTATTATCTGGCCACAGATAAAATCAGACCATGGCAATGCACTGGTGCTCTGCACGTTCATGGCATATGTAGGAACTTTTGAGAAACGATATATTGGTTCCATAAAATAGTCACAAAAGGAAAATTCTAACCACCACCCACTGGATTGTGGTCAGTCTCTATATATGCGTATAACAAGTGTACATATAAAGCTACAGTGTCTTAAGAATTAATGAAATGAGTATTGGAATGCTAAAGAATTCGTTGTCACCTGCAACTTAACCAGTAGGTCCAACACCCGTTCGGCGGTGTTAGCAAGACCCATTCAAGAGTGGCCACTGGCCACAAAACATAAGAAGGTAATCACTAATTCATCGTATGGTATATACTAATCACAGTGTCAATCTATAATTTGGCATTAAAGTAGGGATACTGACTATACAACTACTCTTTGGAAACTAACAAGGAATATATGTTCCATAACTCGGAACAAATTAAAGTCCATGGGTTGGGCAGTTTAAAGCACTTCAAAAATTCCTCGACCCAAACTTTAATCTGCTTGCCTACCTGAATTATCAAAATTTATTTATCAATTAATCTATATGCGAATGTGTGTTTGTGTTTATATATCTATATATGGGGGCCGGTTCACCCTAACACATATTTTGACACTCAACTTGTGTGAAACCCATTTTGGAGTCCCACATAAATGATATAAGCCGTTCAATGTTTAAAACAAGTTTTTAAGAGTTTCAATAAAAAATCAACTCATTCGGATATCGGTGATCGGTATATGTCCCTAAATTTGACACGATAAAAACTAAAGGAATCGATCAAGCCCTTACCGATATCCGAATGAGTTGATTTTTTTCCGGGAACTCTTAGAAACATGTTTTAAACAAATTGAATGGCTCCGATTATTCACATGGAGCTCCGATTTTTAGTGTCAAAATATGTCTCTAAGTATGTGTTAGAAGAACCAGCCCATATTGTGCACACACATCTCCATTCATGTGTGTGTGTGGGAGTGACTTGTGTTGGTGAGCAGCTGTGTGCACTGTTTTCAGACTTAAACTTCCCCATTCCAAAATAAAGTACCCCAAGTTAAATGCCTCCTACAGCAAGGGTACCCGAACAATACCCACAATATCATAGTTGAGTAGAAATGTTATCAATCTAGAATGAGAAAGGAAAGTATGCCAACAAGGTCTATGCCTAGAAAACGCAAAAGAAATAGTTTGAAAGTAGGAAATATATAGAAACTCAATTCAAAGCATCCTTCAACAATACACTACCTTGCAAATGCACTTCAAGATGTCCACAATAGTATTCAGATAGCCAACGTTATATACGGGGAGGGCAAGAGCCAAATATCCATAGTGCCCAGGACAATCCTTAAAATTCCCATGGCAAGTTGCACAAACACTGTTCTTGTTTGGTGGCCCCTGAAACCACAAGAAAAGCACCTTCAAAATCTTCCTCCCCAAATACTGTGAAAATGATTTTGAAGCCAATTCCTCAAAGAAGGGAACATACTTGAGTACATGTATGCAATATAGTTTTACGTTCAGACTATTATCCTTTCTAGTGCCCCACCATTGCATGAGTGGGATCACAGTATCTTATGGAAGAGTTGCTAGTCACTCCCAAACAATAATGGTTAAGCAAAAAGGGGTTCATTTCTAGAAAAATCTAGGAAGGAGTTAACGTCGTTTAACAGCTGTATTGTTTTCTTCTTGCGCGGTGTCATACTGTCATGGGCACTTCAGATCACAGCATTAAGAAAGAAGGTAAAGAGTTCAGTTCAAAAATGGAATTGCTTAATGATAAAGGAGTTGGCCAAGCAACAAACAAAGTGGCAGGAGTATACAAATTCTTAGTCCATAAAGACATACGAGATGTAAAATCAAATATGTGGTCTTAAAGACCGATTTCCTGAATATGTGATCAAAAAGGTGGTGCCCAGCGCAAAAGGTTCCCACTTACATCGAGTTATGAGAAACGTAGAACGCTGGCAGCCTTTCATTAATGTAATTGTATTAGGAAAGCATCAAGGGGATGCAGCCCAAGTGCATCAACAAAAACCTAGACCAACAGGCTCATAAGATGCAAAGAATAAAAGCACCATTACCCACAAAATAGAAATTTGTTCCAAGTTGGGCCAACCCCCATGCCCCGACGAACTGAACATTCCATGTGTTGATTCATCATATCCATAAAAACCTACGATGTTCCCTAAAATGTCCAAATTAAGCATAAGAGCATCAAAATCCATGTCTCCCTCCTCTTTGCTATTTACCGGCCCAGCATGGCATGGATGCGAGAATTCAACATTTCCTCAATGGAAAATGGAAAACCCGTGAAATAAATTAAATTATTTCTCTCAAAACTCTGATCCGAATAACGAAAACACTCACTACTTCTATAAACTCAGTTGTTTGCACGTTCCACATTCTCAAAGAACTAAACCTATTTCCCTTCTAAACCTTACCATAGAGTTATAGTTCCACCAAAAACCTATCAACCCAATGAAGCATGTCGAATCCTTTTAACCGCCTTGCTCAACCTTTGCTTTTAAAGAATGTTATGGTAATTGACATCCAATCAGCAACAATCACAACTTCAAGAGCAAATTACCATCAAGTCATCAGTTAAATCATTATTGCATACGCTAAATCATGCACCAATAGAAACTACTAATACAACACACCAAAATTTTCACATAAATGCAGAGGGAAATAGTACCATGCGAGGGTCCAGCAAGCCATGTTGAAATGGCAATCTTTGATCGTCGTAGTAGCGTCCAAGATGCACTTCGACCTCGGCGCACTTGAAGATGTCGGATTCCGAAAACATGGAGAACTGAATGCTCTTTCTGCATATGTGCAATAAACCAGAAGGCAAAAATTCAATTTACGAAACTGTTTCTACTTGAACTACTAATACCGAAACTGCCGAGAGGCCTTTGGCCCAACGGCATCAGCGTTGCACAGTTGCACTTAGGTACCAAGAAGGAGGAGTTCAAGTCCTATTCCAATATGTTAATCTACCTATTCTAACGATAACGATACGAACGTTGGCGAATCAAAAAAAAAAACTACTATTACCGAAACTGGGAAAAAAAAAAAGAGAGAACTCTTTTGTGAATGGCAATGGAGCTCACATTTTACGAGGCCCGACGTCCTCGATGTAGGGCTGCTTTGTGAACTGAATGCCGTCCTGCGGCTTCTTCGCCATCTTCGGTCCGAAATCTGTTATCTAAAACAAAGAGGCGGTGTAAATATACTTTATGTTGTAGAGCCTACAGATGCAAATAAGCAGAGTTTCGCGGCTCTGCTGGTTGAACGGCGGGATGGTCGGAGAGAGAGAGAGAGAGAAAGACGGTGGTGGGAGGAGAGAGGAGGAGATATGAACGGTCGAATCGCGGTAAACCCTAGGAGGGTTTTTGCGATTCTCTTTAATAAGTAATTTATAAGGGAGAGAATGGAACGAATAGTGACGGCGGAATTGTGGTAGCAGCAAGCACATAAGTAATTGGAATGTAAGGATCGAAACACCGGGACTACAGGATCATTTTGCAATTTTTTTTCCATCATACCACGTCGTTTTTGGGGCTGAGAACTTTAGAATTTTCCTTCTCCCTTCCGTACCATTCCAACGGATGTGTAGGGCGCACCTCAGGATCCGAGTCATTCAGCAAGCTTAAAATAATTATTTTCCTGCTAAAGTTCTTAAATTTCAAGTTTTATTTTTTGCTTTACAAAATAAGTCATTATCTCATAATACATCAATTTTAATTTAAAAAATAATTATTTTTATTTATTTTAGTTAGTTGAACACACCCTAATTGTAATTACTTAATCTTGTATCTCAATTTTTTATTCATAATTTAGGATTCTAAATACTAAATGAATTCGAAAAAAATTTCACAATCATGTGTTCAGTATATCATTGATTTGACCCACATATATTGTAAGGCATATTGAGAAGGGTTGTTAATTAGAAGGTAATTTTGATTGGACAACGCTAGATATCATTTTAAAAGATTATCTTTCAAATAATGAATTGTTTTGATACCCAGTAAAGTCTGATCAATATTATTTTTATATTGAACACTCTTCTCAATATGCTATGCAATATCTATTGTTGTTTAGAAGGTATGCTGAAAGATTGTATAAATTTTTTTCAAAATTCATTTAGTATTCAGATCCTAAATTTTGAATAAAAAACTAAAATATGAGATTGATTAATTAGAATTATCAGATTGAGGAAAAAATTTTACAAGACAATTCAAATAATTATTTTAAACTTATTGAATGGCTCGAATAGTGTGCCATACACAACCATTGGAGTGGTACGGGAGGGAGAAGGAAAAGGCTTAAAGTTCTCGGCCCCGAAACCGTGTCCCTTTTTTTTTTCTTTCCCCATATTGGAGATTTATGCTTTGTTTTGAACTAGTGGAGGGAAAAAAAAAAGGACAAAAGAAAAGAGAGAAAAAATGTGAAGAAAGTAGATTATTTTCTCTTATTTGATTGTAGAAAGAAAATGAAAGAAAATTTATATTTTAAAAAATGAATTTCTTCTTGTTTGGCTTCAAGAGAAAAATAGAAAGAAAATAAAATTTTTGAACTACCTTTTCCTTATAAATTCAAAAGCTAGTTACTTCCATCTCCCATTTTCCTCAACCGTTTCCCTTTCTAGAACTTTCATTTTCTTCATATTTTCATTTCCTTTTAAAGTAGAAACTAAACAATTATTAAGAATTTTTTATTATTTTCCTTTCTTACCCCCAAATTTTCCTAGGTTTCAAACAGAGCATTAAACTTTGTCTATTATACGGCAGTTTAGAACATCTACTCTTAAAATTCATTCTAAAGGAAGCAAAAAATGGTAACTGATTTTCTCACTTTTATATAATTTGCTATTTTTCTCTTTCTTCGTATAAATTTACATCAACGTACATATATTTTGAACAAGTAAAAGGGCAACGTTATGGTTTTGCAAGAAGACAAAATAAATTAGATAGTGTGAAAATCACTCGCCAAGTAATTTTAGTTTTTTTTTACAACAAACTAATATACAAATGCTCCCTTACCCTCTAAAGTGGCTTTTTTTTTGTCCTTATTCAATTTTTTTTCATATCACTTGGTTTATTGTTAATTTTTTGGGAATTATTACATCCTCATGACAAGAGGAATCTAAAAAGTAAAATTTTTTGACCGAAATCCTTTTTTTTTTAATAAAGAAGAAAAAATTGGCTTATTGAAATTTTTTCGTCTTTATTAAAAAAATGGATTTCGGTCAAAAATTTTTACTTTTTAGATTCCTCTTGTCGTGATGATGCAATAATCCCCAAAAAATTGACAATAAGCCAAGTGATATAAAAATTTTTTGAATAAGGACAAAAAATAAGCCACTTTGGCTTATTTGTCCGAACATCCATCGTACAATGATACATATTAATATGAAGGGTTTAGTTTCCCTCACAAAAAAATTGACACAAATTTTAACACAACACTAATTGGAATCTCAAGCAAATGATTGAAGCCGTTCAATTCGTTTAAAATAGATTTTTAAGAATCCCCATAAAAAATGAACTTATTCCGATATTGGTAAGGGCTTGATCAATTCTTTCAATTTTATTATATAAAATTTGACAAGAATCAACTGAATAAACCAATCAAGCATTTACCAATATCCGAATGAGTTGGCTTTATGAGAACCCTTAAAAATATATTTTAAATAAATTGAACGGCTCCGATCATTTGTATGGGACTCTAAAATTGGTCCCAAAAAAAACTTGTGTCAAAATTTGTATGAGGGGAACCGACCCCTAATATGAATTAGATGAGGTAAATGCAATGTGATATTTTGTATTAAAGGTATACCGTCTTTTATGCATCAAATTTTATCCACTTTGAGCATCTCGAATCCATCTCAAAATCTTCAAAATAGATAATGGATATGATATATTGAAGAGAAATTCTGTAACTTATCTCATATTTTATGTACTTTTTGAAGAACCCATCGTCTTTTTTTAGAAATGTGGTCTTTAAATATGAATACCACACTTTTATTTTGGAGACGATGCTTTGTTTGGATGAGATTTAAAAAAAAAAATTACAACTAAAAAAATACTAATTACTCTTATCTCCAATTATTACCTTAATTTATCTCTTTACTCATTATTCAAGAACCAAACTAAAAATTTTCAAAACATCATCCAAATAAGACACGAATTTTTAAAAAAGACAATGGATACTTCCAAATTTTTCCAAAAACTATAAAAAGGTAATAAAAAAAGAAGAATAAATTATAAAAAATATTCTCTTGCTATGCCGCATTCATTCTCAATCAGGGAAGGTCACTGTAATTTACCCGAAAATTATTGACACTAGATAGATTTGTTCCCAAGTTTGTTTGCGGGTTAAATATGCAATCTTCAAAACTCATGGGTCAAAATCTGCAAATTGTAAGTGCCCTAAATACGCTCCAACCCTAATTTGTGATTCATCGGAATCTCTGAACCCAACCGCACTCTGCAGCTCCACCAACGACCCGCGGCTCCGCCAACTCTCTGTCTCTCTCTCTGTCTCTCTCTCTCTCTCTCTCTCTCTCTCTCTGTGAGTGTGCGTGCGTGTGTGTTCGTCTCCTCTCTCTAGAAGACCTGTTCGTTGATTTTTTTGGGGTCCCGGAGCGGTTGCTCTGCAGGCACTGTACTACTATGAAATCCACATCAGGGAAAATCACATCAACGAAGGAAATCTCCCTATCCAAAGCATCCAAAGTCCTATCCAAGTTCGTCCACGCCGAGACCGGAGCTTCCCAAGCAGTGTCCTCGTACCTGAGGCGCACTGCGGCCTCGTTCGATGAGCTGGTTCAGCTCCACAAAGACCTCAAGGCTTCCAAACCCGTTCGGAAGCCGAGAAAACCCGAGCAAGAGGGTAGTACATTAGATGGAGAAACGGTGAAGCAAGAAGAGAACGAAGGTAGCGAGGGCAAGAGGCATAAGAAGAGGAGGAAGAGCGAGGAGAGTAGTTTGAAAAAGGAGAAGAAGCGGAGGAGAATCGAAGGAGAGGATTAGACACGGGTTTGGGTTATCGTTGATTTTGTACGCTGTTGTTGATTAGTGATTGAGGTTTTGATTTGGAGGGAAGAATGGCTTAGAGGTCTTTTTTGGCGGTGGCGATTGTGGTAATTTTTTCCATGTAATACCAGGGAATTTTTTTCTTGTTGACGATTATGTTAGAAGATATATATTTGAATGAAATGTAGTTGTGATGATTTGTGTTACTCGTTTTATTGACGATAGTTTTTAATTCAAATTGTTTGGTGCATTTTGAATGAGAAGGAGTAGATCAAATTTCATATCGTAATTGATAGTTATGTTAGTTATTGTAGAAACATAGCAGGGGATGAATTTGAAACCTTGGGAAGTTTCATACTATTGTAACACTTAAATGACTTGGTACAATGATCGGAATAAGGGATAACAGATTCAAAGTGTGCTAGTAGTTGACATTATATTGGAAAGTAAAGTTGCTGTCGACATAGTTTAGCACACCTACTTATTTGCGGACATTCTATGCATGTTACATGTATTGCCATTCATCCTCCTTTATGTTCGGATACTTAAGAGTTGGTTTATTACTGGTTAGGTTGACACATCATAAGATGCATCTTTGCTTTATTGTTCATCTCTGCATATTTGGATTAATGGCTTAAAATTTTTGCTGCGTGTATGGGTATCTGTGGATTACTCTTGGCAGCTGCACTGACTTATGCGGTGATAGTTTTTACTGGTATCTTGTGTCTGCATTTTAGTGCATAATGTGAAGAAATTTCAAATGGTCCTCCATGAACTTCTACACTTATTATTATTGGAGCTGTCATAACTTATTGCCGCTGGTGAGAAATATGCCGCCAGTCATCTCCATAGGCAAATCAAAGAAATGTCTTCATTTATTTTCTTTTCTGAACGCATAGCCTTTAGGCCATAGCCTGGTACGCTTGACCAACTCGGCCATCTCAAGTCTCAAATACTGATGGATTTCTTAATTGTCTGCTCATAGGAATGCAGTTTATGCAGTTTTTTTGGGTAAAAAAAAAAATTGTTTTTGCATGAGTAAGCCTAGTTGTAGAGCTGTCTAATTTGTATTGCTGTCAAGAGACCTCCAAGGATGGATGTGTTGAATATGGATCCAAACTTCTACACTTTTAATTCGCCTTCATGAACAAGTTCAGGCTAGGTATTGTTGATACTATTATGGAGTCTTCACCCTGGTATTACTGTACATTAAGCTATGTGTCTTGTGGATAAAACTGTATTGCAGTGATTGGCGAACTCCGATACATTGCATTCTCTATTTCGTGATAGTTAAACTGTTGCAACAACTGTGGACGTAGCTCGCATGAGGTGTCTCATGTGATTGGGTTTTGTTTTTGTTAGTTTCTGCATCTCATACATTATTAAAAGCAAAATGATTACAAAGTATATTCATAATCACATCAAGAAGATAATTTTCCAAAAAAGAAAAAGAAAAATGACTGTCGATATAATCTTTTATCTTATTGATCTATTAATTATGAAACGGTGTAGCAAGCATCATGGCAATTCAAGATAAGCGGTTCAACATCTCATTTTTGCTGCCTTGACGTCGAATGGTGAAGTTTTTATTATTTTATTTTCCTTTGTTGTGTCAAGCTTTGGGAATTCTTCTCTGTAGCGGTCTGCAGCAGTGAAGTGGATTCCTTATGAGTGTAAAGAAACAAAGGAAGGATGAGCAAGAGCCTGAATCTATAACATCAGATTTCGGCAAGTGTTAGATATGATTGGCAATAAGTTGTATGTTAGGTATTTTACTAGTCAAGTAGTCAACTAAGGACCAGATTAAGGGGTAGTTTCCCATTTTGGCTAAAGGTACTAAAAGTGCATTTTTCATCACTAGAGGTGCTTTTTTCCTTCACAAAATACTAAGGGGAAAAAAAACCCCTTTAGCACTTTTAGGACTTCTAGCATTTTTAGAACTTTTGGGAAACTACCCGTAACTGCTGATTAATTATGCTTCAAAGGCTCTAAAGAGGTTTATGATTCCAAGGAACATGTCACTTTTGGAATTTTGGAGGCTTATATGCTTATGTATTGACTCCACGAACTAACCGGAGAAAGATGTAAGAATCAGCCTACGCTTCAGTATACTCTGGTGTCGTTTACATACACATTGTCTCTTCATACCTTTCTTGTGTGTGTGTTCTCTTTGTTTTCATAGATTTGAGTCATTTGACGCATAGACGTTCAGCTACCTTCCTGGCTTAGTCTATTTCGGTTTCTGTAGTCAAAGATAAAAGGAGGGCTGCAGTGTTTGGAGTGGAGGAAGTTCAAAAGTTTGGTGACTTGGAGGTTCATTGAATAAAGAAAAATGTGGTTGAGTGCTTGAGGATCAGAGATCATTTCTCTCTCTCTCTGTATCTCTATGCCTCTGTCTTGTGTTTGTGCAGTCTTCACACACAATGCACCAGTTCATGCGTACGTTGGTTTTCTTTTATCTGCTTTTTTAGGCTCGTTGCATATGCTGAAGGCCCTTCTGTATCAATGATGTTGTTTAGCTAAAAGTGCTCTAGTTTGCAGGGAATCAACTCTTTCTTGCTTGTTGCATCTCTTTTGGTGTTTGAGGCTTCGTACAGGCACATGTCACTCATGAGCAAATGTTGTTCTAGGTGTATCTTTTTCTCCCATGATGGAAGGAGCTAATAGGTATCATTGCGTGCCCCTATCAATTTTCTTAATAAAATTTTGCCTTTTAAAAAAGAAGGTATAATTGCATGCATTTTGTTGTAAAACACGTATAGTGTGAAATTTAGTCTCATAACTTCTGTGTACATGCTTATGTTCTTGTGAACACAAACAAATATGGGCACACACACCCCACAAGCCATGTAGTGGCTACACCATAGTGGGGAGAAACTTGTATCAATATCAATTCTCAATAAATATCTTTGCTTAAAACCCCATAATGGAAGTTTCAGAATTCAAACTTATTTCTTCTTCGTAGTGATTTTTCTTTTGATAAAGAAAATTCTCAAGACAATTACTGCAAGGAATAACTTTTTTTTCTTCTTCAAAACCACACGAGTGAGATAATTTTCCTCTGGCCAAAAGGTCTTGTGATTGCTTCGCATAACTAAAACCCGCCTCCTTGGAATCATCCGCGGACTACATAAAGACACTGTCAAGTCTTCCCTGTTTAAGCATGCTACTTTCTTTCTTTTTTTTCTGAGCTGTGTTTAAGCATACTACTGGAATAAATAAAATTGCTCCTTGAGATTAAAAAAACCCTACTGGAATCAAAGTCTCAGTTTCAGGAGTCGGGCCACCACTTCCATTGGTGCCAAAGCTCACTCGTATATTACCTCCTCCATGAGGGCTTCGAGTCTCAAGGAACAGTTGTCCTGTTGTCATAAGCAAAAAATTGGAAGTTCACGCCGTCTATCAGATGTCCATACTTCCTCCACAGGGCCAAATAATGTGGCTGGATAGAATCATCCTTGTATGGTGCAATTTATGCAAATGACGAGATATCATTTTGCTTAAGACACAAAATCAGCTGTCCTAGGTACTCATTGAATGTATCAGGACAGCATCGAAGAGGTCATGATTGATGTCAATTCCATCCAAATGATATTCCTTGACTATCTCTGGATCGAGAAATTAGCACTCGTAACTCATGAAGTTATCGATGGAGAGTTGAAGTAAACATAGTTGTTGTACAAATCACTGCCAAGACTCTTCACCACCTTGACATTTGGATGGTGGGCCTTGACGGAAAAAATGGAAATCACCATAAGTTAAGGAAGGAGGCGACGAGTTTGAGTAATCAATGGCGAAAGAGAGAATGAAGTTGAAATCGACATCGGGATTAATGGGTACTTCAGAAAATGTAACATTCCTTCCCTCAGCTCCTATGTATTGAAGAGCTTTGAGTTTGCTTGGGTTTTATGAATGAGTAAAGAAGTGGTGAAGAGGAATTGGATGATGAACAGAGACAGAAGGAGATTTGCACGTAGGTTTATTCTTATGTGCTGGATTTGCACATAGGTGCTGTTTTCTGAGATGCATTTATGTAAATGTGTTTATTCGTATTATTGCCTTTCTAGTGTTTGTTCTTCTATTGGCATTTGTTTTATCTAAACAATAATCTTGATCTCATAATCCAGATTGAATTGTTCTATCATTCTCGTACCATTTGGCGGTTATAGAAATTTAGAAGATAACAATGGCATTGTTTTTGGTGCAGCGGTGCAGGTGTCTTCTTTTACATCCAGCCCTATCTATGACGACATATTGTGTATGCTCTTCTCTCCTGAATCATGTTGTGTTGTTCATTATTATATATTACATTAATCTATGCCTTCTGTATATTGATGCTAACAACAGCTGTGCTAAAAGTGATCCTGTCTTTCTGTTTTCTCGTTTCGTAAAATAGCAAATGGCGTGAACTGTTTGCATTGTAGATGCTTAGATAATTATTTTGTTTTCCTGGTACAGACAAATACAGTAATTGCATTGACTGCAATTTTAGTAGACCTAAATGTCCATGCATGGAAGAACAACATGACAAATTACACCAATAGATCAGTGTTTGGCTTCTCTCCTGTTAGTGGTCCTGCTCTTGGGGCTTTTGAGAAATTTGCCTCTTTTACCGGAACAGTCACGAAATTGGATCGCACAAAGCTTGGGCAACATGACACAAGTTAACCTATGACAATGATGTAGGCTACTGCACCCAATACGAAAATAGTGGATCGTTGTGTATATTCAGGATATAAATCAACACACATACTGAATAGGGTTACAGGCACTTGGCTTTCTCTCCTGTGGATCGTTCAAGGAATCTTCGAAGGAGAGGAGAGGGTTTGTTGAGGAATTCACTGTATGAGACCATATCACTATCAGGGTTAAAGCTTGGGCTTACATGTGCAACTTAAAACACTTACGCACGCGGAGGAAGTAAGGGACACGTGGAAGCATGTGCCTGCGATGCTTTTTCCACAAATCACATATTTTTTGATCGGCTTTTTCCACAATCACATTAGTACCACATAAAGCTACGAATTTCTTATAGTCTTGCCATTGTATGATTTAAATATTCGCCCCTACAATAAAAGGATCGTGGCTCCATACCTGTATATTATGCTACTCTGTCCATGTGGGTGATCACATATTTAGGAATTTACACTAGTCTCTCCAATCGGGAGTTTCTTGTCGTAAACCAAATCAAGCTGAGCCTTATGTCCCAATCAATTGGGGTCGGCTACATAAATTAATTTTCTCCATTGAGTTTTGTCAAGGGTCACTTGTTCAAACCCATTAGACTCGTATCTTTGCGCACAACTGCATCTAATTCCAATTTAGGTCTTCCCCTCCCCGTAACGTTGCTATTCAAAGCTATCCTATCCGCTCTCTTAATTACTGCATTTCCAGGTCTACGGTAGACATGCCCAAATCATCTTATCCTATTTTCTCGCAACTTCTCCTATATAAACCTACCCTCTCATGAACCGTTCATTTCTAATTCTGTCTCGTCTAGTCTTACCACACATCCGCCTTAACATTCTCATTTCCACTACATTCATTTTGCTCACCTGTTGTTTTTAATATGCCAACATTTTATTCCGTAAAGCATCACTGGTCTTATGGCATTTGTATAGAATTAAAATAAAAATGGAGCCCTTCAAAACTACAATTGTTGTGGGCATTTTTTTTTGGGCAAGTACAGTTCAGTAAAAATTGGAACTAGATTAAGTGAAAAAATGGAAAATCAGCATAATGCAAAGGTAGGAAAGGAGTGAACCAGCGTGAGGGGTCCAATCAACCATTTAACATGATCTCTCCCTTTCTCTGTCCTTGTTTTTTTTGGTTTCTGGTCTGGGAGAAGTACTGAAAAGTGACTAGACAGTTAAATTTGCAGGTACGTAAATGCAGAATCCAACAGCAAATTTGTCTGTGTACTTGGAAGATTTAGGAGTCTATTACCATGTTATTATGCAGAGGTTGCAGTCCGGGCCTTGCTGATAACCTCACCACATCCATGCCCCTCATTTTACAAGGTTTTCTCGATCCTTACCCCAACAGTTCTTGAAATTACTACCATGCCCTCGAGTATTTTTCTTCTTTTTCCTTTTGTCCGTTGAAATTCCTTCCTATTAGTAGGTATTTAGCTCTCTTCATCAAAAGTATTGTGTGGTTGAGCATATAATTAGTCTGTATAATTTTTGTTCTGGCGATTTGAGTGTGACAAGAAGGCCTGAACACCCAAAGGTGTGCTATATGTATATAAATTAATGAATAACGGCGTGCTGTTAATACTTTGATAAACCAGACTCCTATTTTCTTACATGAAAAATGAAACAGTTGAAGGGAAACCGGATAGGAAATTTCAAATGATAACAGTTCAAAAACCACAAGCGAAATGAGATTTAGGACAATTTGCTGGTAAAAATTTCATTGAGTTTACAAAGGAAAAACGCTTAACCAGTTGTGTTAGAGACACGGAAACCAATTACATAACCAACCAGTGGCGGACCTGCGCTAAGGGGTGGGGGTGCCATGGCACCCCTGTTTTGCTAATTATACCCAACATATGAACATATAGTATGTATACCTACAATATGATTGATATTTTAGTATCTTGGCACCCCCTCTATAAGAATCAAACTCAACTTGGTACAGCAATAAATGTTATAGTCAATTGTGGCTTAGTTCTTAAGACAATTAGTTGGGACTCTTTCCTAATCAAATCCAATTGAACTAAACCCCTACACCGAACTAAGTATCTATAGTCAAAGTTGTATACTCCCTCCGTCCCCATTCTTTTGTCCCTCGTTCCATCCTAATTGGATAGAAAATTGATTATAATTTTTAATTGGTAGTACTGTTTATATGTAATATGGATTTTGTTTGATAGATCTTAATGAGCTCTTTTAAGCAAATTTTTCAAAATCACCTAAAAGATTATAGATTGTAATATATAATCAATTGAAAAGTGACACGAATTCTCCAAAAAGACTAAAGAATTGGGACGGATAGAGTATAATTTTCTGGGTGAATTTCAGATTTGTAACCCTTGAGATTTTAGTTTTGCATCCTAATATGTTGCTCATGCTTGAACTTTCAAAATTGGCACCCCTAAAAGAAAATCGTGGTCCTGCCCCCGTAACCAACAACATACCATCGCTCACGTACATGTGGCCCTCAGGCCCCTCATAGCTCCCTATTTTCTCACCATGTCCTCCCTTTAATGGACTATAGTATAAGTTCTTGGATGTTGAGCATGATAGGTCACTTTTTTACACCTGCATGGGCATTTGACTTAGGAGGGAAGGAGGCATTAAATTGAATATTTTTTGGTAATTAGTGGGGGGGACTGTCTCGTGAAAGTATTTTTTGGATGTTTAGACGGTGGAGATTAATGGGTTTGCTATGACAGAGAGGATAAGGACTCCCCAAGACAAAAAAGATTGGACAGTGCAGAATCTGCATTGCATTTATAGAATGTAAGTCTGTTGTCTAAACCCCCTCTACCTTTTGTCACAGTCAACTTCTGGAACGTCTAAACCTCTATCTATTGCCTTTTCCTTTTTGTTACAGTGAACTTATGGAGAGAGAGAGAGAGAGAGAGAGAGAGAGAGAGAGAGAGAGAGTCTCACATCCCAAGAATCCCCACACAAGGAATGGTCTTCAATTTAGTGCTGATGGAAAGAGGTAGTGAATGAGAAACTGCTGAAATGAAAACAAAGAACGAGCCAGCAGGCTTTTTACCAAGCGAGACAAGACAGGGGACATGGAGGAAAGGAAACAACTAACAAGAAAAATGAAAACAATTGAAAAACAAATGGTATGATCACTCAATTCCTTTTCGTATTCTTTTCTTGTGTAGTTGTCTGCTACATGTCTAGAGAGGTATTATTACGTCTTTTTTCCGCGCTAAATCTCGACCAATTCTCTCGTTTCACGAGTCCTAACCTCGTATAATTATCTTGTAGATTGGAATCGGATGTTTATAAAACAAGATTACAATCCAACGTATGAGACTCAATCAGACGAGTTTTTCTCTTATGTTGTTTTAGCATATCACGAAATTGTTCGTATGACCTTGATTTTTACTTGAACACATCAAGTCCTTTCTCTAGTACTTTGGATGAGACTTATCATGTGTCCTACTAATTCTTTTCATCCATATATGTGAAAGAAGCCATGTATTGATAACCATAAATCGAAATGCCCATGGGTATCACTAGTGATAATTATATGTGTTGATACGTGAGCAAAAGTTTAACACAATACTTTCAAATTCACAATCGTAATATTCTTATATTGCTAGACTATTCTTTTGTTTGCGTTTGTGGAATTTGATAACTTATACTTTCTCCATCCCAAATTGTTGTGCATGTTTTCTTTTTGAGGCATTTCAAAAAATTGTCTATATCTTTTAATTTATAATATTTTTAATATTCAGCATTGATCTTGTTTGATAGATCTCAATTAATTTTATTAAATAAAGATTTCAAAATTGTGAAATATAGACAATTTTTTGAGAAGTCCCAAAAAAGAAACAGACCCAACAATTTGGGACGGAGGGAGTGTTTACTAATTATACTAAAAGTGAAGACCGTAAAATAATATTCCCAATGCCATATAAAGTGATCAACAAAGCTACACATATGCCTAGAAAAAGCACTTTCATTCATTATAGGAAAGAAACAACCACCCTGTCCCAAAATACTAGAACCTAATTAAGCTGAAAACCTGATTCAATGGCTGTACATTTTCGGTGACGGAATCTGCTAGCTTACGCATAGTAATTCCCGCGGTCATAAAGTTAGTGATTGGACAAACCTTTTATAGCCCCAATAGTTTTTTTGCGGTAAGATTGGGCAAACCTTTTATAGCCCCAGTAGTTTTTTTACGGTAAGTGAGAGTCGGAACATATGAGCTCGAGGATTAAAGCCCTTACTTGCTGGCATCTTGCAATTGAACCAAACCCTTCTTTTAAATTTTTTTGGGATCAAGAACCAATCCCTTGAGTTTACATATGGTATATGTGTTCTCACCGTAATTAAGGTAGCTTCTGTTAATATGGTGGTCCATCCAGGCATTTCTGCAGCCGAAATGCAGGTGGCAGGTGTGTATTTTGTTCTGTCCTTTTCCCAAAGGAAACAAATTTCAAAACTGTTGCATCATACAGTATATCCAACTTGCTTTGTGTCCCAATTCCTTCTGCTCTGGGTGAAGCAAAATTAATAATATCGTGATGATGACGGAATCATTCAACTTCAACCCCAACCCCATCACCCAATTCCCTCTCTCTCCTCTCATTCACACACATTCTCTCTCTCTCTCTCTCTCTCTCTGCATGAATTCTTCTCTGAAGGGAAACATCACCAGTCCTTTTCTCTCTTTTACCCTCTCCATTTTGCCTCCCACTCCTACCTCTCTATCCCTTTTGTCTCTCTCTCTCTCTCTCTCCATACATTTATACCCCACCTTGACAACCCAACTGGCCCAAACACTCTTTCCACAAAGCAAAAAGATCAGAAGGTAAGAGTGAGAGAGAAATGTCACCAGCAGCAGCAGCTGTTTCATCATCATCATCATCATCATCAAGGTGGTGTCCAACACCAGAGCAGCTGATGATCTTGGAAGAGATGTACAGAGGTGGAACAAGGACACCCAATGCATCCCAAATACAGCAGATCACTGCCCACCTCTCCTTCTATGGGAAGATTGAGGGGAAGAATGTGTTCTACTGGTTTCAGAACCACAAGGCTAGAGACAGACAAAAGCTTAGGAGGAAACTCATGAGCAAGCAGATTATGCATCAACAGCATGTACTGTACAACCACCAGCAGCAGCAGCAGAATAACAATGGACCACAAAACCACCACCACCACCTCCACTCCCACCACCTACTTCCTCAGTTTTCCCACTATACCCCAGTTGGGTTTCTTCCTCAGGTAGTACTCTTTCTTATAGTGTATGAGTAATGCGTGTGTGTACATATATACTCCATCCGTCCCAAAAAGTTGGACACTTATGGGATAGCGTATCATTTTCAATTGCATATATCTTTCAATGTGAATATTAAAAAATATGTAATATGGATCTTGTTTGATAGATTTTAATTAATTCTATTAAATAAAATTTTTAAAATCACATAAAATTTTATAAATTGAAAGATATAAGCAATCTAAAATGACATGCAGTCTTTTTGGGGCGGAGGTAGTATATATATATGGTTCGTCTTAGAACAAAACATGCAGATAGAATTTAATGAGGTAATATGCTCTAATATATAATAAATGAATGAAATGTTTATTATCAGTGTCAGAATTATGTTTATCATGATGGTTTCACACTGAATAATGTCGTACTTTGTAATTATTTTTTTTTAAAAATCAAAACACCCCTGATAGTTTCCTCAACCTTTTCTGTGTTACTCACTCCAGTGGCCTTTGAAGTATGTGGTTAGGTTATGTGATCTAAGCAAAAAACATTGTATAGAATCCTCTCACTGAATGAATACCCTTAAAATTCTATTCCTAAGTAACATAGCACCATATTGTAGCTCGAAATAGTTGAAGTAGCAGTGTCTGGTGTCTGTTCTTTTTATTATTATTATTATTATTATTATTATTGGATGTCCGGGCCAATTTGCGCGCACCTCGATTAATTTCGAGACCCTGAAGAACTACCGGCCCGACAAATCCTCCCGTGCGCCAAAGGTAGTGTCTACCCTTTTCGACATCCTTTTATGGTCTCTGTTGTCGAAGAAGAATGAATTCAGGCACTTAACTCGGTGCCAACATATGAACTTTCGGACCATGTAATATTTTGGTTCAATGTTCCAATGGCTTTTGTTCTAATTACATATCTGTATGCGCTTGGTATTAGGGAGGAGTTGAGGATGCATCAACACCAATGGTGGGGTACTCATGGAATCATCATCATCTTCCAGAAAGGTGCGAGGTGGTGGAGGACAAGCCCATTGCCAGAACCTACGGCCGTGATTGGATGATTATGCTGGATCTGGGCCTCACATCTCCCAATTCTTGCAGCAGACCCCTCAAAACCCTAGAACTCTTCCCCGTCACAGCCACTGGTCTCAGAGACACCACATCCACCAACTAACCCTGGCTAACTGCATGCATCTCTCTCTCTCTCTCTCTCTCTCTCTCTCTATGTTGAAAAATGCTTTGGACACAGATGTTTGGGTACAGACATGTTGGCACGCGTTCAATGCATTTGAAGTCCATTTTAATTGTGCAAAGCTCACATGCATCGAACAGCCCTGAAAAAAACATGTATCTGAATCTGTGTCCAAACATCTGTATCCGTAGCATTACTGTTTTTCATGTTATCTCTGAACTAAGGTTTCACATCCCTATGATGACTTTGGTCATGGCATTGTCTTTGGTTTGTTGTGTTATGTGTCTCTAGCTAGCTCTGAAATGAGAAAGATCTGGATTGTCTAATTATGTAGCTAGCACTGCCTGCCCACTGGGCCTACTATATTTATTACAGTACCAATTAGAATCTGCATTGGGCATCACCAGGGTTTGTTTTTACCGTTTTTTTTGTGCTATTAGCTAACCTATTTTTGTCTTTAACTTGTATCATTAAAGCTGCCATGTCAGGGTGTATGAAACATCACTAGTACTGCTTCATAGACTAAACGAAGAGAATTCCTCTGGTTTTCTTATTGATATTTCAACCCACCTCTGACAAGTCAATGGAATATATATAGCATTTTCGACCCCAACTTCTTCTATTTCTTCACTGAGAGGATGAAAAGTAACAATTTTTAATCAACAAGTGAATATTAAGAATCATAACTAGTCATAATTATTATGTTATCATAATAGATATATATTTTTTTATCGAAACGTATAATTATTATATTATAAACTTTTTGTTTTCCAATATATTACATTTGTACACTGAAAGGATTATAGTCTAATGCAGTTAAAGTATATCAATTATTTTATTTTTTTCTTTAGGCTATTTCAACTACCACGTGCTTATTTAAAGATTATAAGTAGCTATACATGAATAATTATTAATAATCTTCAAAATCAAGTATATACAAAACAAAAATTTTAAACTTAGGAACTCGGGGGAGCCGGGGGGGTCCCAATATAGCTCCGTCTTTTGCATACAAATTCCAATCACAAATTTCTATATCTCATTTATATTTCAAATATTTTCCCTTTTTTTCTCCAATTATTATTCCATTTCTCTCCAAATCTAATTCTCCGTACTTTCTGCATTTGTATATTCAAAAAGTGAATTTGGAGGATCCATTCTTTTTTTTTTCCCTTTCTCCCATGCTGCATATTAGAAGTACCACATTGCATGCTCCAATTTGGAAGAGAAAACAGAGTGTGGGTTAGAGATGCTCTCACGAGTTCTTTTACCATAAATTGTCTATACTTGTAACTTAAAAGATATCTAAATGTTTTTGATTAGGCCCAGCCCATGATCTCGTAGAGTTGTAATTCAAACGTGTGTAAAGCTCCGTTTGTTTGGGCGTAAAATGTTTTATTTATTTTCTAGGTGTTTGGTTGTGTAAAAAAAATTAGAAAAACATTTTACATGTAAAACATTTTCCATTAATTAGATGAAAATGACTTACTTTTAAATCTTCTGTAAGTTATTTTTTTAAATGAACCCCTTGCCTTCTACGGCAATTTTCATTGCTCAGTTTTCTCGATCGTTAGTCCTGACCCACGTTCAATTCCAATATTCTCAGATCTCTCCACCCCCCCTTCTCTCTCTACACTATTTTGTTGATTTCTGAAAATATTTTCAAGTGCCAACCAAACGCCGAAAAATAAAAAATTGAAGTTTATTTTCTGAAAAAATATTTTACATCGAAACAAACGGAGCCCAAATGTTAAGAATTAGTTGGAAACTTGCAATCAAGCCGAATATTGTCGTTTGTTCGCAGCAAGCATTAGAGCAGCTCCGGAGAAAACAGCCGTTTTAGCCTTTCATAAGGTAAATTATGAGAAGCTACCGCGTTTAAATTGCTTAGCAAAGAAAAGCTACAGTGTTTAAATTGAAGTATTCAACAACCACTCTTCTGTACAAGTAGTACTATTTCTTCATTTGTCTCCCTTCTCAATGTCAGAAAGAGAGTAATAATTTGGCCAAGGCCAAGTTTAGTTACTCTATTTCTATAACCATGCACTAGAGCTAGCTAGCACTGAAATTTCGCGTTAGAATGTTTAGCGTCTCCGGTGCTATTACTTCGTACAAAATCATTTGTGCCTTGCATGATCCTATGACCAAATGTGCGAGAGTGTGCGCATGATCGAGAAAGTTATATAAGCGGAAGGTTAATATATATATATATATATATATATATATATATATAGGGGCATGGATTTAATGACCCTGAAACAATTATTACCATCTTGTACCTACCTTCATCTTAGGCTTGTACGTAGCTGGTGTTTCATGTTAAAAGAACTAGTACATCTTTTGACTAAATCTTCACCATTTTTGAATTCTTCTGAGTACTAATTAACTTGTATGATATTTGGAATTTGTAATTCAACGATTGCTCCGACGGCCAAAGGATGTAGCTAGCTAGTGCACGCGGCCAATGATAAATTGTGGTTGGTTCAACTCGTGTATCTTTAATTAATAGTCTCATGACTATACAAGCAAATGCATGTCGCGTAGCAGTGGAATATTAGATGAGATCTCAAACCAGCAAACGATTCTCACATGATCTGATATACTACTTAGAATTATTGATGTGAACTGTGATTTTGGACAAGATCATTTCAAGCTTAATTTCCTGGCCTCCACTTTTATGCCCTCTCAAGAGGACACAGGTTTGAGGCCCTAGAGTCACCCTTACAAGGATGGATATTGGATGGGTTGAAGCACAAGAATTACTCTCTCTCTAACACACACACAGAGAGTACACACAAGCTTTTCATGGCCAGAGTAGAATAAATTTAAACTAATTTGCGCACCAAGTTTCAGATCTCACACAACCATCTACATCAGTATCCTCTAATATCATGAGTAATCCAGATCAAAATTACTCAAACCGACCGGCTAGACCATAATCTGCCTCAATTTATTTGTCTAATTTCGGTAAATATATTATTTTTTGTGTGGACATTTTAATCGATGAACTATATACATTATGAACAGCTTGAATCATTTTGGAGAAATTCAGGTGAATAAACTGCACCCTGTAGTGCAATCTTAGGACTTCAGAAAAGTTGCCTTGAAAAATAGATGTGACACTTTGGTATCCTGCATGAAAATATTTTTATATGCAAATCTTGTTCTTCTATCACTTTCTGTATAAAGGACAAGAGAGAGGACAATTATTACCCAAGTTCTTAATTATACCCTCACCAGGACACAGAGGTTGAAGCCCAAGAGTCACCCTCACAAGGATGCACGGCTTGAAGAAGAAGAATTATCCCCCACACAAATTTTCTCTATTGGCCAAAGTAGAATAACTTTAACTAACGACAATGCTATTGTTATTTTCCCAAAAGGTCATTTAAATCTACAAAGTTGCTATTTTATTTAATCTATTAATGCACTAGACTCAGCTTGACCTACGATCAAGAGCCTAGATTCTTGGTCGGTCCTTTCCAATTGGCACATTGAGGGTGCACATTTGGGTGTAGTCATGGAATTATTCATCCACTTATCACTCCCATATGAGAGGTAGAAAGATTGGGATAGTAAGTGGAGGAATAATTTTATAACCACGCTTAAATGCACACACAATCACGAAAGTGTTGGGGCTCCACATGGCGCATGTGTGTGGGCCCCCAACACTTATGTGAGTGTGCGTAATTGGATATGTAAAATTGGTGTAGTTGTACAATGAGTGTAAGTGGAGAAAAATTTATTAAAAACTGAGCACATAGAGAATTGTGCCATGTGGGGCCCCAACTCTTTTGTGAGTGTGTGTGCATTTATTTGGGTGTGTAAAAATGAGTGTAGTTGTAGATTAATTGTAAGCAGAGAGACACTTATTGAAAACCGTGCACATAGAAATGGAGAGGTTGGATGTACCCAAGAGAACAAACCTTTGGATTATTTGATAGCAAATGTTTTGAGGGATTTTTTGGAACAATAATGGAGAAAAAATTTATTTCAAACAAACATAGAAAGGTTTTGGAAACCCAGGTGAACAAAGCCAATAATGCTAGGGGTTCTTCTTGGCGAGTCCCATGTGAGTGAATTATGTCCCATTAGATCCTTGTGCACAAGTATTTTTCCATGATGTCCTATTACACTCACGTGCACTCTTCCTCTTTTTGTCTCTCTCCTCTCTCTCTCCCTCCCTCTCCCCTCTCCCTTCCCTCTCTCAGACACGCGCACAATCCCTTTGTATCTCTCTCATCTTTATTTATCTCCCTCTCTCCTCACTCTCTCTCGATCTCTCCTCTCTTTCCTTTTTTTTTTTTTAAAGCTTAAAATCTTGTGCTTATAAGTTTTTTTTGTATTTATAAAATTTATATATTTGAAATCAACTCGTAGAGATTTAGCTAATGAGATCACAATTGGATATATAAAATTATAAAAAAATAAAAATGTCCATTTTATTTTATCTAAATTTACAATTAACTGTCTAAATCCACAATCAGGACAAACAATAGAGGTGAAAGTGACAAGAGGGAGAGAGAAATGGAAATGAGAGAAGAGAGAGAAAGCGACATAAGAGAGATCAGAGAGAGAGAGTGTGTGTGTGTGGGGCAGAGATTAAATGCGCAGATAATGTGTAGGCGCATGTGAATTTTTTGGGAAAGACCTCGTGAAACAAGAAATTTTATGGAGGAGGATCCCCAAGCCATGAACTAAAAAATAGGACTGGCCAACAATTACCTCATATTTTTTGCTATCAGAGCTCTCGTTCCAGAACACCTTCTTATAAATAAGTACTTATTTCACATTTTCAAACTAAAAAATAATGTAAATAAAAAATAATTTTTTAATTTTTTTGCACCGTATTAAAGATCTTAATAAGATCTTTCAAATAAGATTCATATTGCATATTTTTAAATTTCAATGAGCCCATTATTTTTTAGCTTGAAATTGCCTTTTTAAAAAATAAATACTTATTCTGCTTTCTGGAACGGGGCCTCAAATGCTGGACACTCTAGGAATTTCAAGTGTGTATAGGTTTGATGAAGGTACTACTCCATATTATGTGAAACGCATCAAGTAATGCGCTTAGATTCGTACGTGTAACGGGGCATATCACATCAAATACTATACCAAGAGTAGCTTCCAATTTCCTGGATGTCCTCTGTTCTAGTTTTAATTTCCAATTGATTTTGAATTAATCAAAGCTAGCTCTGTTATATAGAAATCAATGTGAGTAGAGTATATGACCTAAATGCCACCCACCTAACCTTTTTTGTTTGAAATCGGGTGTCCGGTCCAGTTTGGGCACAACTCGACTATTCCTAAGGGTCCTGACGTTAATGACCGAACAAACCTCCAGTGACTCCAAGATTTGAAATGTTTAGCCTTAGTGAGATTCAACCTTACAACCTCTCGAGGGTAAGCTCTTTAGTTGTTGTGTCATATTACTTGGCCAAACCGCTTGGTATTAATCATTCACCTAATGACATACCATTACTCTTGTTTTATTACTCAACAATACCGAGATAATGAGTAGAAAGAAATAGATAAATATGAGTAATAATTGGAAACCGCAAAGAGAGTGGCGTATAGAATTAACCCTTGGACTAGATAAAGTGAGACTATTTTTCAATTTAGTACTCCCTGCAGGGATTAACTAATACCAGGGCAAGGGTGGTATTAACTAGTCTCCTTCTCCATATAATCTCCCTTCTCATATCATCTTTACTCCATCTTTATCTCACTCTAATCAAACAGAGTACAACTAATCCCAATTATTCATCTATTCTCTCCTATCCTTAATCCCGTATTTTTCAATTTGTTTTAAAAATAATTTGACAATCAAACATGCCCATAAGAGCATCCGCAATGTAATAATCAAAAATTAATAATCAAAACATGTCACGTCAACTTTTGATTATTCATTTAGAAAGTTGTTAAAGTTAGCAATGTGAAGTCTCACATTGTTCATTTTGTACCCATAATCAAAATCAATGGGTCCATTGCCAACTCTTCCTTCCCTCCAAACTTTTACCCTTCATTTCATCTGAAAAAAAATTTTCGCCGGTTTGTCCCTCCAATTATTTCCCCGTCCCCTCCAATTCTGTCATGCCTACTGCCATTCTTGCCTATTTATTCTTTTTTCTTCCATCAATGGAAAATCACCATTCTCAATCATCTCAAACTATGGAATCAGAATAATATCAAAAAAAAAAAATTATGGAATCAGAATCACAATTGTGATAATAATTTTAATAGTTTTTTTTGAAAAAAAAGAGTTTAGGGAAAATTTTAGTTTTTTTAAAAAGAAAACATTTTTTTTTTTGTGTAAAAACGGTTTTTGAAAACAGTTTCTTTTTTTAAAAAAAAAGCAGTTTTTCAAAATAACAGTTTTTTTAAAAGTTATTTTTTAAAAACATTGTTGAGAAAGAGAATGTTTTGTCTAATGATAGGTGTATTTGATTGAGAAAATGTGGGGATCATTAGATTTAATTATTTGCAAAAAGTTGTTAGTTTTGATTATTCAAAGGCCAAAATTTGATGAGTTGCTAAGACATTGCTAAGTTTGGTTATTACAATGTGAGCACTTTTTTTAGCAAACATTGTTAACTTTAGCAACCTTTTAGTTTTGATTATTACATTGCGGATGCTCTAACACATACTAACTTGCAGGGAGCAAGATGTTCCTTAAAATTGTTTGCAAGAAAACCATTCACCGTGGAAGAAATTAATGCGGTGGTCAACACTGAAGTGCTTCCGCCTAATTTTGGCGAGGATGACCTATTTTCACCATACTAGTGAGAGGATTAGTAGAGATGCACGTAAACTGATTCATACTAGGGATGAATATCGTGTCATGTTCGTGTTTATGTTGTGTTGTCTTGTGGTTGCATCATAATTCTTTCAGCCCTAACCAAAATTGGTTAGTTTTTCAAGTTATCGTTTTGTGTCATATTCGTATTTTGTGTAAGAGATAGCCGACTCTAACCTGTTAATTTCGTGTCGGGTTCATGTCGGATTCTCGAGTCCAGACATACCTGGACCGTCTGGAAAAAGAAACCTGTTTCAACCTTGTTTTACCAATTCCATCCACCACCAAGTGTCGTACCCGCCCTCAACTTCTTCGATTCCATAACAAACTTCAAAACAAACCCCCTTTCTCTCTCTCTCTCCCTCACTTCAATCTCTCTCTCTCTCTCTCATCACCCAGATCCGAACAAATCTCACTCCAAGTTCCCTCTCCATCACTCACTCCATCCATCCAATGATCTCACACCATGGGACTCCTGAACCAACACAAAACAGGCCGGTTTCCTACCCTCCCAAACCGCGTTGGAAGCCTCACAAATGACCTCCGCCAACCACCAACAACGCCCCCAGACCGGCCTTCTCGCCACCAGCCGCCTCCGCAGTTGCGTCACCTCGCTCTTCCTCCTCCTCCTCCTCCTCTACGTCCTCTACTCCTCCAGCCTCATCCTCCTCCCCCCCTCCTGCCCCCTCCCTTCCACCCTTCAAAAATCCACCTCCTCCTCCTCCTCCACCCCCCCTCTTCCCCTCACCAACTATTCCAAAGGAAACCAACAAGAACAAGAACCCGCAATCCTGCCCCAGAAGTCCCTCCGATACGACACGGAAGCCAAGCACATCGTGTTCTGCATCGCAGCCTCGTCGAGCTTATGGGACAAAAGGAAGGAGTATTTGAAGCTGTGGTGGAAGCCGAAGGAGACCAGGGGAGTCGTTTGGCTCGACAAGAGAGTGAGAACCAGGCGGAATGAGAAGTTGCCGGAGATTCGGATATCCGAGAGCACCGCCAAGTTCAAGTACACGAACAGGCAGGGGGACAGGTCGGCGCTCAGGATATCGAGGGCGGTCTCTGAGACGCTTAGGCTTGGGATGAAGGACGTGAGGTGGTTCGTGATGGGGGACGATGACACAGTGTTCATGGTGGAGAATCTGGTTCGGGTTCTGTCCAAGTACGATCACAACCAGCTTTACTACGTCGGGAGCTCGTCGGAGAGTCACATACAGAACATATTTTTCTCGTACGCGATGGCGTTTGGCGGGGGAGGGTTCGCGATAAGCTATCCGTTGGCGAAGGAGTTGGAGAAGATGCAGGACCGGTGTATTCAGCGGTATCCGGGGTTGTATGGGAGTGATGACAGGATGCAGGCTTGTATGGCTGAGTTAGGGGTGCCCCTTACCAAAGAACCCGGGTTTCATCAGGTAATGGTTATAACTTATGCTTAGCAGAGATATACTTTCAAAGGTGATGAATGGAACCAAACAATCTTGTTTGATTCATTATTGTTGGACCAATGAGATACAATGATTTTAGAAAGCAAAATGACCAACCAACAGTACGTGAAGAATTAGGGATACGCCCTACCAAGCGGGGTGCTTGGCAGCATCCCCGGGTCCCTTTTTTTTTTTTTTTATAATATTACTGCTGTGTTGATGCTCTTGATGCCAAGAATGTTGTGCAAGTGCACCAATACATTTCATTTAGTGCTGGATTAGTTACTTCTGTATCTTTGACGAGTTATATTAAACAGAGACGAATAACATGTCCCAGAATACCATGTCACCCTATAGGCCTATACCCTCTTGTACAATGTGATGTTTCGCAAATTAAGAACCACATCATGGGGCTATGAGAGGGGCTGGGACAAGGGATCCGAGCCCCATCGAGGGCATTATTGTCAAACTAATAGCGATAGTCAGTAACTATAGGTTGCATCAGACATAATGATATTAGTGATTGACATCGAGATTGTTTTTATGTTCGTCGACACCACAATGATCGTAGCTTCCTCAACTACTTTTGAGAATTTTAGTATGCGATACCTTAGAAAAGTAGACTCTGCATATAGAAATCCAGAATTCAACTAGGAATTGGTTTTGAGTTAACTGTCTCTAGTCTTGTGGCTATGCAGTACGATGTGTATGGAAACCTCCTAGGCCTATTGGGAGCTCACCCTATAACTCCCCTGGTGTCGTTCCACCACCTTGACGTGGTGGACCCTATATTCCCGCAAATGAAACAAGTGCAGGCCCTCCACCACTTGTTTGAGTCCACCAAGGACGACTCGGCCAGCATGATGCAGCAATCCATCTGCTTCGACAGGCGACGACAATGGTCCATCACTGTCTCATGGGGCTACGTGGTTCAGATCATAAGAGGAGTCATGTCTCCCAGAGAGCTAGAGATGCCCACCAGAACCTTTCTCAACTGGTACAAAAGAGCTGATTTCACAGCTTATTCTTTCAACACTAGGCCTGTAACCAGGCACCCCTGCCAGAAGCCTTTCCTGTTTTATGTGAAATCCTCACAGTATGACAAGGGCAAGAAGCAGATAATTGGGGTTTATGCCCGCGATCAAAAAGATCCCCACCCTTATTGTCGATGGCAGATGAACTCGCCAGACAAGATTGATTCTATTGTGGTATTGAAAAGACCGGATACCCAACGCTGGAATAAGGTATGGATATTGGAAACAATTTTCTTTCTCTTCTTATGCAGCTATGTTGTAAGGTTTGATATGCTACCGATGTTTTTGACTCGCTTAACCTATGAAGCTGTATACATAACTTTGGTACCAAAGGTGAATTGGGATCTAAATTCCACAAAACGAATTGTTTGAAGGTGATAAGTGTATCGCTATGTCTACTTTAATCAAAACTCACGGTTTATGTTAAGATAACCTCCAAAATTCTTACGCAAAAATAAACAAGGTATCAATCACCTGTTTTCCCTGTTAGAAAACATACTTGCACACAACTTGAACAAGTAACACAAAAATATTTCCTCATACTATTAAACATTTCTATCCTCTTGCCCAATCCCCATGGAATTGTTTTTGGAACCAAGCAATTTTATAAAGGGGACAAAAGCCCATTAAACGAGCTGGGGGGAACACCTGCAAACAGAATACAACCAAACCTAGGCTACAAAGCTAGGCAAAAAGAATCCCCAAGGAAATTGCATTGCTATATACCTAATTCAAAGCTGTTAATCAGGTTCACAAAAGCAAACAGAATTAACTGTCTTTTGCATTCCGTTAGATTGATAAAGCGAGTGAAACCAATTTTGTTTCACTTATATTGCCTTGCTCTTGTTAGAATTTCCCTGTGTTTTTTTAGCAATACTTCTAAATTACATTAAGAAACCCCTGATCATCTTTTGCAGGCACCGAGGAGAGATTGTTGTAGAGTTTTGCCATCAAGTAAGAGTTCACAGATGTATATATGGGTGGGCAATTGCCGAGAAGGTGAGGTTAGCGAGTTGTAGCAGCAAGAGCGAGCTGACTTTGCCTCTTTTCCAAGTTCTCTGATGGCACGCACGTAGGATTCAAATGTATGCCATCAGTGTAATGGAATTCAAACACAGAAGACTCGTGTATTTATCTTTAAGCACATCAAAATAGCTGCACAAGCAGCCTTCGATTTGACCAACGTCGCTGATCGATTGAATTCGTAGGATATATTTGCTATTTGTCCTTTTTCTGACTGTAAATTTGAGACAAGCATGTCAATTTTGAACCTCAACCCTATTGGTATCCCAGCGCCATAGTCATATGCAGGGCAGCGGGGGATTTATTCTACCATATTCTCCAATGAAACAAACACATCCGAGTATCACTTTACATCCCATTCATGGTTCTTGTAATTGTTTAGGGCAAACAGAACCCAGTACCTAAGAGATGATTCTTCAATCAGTTGGACTCACCGGTTCCACTTCAGGGTTCACTTCAACTTTGTTCTTCAGTGTTGGAATATGAGGAATTGAGGCGTTTGGTGGGGAAGCTAATGCCAGGAGGGTGAGGTCAACATCGCGAGTGTCCTTAAGAGGCTTGGGCAGGTTGATCCTATGTATTCCTATGATTTGGCCATCTTTGATTTCCAAGGTTACTGCATTCATTAGCAAAAACCAGAAAAACAATCAGGATGATTAGAAAACAAACGGGGTAGACGATTGATCTTCCTCTTTTTCTTTCCTTCAACATTCTAAGTTTCTAACCAAAACTCTTTTTTCTCAAAACAAGCAGATCACGAACATTGAACAACAAAGTAGCAGAAATCAAAGACAGAAGACCTTCTTTTATACCAGCTTTGCTTAATGGTATGAAAATGCCAATGTTCTGATTTCTCTAAGGACTGTGTTTGGTATGTTGAATTCAAGAAAAGGAAACTCATAATAATAGCCTCTCTAATTTGAATTAGCGTGTCAAAATCCTACCGTTAGTCTTCGCTTTTACACTAACTCAACTTCACAGTTCAGAAGACAAGGACCTTCTTCATTATATGTTTAACTTGAATCAAACAGTAAGTATACGTATGTTATACATGAACATATACATAGACATAAAGCGTACAAACATGTGCCTCTTTCGCACACTTCCCCTCAATACCGAAGACCCCAGAAATTAGAAACAAACAGGCATGCCATCCGTAGATCAACTTAATGCATACAGGAATACAAATTACAACACGACACATATAAATGGTATACACATGCAGAGAGGAGCAACTTCGAAATTAAGAACAGGATTGGGGCCCGGGGGTTCTTGAATTCAAGCAATGAGAATTCTCAGAGAGTTAAGTGGCAGAGCAACATAATCACAGGAAGAGCAGGTATGTGGGTCAAGGTTTTAATTAACAATAGTGGGACCTGTAATGGTAACGTTTGTGGTGTAATGGTATTGAGGTATCGAAAAATGCATACCGGGAATCGGTTGACTCGGTAGTTAATTTTTTTCGGAAAAATCATTTTCGGAAAAAAAATGCTGAGTGCCTGAATCACCTTAACAGTTGAGTATCGCTGGTGAACGATATGTAACAGGAACAAGCGTATACACATGAGGTTTTCCGTGTCACCAGTATATCAGTGTATAAGAGTACCGGAAGACTAAAAAACGTTATGTATCGGCTGATACGATATGCTCCTATCGTATTGTGTATATGTATACGTTCATGCATACATAAAAGCAGAGGGAGCATTGTAGTATATGTACTCGAGTCTTGTACGCAACAGCAAGATCAAACAAAAAGGCGTACAAATGCACAATTACATCCCTCGTTAACTTGATGCATACGAGGATGCAAATTACGGTACGAAATACTCTACAGAGCGGAGCAACTACCAATTTCAAGAACAGAATCCTGTTCTTGAATTGAAACATCGGGAAATGAAGAAGCAGAGCAACATAAATACATAATCACTGGATATCTCATAAGTCATAATAATGTCTACACACACACACACACACACACACACACACACACACACTCTATATATATATATATACGAAATGAAGAAGCAGAGCAACATAAATACATAATCACTGGATATCTCATAAGTCATAATAATGTCTACACACACACACTCTATATATATATATATATATAGAGAGAGAGAGAGAGAGAGAGAGAGAGAGAGAGAGAGAGAGAGCACGTTCTCGTAGGCCATAGATAACATCAAGATCAAACAAAAAGGCGTGCAAATGTACGATCGCATGCCTCGTAAACTCGTTCCCCCCAGAAATTACTAGAAACGAACAGCCATCTGCCATCCGCAGATCAACTTGATGCACACAGGGAAACACATTACAGCACAATGTACACAGAAAGAAGCGACTTAGAAAATTCAAGAACAGGATCAATGGGGAGTCTGATCAGTTTAGTTACCTGGATAAGAGTACCACCAGAGAATGAAGAACGAGAGTAACATGATCACCGGAATGGCATGGATCCAGTGCTTCGTCAGTGACCGCCACAGGGACCTCCGAGCCCATGCCTCCCCCCTCCTCGGAGAGCATTCGCCTATGTCGATCACGTGGTGGTGGCGCTCTTCGGATGCTCGGGCCAAGCTCGTGGCCCTCTGCATTGTAGAGAGAGAGAGAGAGAGAGGAATGTATATTGGAAAAGAGAGTTTGTTAGAGCGCCTCGTGAGCTTTCTGATTCCGGTTAGTTATATGGAGAGTTCTTCTAACGAACTTTGGGCGGGAAGATTTTCGCTACAGGATGACGAACCGCTTAGGTGAATAAAATATTGAAAAAATGGAAATTGCTTAATTTTATAAGTACAGTAGTAATTTTTCGTCTTTGTTGTTTTAACCCAGAAGAACCTCAACCTTACTCACATAATTCTTGAAAATATCATGTGCTCGGGGTCGGTCCTGCGCTAAAGCCCGAGGTGTCCGCACTTTAGGCCTCCGAAATTTCAGAAAAACGAGGGCCTCAACTTTCATAAAAAAAAAAATCAAATATATTATATTTATATAAATGTTTCGTATTTTAACACAATGTCAATTTTAGTACAAATGGTCTATGTGAGGTACATGAAATTGGAATGGGAGATCCTTGGTTCAACTCCTAAGGAGGTTTTTTTCCCCTTTTTAATTGGATATAGGAATAAATAATTTATAACTATTACACATTTTGCATTCTTCTGGTTAAAGTTAATAACATGATTAGTTTAAAAAAATGTAATGTATGGGTGTATTTCGTTATGTTTGATTTTTTTTTCTAATGGTATAAAATATTTTAAAATTTTATTTTAGTTAAATTACGAAACTAAAATACCATGTTCAATATTTTTTACCTTATATATATTATCCACCTATATTGAATTTTTTTTTATATAGAAAATCTAAGGCCTCAATTTTAAAATCGCTTTAAGTCTCCAAATTCTCAGGGCCAACCCTGCTGACGTGCTTACGTTATCAATACTTGCACTGTGTTCACGCTCTTAATCATTGCTCATGTAAATTTTAG
>BPLS01000154.1:0-33961 GCA_019656275.1 Rhododendron kiyosumense | reverse complement strand
TAGTTCGAGAAATAATTCAAAGACGTTTTCACGCTCAAATTCTTTTTCACGCACACGCAAATTATGTGATATAGACCTCAATATCTAGATCAACCTTATGGGTAGTCAAGAATTTTAATTTATGCACTTCATTCTCACTTTCTAGTGGTACACACCAAATATCCTTATTAAACTTAGAGTTATAATTAAAATTTTAATATTCATGTTCCATTTTTTATTGATTGCGCTTTATTTTGTTTATAGTAACTCTCCGTTAAAATTGAAGAGCCATCGGTAAAAAGTAGAGCGCGAAAATCAATTTCTTTAAAATTAGGCATGACAATAAAAAGTACAGTAACAACATCATCAATCCTGTAAAAAAAATGTATGTTATTATCTACAATAAGGTCATCAAATACTCTACAAGAATTTAGTACAAACTCATGAGTCTCTCAACAAAATCTCGAAACAAAAAAAAGACACCAATTATTTACAAGACACAGCACAGGAGGAGGAACACACGAGAGGATCCCAATTCTACTTACCATCGTTGAACAACCCATTAATCCGCGAGGTCGACCAGCCGATTCTCCGGGAGAGAGAGAGAGAGAGAGAGAGAGAGAGAGAGAGAGAGAGAGAGAGAGAGAAGAATTGAATGGCTTCACTGAGGTTAGTAGCCCTAAAAGCTCTACACAGACCATCATCGCTGTGGAAGTGCAACCTCTCCCACTCCTTCCTCCCCCGCACTCATGCCTTCCCCACCGTCCGACCTTTCTCCGCCGTCATGTCGCCGCCGTCCACGGCGGTCGTCTACGACCAGCACGGACCTCCCGATTCCGTCACCAGGTCCATCTCTCTCTCTCTCTCTCTCTCTCTCTCTCAGAACACTTGATTTTCCACATAACTCTCTAGTATCTCGTGATTGAAATACGTGCAGAATAGTTGAGCTTCCACCAGTTGAGCTCAAAGCAACCGATGTGTGCGTTAAAATGCTCGCTGCTCCTATTAATCCTTCTGATATTAACAGGATTGAAGGTCTGATTACTTCTTAACCTATTTAATTCTGTAGTATTTGGATATGTGCGGATTTTGTCTAGTATAGCTATGTGTTATCGATGCTGTTATTCTGAGGAGGAATATGGGTTTCGGGTGATGCAACCCTCGGTTGAGGAGAAATGAGAATTTCGGGTGAGGCAATGCTCGGTTGAGGAGAAATTGTCCGGAAACATGCAATGAATTTTGGTTTCTAGGTTTCAGGTTTTTTAATGCATGAGGAAATGCTTGGATATGTTTGCTCCAAAGTTCGAATAGTTGAGGTGAATATTAGTTCTAGAGAAGGAATAGGAGTTAACATTTTTCCAGTTTTGAAAAAGAAGTTTTGCCTAAGGCATCTTTGTGATAGAGGGGGGGTCCAATCCATCTAATCTATTATGTAGATGATATGACCGAGAATCCTCTATTCTAGGTGTGACCAGAAATTTAAATGTTATTTATTATCTGTGGTAATAATAAATGTTACAAACGAATTGAAATGTAAAATATGCTGCGAAATATAGTATGTTAAAGGATCAATATAAGAGAACTTGTTGGAAACTTGACAAAGATAATAGGGGCTGTAAGTGACATTAAAAGGGAAGCGTGTATAGTTTCTGGGATACAAATTGTTATGACCTTTATAATTTGGGTGTAGAAATTATTGGAAAGTGCACCCCACACTTGGCCCCAATCCTCTGCTGTCCACGAGGTAGTTGGTGATTGAGATTAGAAGCTCCTAGTTCAGGTTGGGAGTATGCCCTATCTCTCTATGGTGTGAGTATTTGGGTCTATTGTTGTTTGTTATTGGTGCTGCTGATGCTGCTAGTAATGCATAGAGTTGCCAGAACCCAAAAAGTCGGAAGACAGTTGGTTAGACCGACAACTAAATTATGTTTCCTTTTTTATCTGTGGGAAACCATCTGATGGCGAAAATCATTAACTCATTGGTAGAACCATCTGTTGCTCATCAAGGGTAGAAAAACAGTTGTTTTTTTAGCTCGACATTGTCATACAGAAAACTCAACCAAAATGACAGGACAATGGCATTGTCGAATATACGAGCCACAATAATTGGTAATGTGATTTGTGGGAAAACAGTTATTGAACCTGCAAATTGGCCTATATCTGTGTTACTAGAAGTCGATAATATCCTTGTGAATTATGGAGTGGAATGCATGTTCCAAACTGTAGTACACCTATGTTCCAATATGGTAAATTAAGTGATCCAAACCAATCCTACCGATTTTAATATTGATTTCCTTTAAAAGTTTTCAAGGAGAAATAAATTGATGTGATAAGCTAAAAATCTAGAGATAGTAGAGCTTTAGCAAGACAAAATGTGGAAAAGTTGGTCGTACACAGATGTTTAATTTATGTATACCATTTTATTTGATGTTTCTCTCTTGAATTTTGCTTATTCTGCTGTTTTAATCTAGAGCACCCTACCCCTACCGTACCACAATCTAGGGCATGTGGCCTACCCCTATACGTGTATTTACACTCCCATAATTGCCTTTTTCAGTGAAAAGACATGGTTGTTAACTCATTTTCGTTTCAGGTGTGTACCCGGTGAGGCCACAAGTGCCAGCAGTGGGAGGATATGAAGGTGTTGGAGAGGTACACTCTTTAGGATCTTCAGTTAAGGACCTATCTCCTGGTGATTGGGTCATCCCATCTCCTCCTTCATCTGGTATGCTATTTGACTCTTTGTTACGCTGCTATTCCAAGTTTGATGTAATTTTGGAGTTTCAAAATGTCACAAAATTGTGGTGATAATACATGGAGGATGTTGACTGGCATAGACTGATAGACTTGTAAGAGTTCTCTGGGATGCTTTATGGATAAAAATTGAGTTAATCCGTAAAGGATTAATGATGAAGGACCATGAAATCCATCGTAGGTGGCAGTTAGAAGTTATAGTAAAGGACGATTACTGGGCTCAGCTGTGACCTACAATTGCCTTCAAGTTTGGTTTCATTTGCCGACATGATTAAGGAAGAGAGCACCCTCCACCTTATCTCGATTTGAAGGAAAATATATACATATGGCATATTTTGGAATTACATCTGATATTTAGTACTCATAAATTCGTAATGGAACATGACAAAGTTTCTTCTTCTTAGGTACATGGCAGACATATATTGTAAAAGATCAAAGTATATGGCACAAAATAGATAAAGGCACGCCAATCGAATATGCTGCCACAATTACTGTTAACCCTTTGACTGCACTAAGAATGCTCGAGGACTTTACCAGTCTAAAATCAGGTTCTGCTATTTGCTTTGATATTATCCCCTATGATGCATATTTACTGCTTTCCCTTGAATAGTCTGCATCTCAACTTGAACAGGCGATTGTATTGTTCAAAATGGGGCGACAAGCATTGTGGGGCAGTGCATTATTCAGCTTGCTAGATATCAAGGCATCCATAGCATCAATATCATAAGGGACAGGTGCTTATCTTACTACAAAAGTTTGGGCTTATGTTCATCCAAGTTTATTTAACATTGCCACTCTTACTGAGTTTCCTATGAATAAATGAACTTAAGCTTTCTCTGTGTGTATGCGTGTCTATTTAATGTCTCTTGTTGATGTCTACATCATTCGTGAAATTTGGTTAATCTAATCAAAATGGCATTTGCCATTTTTGCAGTCATCTGGTCACTCAAAATATGTTAGTGTTTTGGGTGGCAACTTGAATTTGTACACCTAGTGACCTTTTCCGACAAATGTCCAGTATAGTTGCATGTCAAACCCTGTTTTATTTTTGAGTTGTTAGACAATTAAATAGTTTTAAATTTAGTATTTGAGATTTCCGCTGCTAAACTCTGTTTTAATAAAATTTTACTTCTTAAATTAGTTTTATGAATTTTTAAATCGATGCGATGAGCATTTGACTATTATGTCCTAAGAAACGAGATATCTCCAAATAATTTTTAAATTAGCTGTATTATCACATTCTGCTTGGACAGGCCTGGATCCGATGAAGTAAAAGATAAGCTCAAGAAGCTTGGTGCGGATGAAGTGTACACTGAGAGCCAACTGGAAGTGAAGAATGTCAAAGCTCTCTTGGTATCGTTATCAACTTATCACAGTTGATACAGTGTCTGAAGTAGGGAGGCTTTTATTTTGCCTTAGATGTATCTAGAGTCATTATAGAGGATTTGATGTTCAGATTTATCTCTCAGTAGTGTTATTCATACTCACATCCCTTGGATTTTGCAAGGCTAACATACCTGAGCCTGATCTGGGATTCAACTGTGTTGGAGGCAATGCTGCTTCTTTGGTTCTTAAATTCTTGAGGTCAGATGAGCAGTGCTAAGTTCTGGAGATAGTATTATTCAAAATTCAATCTCCACAGGAGACTCATTGCATTTTAGGTTTTCAGGCAGGGAGGAACTATGGTAACATACGGTGGAATGTCCAAAAAGCCTATAACGGTATCAACCTCGTCTTTTATTTTCAAGGTGAGCCATGAATTCTTTCCAAGTTTCTTGTTCTCGTGTAGAAAATTGTTGGTAATTACTAAGTAGGATAGTGCATGTTCATGGTGTATGTTGTTGCTTGTATGAGAACATTGATGGGAATTTAAGCATACAAGCTTGCTAAATCCGTCTCAGGCGCATTTAGTGCCACATCGATTTGCATTTTGTGCACTGTTAAATTTCACACATATATTTATGTGCTTGTCTTTTTCTCCTTTTCATTCTTTGCTTGGATTAATTTTAGATGCTTGAATGCAGAGCCTCCACTTCAAGCGTACATACTACATAGCTAAAGAGTAAAGACTGATCACTGGACCATGTAAAATAAGTAGCACCGAATCAGAAGTAGTTGAAAGTTTTTAGGACTTGCTCGAAATCTGGGTGTGACAGTGTCAAATAACAGCCTACTGGCTTTGAAGGAAATCTCATTTTCATAATGGCATGCAGAAATATCTCTGTGATCTTGAACAGGAAAATATGAGTGCAAACTTTGTAAGGGATCACAATCAAACTGTTTAAAATTTTGAATGTTTTTCTTATTTTAAAGACATTGATGTGTTTGATATTATGGTTGGGGTGAAGCAAGGGAATGGGAAATGATCGACGTGTTTGTTAGGAAGTGGACAGTTTGTTTACCCTATCTCAATGTGTCGTGTCATTTTAATGTAGGCATGACAAATTCCACAGCCCAGTGGAACTATTTCATTATATCTTGACCTGATTCAAATTCCTATGCATGCAGGACCTTTCCCTGAGGGGATTCTGGTTGCAGAAGTGGATGAGTTCTGATAAAGCAAAGGAGTGCAGAAAAATGATAGATCTTCTTTTGAGCATAGTTCGCAAGGGAAAATTAACATACGAGTATGCCTACATGTCTTTCTCTGTTTCTTGCATTCCTTGTCTTTTGGAGATAAAGAAAAAAGGATACATTGATGTGATGATAGCTTCGTATCGGAGAATTCCCAATCTTTTTGAAAATGCACGTATGAGTCCTTGATTTTACTGTTCGGTGTAAGTTTTATGAGGATTATTGCCCAAAAGGTAAAACCAGATTGATCAGCTACTGAAATTTTGACATTAGGTTGCAGTTTCTGAAGCTGTTACTTGAGTGAGAAAACCGCATGCTTAGCATTCTTAGAGTCATTGATTATCTCTGTTTTAGCAACTTGGAAGTTTCAAAGATAGAACGAATGCCTTGTTGTAGGTTTTTTGTATAGATTTTTTAGATAATGATTTTGTATTAGAATACCCTGTTGGATTGATTTCCAACTATTCTCAGGGGGCACTTGAGTGTGAATTAAGGGAGTGGGAGTAGGGTTTTTTTTATATAATTTTAGCCGCCTGTTTCAAATGGGGTGTTCCAGCGGCTGGGACATACGGAAGTGAACGTACTTGCTCTTTTTCTGAGTGTTTCATGCCTACATCACTGTGTTTATCCATGTGCGAAGGACACACATACCTCCTAGGGGACATTCTAGAGCAGTTAAAAAGACAAGACTCCGAGCATCCTTGATGTACCTAAGAAAAATAACTTGTGCAGTGAAAGGGAATTATACATTGCTTGCTTATCTTTGCTTTTTGCTCGTGTTTTGCATTCCATCAGGAATTGATGTTCATGCATTCTTGAGGCCTCACTTTTTGCAGGATGGAGCTGGTTCCTTTCAGCGATTTCCCCACTGCATTGGATAAGGCACTCGGAAAACGAGGAAGTCAACCAAAACAAGTGATCAAATTCTAACCCTGATGCGGGACAGATGGAAATTTAACTCCTTACAAGTTACAAGTCCCTGGTACATTTTGGATTTAACTCAGGCTTTCGCTTGCTTCTACTGCTCTGCTCTTCTACTGCTCTTCAAAGTGCAATTTGGATCAAGGATTTTGGTAAACAGGAAATGGAAGGATCAAATTCTTGGGAGCCATTAAATCTGTTAACATGTTGAAATTTCATATTTCTATTTCTTACCCAAATCTTTGATCCAATTACATCCTCAAAGTGTAATCTGAAATTGCCTTGATGAGACCCCTTTCCCTTCCCTGAGTGCAATTTCAAGGTAGTTTTGTAGACGTGTAGCCAACATGGGCAATTTCAGGGTACCTTTCTTGCTGAAATTTTTCCGCTGTAGCAATTGGAGTTTGTGCAAGGATATACCGAGATGAGGACACTTTTGGTACAAGAGAAGAGAACTCCTGTTTAATGATTTTTCTTTTCTTGTGTAATCTATATGACTAAAAATTAATCCTCACATCCAAGCAACTAGCCAAAAGAAATGGTGCGGTCAATTATACTAGCATGCAGGCCAAATGATCCATAGATCCGTTCAAAGTTGGGGGGAAACAAAAGCTCGTCACAAAGATCGACAGGCACAAGTTATGAAGTGCACCATAAAGCTTGATATTAGCTAAATTTTTGGTCTAGGGACGCCAAACAAATGCTGCTAGTTCACCTTGATTGGGTAAAAAATGGGCCCTCTCTTGCACCCGTTCCTTCTCCTCTGTAACCGAAACAATGAAATAAGAATTTAGATGCCCTCCTTCCTCAATATATAGTCAACTGCCTCTTCGACTGTGTCAACAACCTGCCCAGGCAAACATATAACTTTAGCCAAAATTTACTCTTTGCACTCCTGATAACTAAACTAGCTGGCAAATGAACCAAACAATTTACAGCATTTGACAACCATAATGCCATGCTTCGGTCTTGGATATGCATACGGAAAACAGAAGGAGAATATTGGAACGGAAATAAAGTGGGAGCAAAAGTTGGCCACTATTTTGGTTAGGTTATGAAAATAAGAAGTTATTTGTCAAAAGTGGGGGAAGAATGTAAAACAAATACATTGCTCGGGCACGGGAAAGGAAATCAATCTGATTACCAAGGCAGGAAACGAACAAAACTGAATTTTTTTGTTGCTTAAGCGAAAGAACGTTAGATATGTGGCAAATTCAGTAGCATTATAGGACCATCTATTTACAAGGCTATATTAGATCAAAACCGCTCCTCACTAAAATCATGGACAAAGGTGGTTCATTTTCATGTTGGGTCCTTTATTTTCATGGACAAAGGATATTCATTTACGATGAACTAGTGGTGAGTAGTCCAGAACTGTAATGTTTTTCCTGAATTCGTGAAGTCTAGAACGCAGGAAAAGAGTCAATACCTGAAAATGCATTTCCGGTATTATATAGTACAAAACAGTGAAATCAAAAGTGAAGTTTAGGCTCCTTTTGTTTGGGTGTAAAATGTTTTTTGGTAAAAGGTTTTACCTATTTTTCGGTGTTTGGTTGTGTAAAAAAAGATGAAATATTTTTCATTAATTTAATGAAAATGACTTACTCTTAAATCTTCCGTAAGTTATTTTCCGAAATGAACCCGTTGCTTTCTACTACAATTCTCACTACTCAGTTTCTTTGATCGTCAGCCCTGATCAACGTTCAATTCCAATATTCTCATATCTTTCTACTGTTTAAAAACCCCTCCCTCTCTACACAATTTTGTCGATTTCTGAAAATATTTTTCAAGTGCCAACCAAACACCGGAAAATAAAAGTTTGAAATTTATTTTCTGAAAAAATATTTTACATGGAAAATATTTTCCATCAAAACAAACGGAGCCTTAGGGTAAAAATTTATTTCAAGGTAAGCATTTCCTCCACAATGTCAAAAGGATATGGGTATGCGGTTCTTTAGGGATGAAATATACTGAGATTTAGTTAGATTTGCACACAATTCTCCAGGGTTCTGTTCACATACCAGATCTGCTGGATAGTCGTCATGGTTTTCCTTTCCCTTGAAAACCCCCGTCCTTGTCAGAATGGAAAACCAAGGATGTCCAGCCTGAAAATGAAAAAATAGATACATGATATCCATTACACAACCTCAGATTTCCTCCCATAATAGGTGATGATTATTATATCATTGAATCTACGAGAGAGAGGGAGGGAGAGACCAACCTGTTGTGCTCCTTTGATGTCGACTGAAGGATTATCTCCAACCATGTAAAGGGTTCTAAAAACATGATTTCCGCCAATTTGATCATTCGCTGACTGAATGGTATTGGACGATGAATGCACCAATTCCCTCAGTACAGTTTCAGCATTCCTGAACACAGAAGTATTTGGCTTCCCAAAAGATGTATACTCAAGGGCATTAGGATGAATCCTGCATGGTAAAACCAGAGCATAAGAAATGTGCAAGAATTTGTCGCATAATCAATTACAAGATGGGACTGATAAATCGAAAAACAGAGAAAAGGAGAAATAAAATAAAAAATGAGATCAATGATTTTCCCTAGAAAATATCAAATGAAAGATGTGGTTAAAAATTTGACCCAGCTAAAAGTCACATCCACACCAAGCTTTAAAGTTTTTGCATTTCTCCCTTTCTTTTAGGATAAGAATTTGATAATGGCTCCTGCATTCCTTAAGATTCTCTGTTCCAACAGCATATTTGATATTACTAGATCACCATACCCGAAAAAACGTGAAGATCTGGTTTTACCTGTTGAAGATGGATTCAAGTGCAATTCTGAAAGCACCCATACCAAGACGTTCACTTGGAAATACAGCCTACCTATGTTGTCAACTCATCAGTACAATATCAGGTTCTATAGGATATTACTACAAAATATTCAAGAAATAAAATCTGGTGAAAATGTCAACGCAATAACTAACCTGGTATTCAAGGTCATCGCTTGCAAAATACAAAGGAGGTTGGTGTGCAATTTTGCTTCCAGGAAGACCACCAGTTCTTAAAATGTCACAAAGAACCTAAAATTATCTCTGTCAGCCAAGGGTTCACAGGTTCATTACTGCAAAATTTGAGATTATCAAGACATAATCAAAAAGCAAGGAATAGGACGGAGAGCTCAGCTATGAATGAGCTTACGGTTTCCTTTCTTGCTTTAGAAAGAGTTTCTATAAATGTTCCAATTAAGTTTCCCACTAGATTCTTGGCTGATTCCCAGCTTCATGTTTCCCCTCTAGTTTTCGGCTGTGTTTCCTGCTTCCACTTCCCCAATCATATCCCGCTACCACTATTGTGCCAACTATGGTTATAACTTATATACACAATGATACATGAAAAATGGGCTTCTGTCATTCATGATCCTTTTCATGAACCTTTTGTGAATGGATCATTCAACAATTTGACTATCCACATTCCACATGCCCAACCATTTGAATAAAGTGAAGCAATTCCAAGGACAGGAATTCAAAACTTACAAAATTTTCAGAAATTTTTACATTCCATACATGACACAGAGTTCAATGCAAGTTTACAGGATGAGCAGGCCGTAGAGGTTCATATACTTAACAAATACAACTAGGACTATCTTTCTACTTTCAATCCAACAGTATACAAAGAAAATAGAAAATAATGGTGCCAATGTGCCATACACATATCACATTAATAACAGTATCCCACCATCATATTAAAATGGATACACTAAAGTTTATTGATAACTTTGGTACATGTTCAAACCTTTTTATTAAGCTCTGCAGGCACTGATTTTTCCACGATTACTACAGATTTAAGGAAAGAACGATTATACACCCAGTCTGCCATAATTAGCAATAGCATTGGTTCAGTCCATGACTTGCAGATCAGCAAACATACACACATACATACAGACTCAGTGAGCATTTATGTCATTTCATTATATGCATGTATATGTGCACAAGTAGGGAAAATGGTAATCGGCGCCATCACAAACTATCGCAAACAAATGATGGAATTGACATACACTGCATGGCGACATAGATAGACGAATTCAGCTAAAACAAAGGGAGGACAAACACAGACGAAAATGGAAGGAAACACAAGTTCCCAGTGCCTCCAAACTTCTTTATGGTATTGAGCTAGTGTTTTATAGGACTACAAGACTAGGAAGTAACAAATATATGTAAGATCAACTAAGTTAAGAGGGAGAACCTGAATGTCCCTGCTCCAGTCAATAGAATCACTCACAACAAATGCTGCCTGCACCCTTTGCGAGCAAACAGAGCTTCTAATAGTGTTGATCTGATCAGAAACATTCCCAGTTGTCCACTTCTTAAAATGCCCCAGGGGATCAATGTTGTCAAAGCAAGATGCATAATCATCTATTGAAAGAACATTTCTGAAAATAATACCAATAAGCACATAATAAAATCCAAAACACAAGGGCAGGCCATGTTGGGGAATTCACTGAATGGGGTGTACAATCAGATAAAACGATACAATGAGGCTAAACCCTTACTTGAAACCATATTCAGACATCACTACAGCAGGTTCACCTTTTCCCACAGCAATAACGAGCTCTTTCTCAAAACTGTGAATGAAGGTAGCAGTTAAATGAGCCACTGGCCAACATAGATTCCATCTACCACATGGATTGAATGTTCTTTTAATTAGGACCATTTTCTTGGAATCACAACACTTTTCCTTTTGTTCTTCAAAATTCATTGATTTTTGTGAGGATTTTGCTTAGTAAATTTCACCTTTCATTACCACACGAGGTATAGTGTGATAACAAATAAGAGAAGCAAGGTCAACTCCCGAGCCCTCATCAGAGCCCATGATCCGGGATCTTTACTTTAAGCACTAAAGTGAAGTCTAGAAAATTTAGGGAATCTCTCGTACACTTAAGGAGAGGATTCATGACCCATCACAAAAAGAAAACGGAAAAAAACCGAAGATGTATTCATCTGATTGTCAAGGGAAAGCCAATAACTCACATACATATGGATGTTCGATCACTCAGACACCCCTCTCTACGGTATTAAGTAAACCCCCTATCCTAGCTGTTGGGATTGACAATCTGCTATAAGATGGAGGGGAGCTCTCAACATACCCATAAGCCCCCTGAATTCTCTCCTCCTGTTGTAAGGAACACTTTGCATTCTATTTGATGATTAAACTTAACACCGCAACATATGCATACCTCTTCACCAGCTGTTTGAATGGTGTATGCCCTTGTATAACCTGCATCCCAAAAATCAGTCAAAAGGTTTAATAAAACACACACACACACTAGGCACTTTGACTGCGGGGGAGATGAAAAAAAAAAAACCCAAGAGTTCAATGATATCTTTGTAGGAGTTACCGCATAAAACATGTTTGAAAAAGCATCAATGTCCACTAAATGTTGACGTATAAGCAATTTGAGGAAAAATATATATCTAAATAACGTAAATTCAGCAATTTAAGAGATGTGCGAAATTCAGAACTCACTTGCGAGGACAAGATATTAACACCCAATTGTTTTTCCAACTCCAAGGCTCTTTTAGATTCAGGGACTCCACCTCCTAATAAAATTGGGATAAGAAATAAACAATAACAAGAAAAAGGGGATCGGTCAGTCATACCTATATCCATAACACATAAAAATCTTACAAACCAATAATCTGAAGAAAATCCCAATCCACCTAGAAAAGGTTTGGAAAACGTTAACCTTCAGCACAACAGTCAATCTGCAATGGTTTACACTTCAACAAGACAACCAAATTGTCATCCAATCCTACCTGGGGTGCGCAGGGGCTAATCACAGCAACTCTATAATTATTCCCAGCCACAAGATGATACATATTGTCCATGCTTATTCACCATACCTACACTGATCAATCTCATTTCCTGGCTAATATTTCTTTTCTTTCCCTTCCTTAATAGAAAGGTAGGTGAGAATAAGAACCCATCTAAGCTTTCTATTAAGGTTCCTCATTTCAATTGATTAGATGAGTATGGTCTTGCATTCCTTGTGGATTGCTAACCATATAAGTAGAGGGAAGGATGTTAAGAAGGGACTTGTAATAATTTCATTAATTTTCATTCCTTGCTGGTAGATGGAATGAAAGTTTTCCTTGAGCCCGCTTTTGCTCTCCCAACTAAGGAGCTTGACAGGAGCACTCCCATCGAGATGGGAGCTCGCTCCTTACGAAGATGGGAGCTTTTATATGATATGTGTATAGAAAAACATGGATCAACCACTTGGATTTATTAATTGGTCTTTGATGAACTTATATATCTAGCCTAAGTCATGATATCTTGAAAAGAAAATCATAAATTGTACACTAGCCCATTTCTTACACTTATGGAGGACTTGGCCCCTATTTTTACTTCCTCAATTATTGTACTTTTTAAAGTGAATACTATATGCTACATTAATTTCATAATGTAAGTACATGCGCCTCTCACGCTCCCAACCTTGGAAGCTTCTATACCCCCTCGCTCAGCCGCTCCCGCTCCCACTTCAGGAAACTAAGCTTGAGATTGTAGATAAGGAGTGAAGGAAAGGTAAAGGAGAACTCCTTCCCTCAACTGAAATTAAATGTCCTTGAGAAGCATACTAACACTATCCTTACACCATTTCTATGTCCATCTTCGCCATCGTAACACATGTTCTATCCCGTATTATCAACTTCTTTTGCTTTCTCACCAAAGCTCTTTATTTCTTGCAAGACACTAAACTTTCTTCCAATGTTCTGAAAAAGGAGCTCTTTCTTCACTTGTTGCAGGATTTAAGTAGCACAGTTGCTTTACGCGAGTGCACACGTTTATGCCTGTGTGGAAAAGAAAGAGACACTCTTTTCTAATTTCTTATGTGTCACCTTTGTGTGATATTAACAAATACACTGTGCATCCTCTTGCCTTCTTTGATCTAAACGAAAATTTAGCATGCTTACTCTAGGAGGCAAGTTATCCTACTAATCATGGGAAAAATCACATAAACCACAACACAAGTGGATGCAGAAAAAATTCCATCATATCAGCTAATATCGTCGATATAATTCAACAGAACAACACATTACACAAACGGCTCACCATTTGTCAAGAAAACATAGGGAACTTTCAAGGTACCTGCCAAAACAAGAGGATTTAGGTTAGATAAAAAAAAGTGTACCATTAACTAGTCATCAATAAGTGCCTGCTGATCAACTACAAAATTCGACATGCAAAGACAACAAAAGATGCCAATGATAGTTGCGAATTGTGATTCAGCATCAGAAGATTCCAAGCTAGTGTCTTGTTTCAAGTTTGATTCGTTTAGTCCAGCCAACATGAAATGCCTTCGAACCTAATAAGTACTGACTGAAATTGTTGCATACATGTCATTTACAAAATAATTTATCCTCCATTATACTCAATCGTTCAATAAGACGTATCCAAAGTCAGAACAAATTGGAATAAAATTACTTCCACAGTCAGGACAGATGACTCTAATACGGTAATACCTAACAAGTAACAATCAGTTTTTTTTTTGGCAGGTTAACATCTAAACATCACAGGAGATGTAAACAAAAGGAATAACTAAAGCATACAATGTCTACTAAAATTTCACTAAGGCGCTAATGCAAGTAAAATCAACATGCATAATTTAGAATCCTTTCCAACCGAATTGCCAAAAAACAAAAGGAGAGTTAACTCCCCCTTAATTGCAACAAACACTATGCACGTCAATGCAAGTATAATACGAAGGTATCAAAGCAGTTTTTTCCCCAAAACTTACCGATGGAATCGTCGTATAATCGTCTGAGAGCACGCGGAGAGCCGCCGATGGGAGCGTTGCCGCGTAGAATGACGCCGTCAATGTCGAATGCAACGCCGAAAGACGGCCTGAACAGACGCACAACCGCAGTCGCATACAATCGGAACAGAAAACAAAACGGATACAGAAACCGTGTAGACGAAGAAGACGGAGACGGATTCGGAGCGAGGACGTACCGTTCGGAGGACGAGCGGGGTCGCGAGAAGGAGCGAGAGATGATCGCGGAAAACAGCGCGGTCGACTGGCTTCGGATTTTGGTCGAGGAAGAGGCTTTAGCGAGGTTTTGGAGGAACCTCATGTTGCTTGTCTTCCCTTCTTGTAATCTCGCCAGTGGGCAGTGGCTTAAGTACTGTAACTTTTTTGGAGGTTAGGTCAAGTAGAAATTTTTGGGTGCCGGATGGATACTATCTCATTCGGCAGACGTGATGCTAAAGAAATACATTTAGACGGTTCAAAAATGTATTGGACGATTCAGATGTGCCAATGGGCACCCTATAGTAAAGGTTTGGTCCGACGCGATTAGAATGAAGAGGGTAAAATATCCCTCCCTCGTTTTGTATTTTTTTGGAACTAGTACTATTTTCTTGAATATAGGAAAATACTAGTAACTATTTCGTGCAGCATTCTTAAAAGCATTAAATTTCAAAAAATAATGCGCAAGACTATTTGAAAATTAACATGACTTTCGAAAAGACTTGCAATTATTGGACGTGAAGGAGTGCTTCTTATGCGGTAATTAAAAATACTTTTTTGTTGAAATACAAAAGATGACAGATTTTATGTTCTTTCAATCAACCATTTTATAACCATACACATTCACACTCTTGTGAGGGTTCCACACACAGGTGTGCATTCCACAGTTATGCGCGTATTTGAATGAGTGTTTGAACAGTTCTTAATTTTTTGTGGATAAAAAAAAAAAAAAACTGTTCTTAATTTTTTGAAAGTAAGGCGAGAAGGTCTACTCAGGGGAAACAATGGTATGGGACTATGGGGGACCCGATGTGTTTATGTTAGTGGATAATTTATGCAGAATAATTTTTTGGTTCAAACTTTTTAAATTTTTTGACATTTGTTAATTTTACGTCAAATTTTTGTAAAAATCATAATATTTTACTTTTCCGATTCCTCTTGACCTTACTCACTCGTATTTTCCAAAAATTTGAAACAAACACAAAAAAAAAAAATTTGAATAAAGACAACCAAAAACCTGTGTTGCATAAATTAATTACTACACAACTTGCATCACTTTAAGCCTTAAAGTTTAAGGCTCCGTTCTTATAAACTTATAAGTATAAAACTTGTATCAATATTTTTTAGAATGCTCTTCCTCTCCAAGTTGGCTTTCTTATGAAGTACAGAAGTAGTACACATAAATGATTCTCAATCATCAACAGAATGATATCCAAGAAAAAGGAAGTCATAAAAAGAAAAAAAGAGCGGTTAATATAGGGAAGCCGATTTCTCACGCAAAAATATTTCACATAGTTTCACTGAAATAGCTGCATGCTCTCAGTAGTACCTTCTGGGTAATTTCAAATTGTATGTTTTGACTAAAGTATTGATTCAAGAGTAGACTCTATTTCGGAATATACAACACCAAATAGGAAATGAAGGCTAGGATCATAGCCTTCGCTTACGCATACAACTTATTCATCGGGTGGATTCTCGAAGAGTGAATCCAGTGAATATATCGGAGAACCTATCTCCTTACTGCTTGTATGAAAAAACTCGAATCAAACTTATACATGCAATCAGCATTCAAGCCAAAATCCAACACTCGGAGCATTCGATGGACTAACCCAACGGAAAAAACAAGGCAGAAAATCGGTTTCATCAGTCCACCTCATCTGGGTTGAAGGTAAGTGACTCGATCCAGATGAGCTCCTTTATGTCCTCTTCGCTCAAAGATAACTGCTCAAAACCAAAGACAAATGGAGATGTGCAAGTTGGCTCCTCGTTGATCTCATGGAGACTTGATAGAAATGGATGATTCAATGCTTCCTCCACTTCATACATACCAAGTAACACGGGTAATTTTGTCAGTACAAATGGTGACAATATGAAATGATCAATTATCTTGGGCATCGCTAAATGATATAATAACAAGTGGCATACCGGTTATGCGCTTAGATGGATCAAAAACTAGCATCTTTTCAGCAAGGTCGATGGCTATTGGGGACAAATCTGGGAACTTCTGTGGAAATGATTGCTTTGGGACACAAGGGAGTTGCTTGACATACTTTCGAGCATTCTCACTCCTCAGAAATCCAAGATCTGAATCTTCCGGTGTACCTAACAGCTGTGGAAACAAGCATGAAATTTGTTAATGCACAATAATTTCTAGGGTAAAAACAGTGTTGAAACATGACTGATGTTCCTTCTATAATTGTTAAGCCTAAACTCTACGCAAATTATTACAAATTCATGCATGCTAAATACATGCGGAGGAATGTCTTACACACGAAAATTACCTCTGTTATAAGTGCCAACTGCTGAACATAGTCTTTACCCGGAAATAATGGTTCTCTTATAAGAATCTCCATTAGAATGCAACCAACAGACCATATATCAATGGCGGCGGTGTATTCTGAGCAATTGAGTAACAATTCAGGGGCTCTGTACCACCGAGTGACAACATATTCTGTCATAATATCTGTCTCTGAGGTAGTTCTTGCAAGCCCAAAGTCGCAAATCTTGAGGTCGCAGTTTGCATTGAGAAGCAAGTTGCTTGGTTTCAAATCTCGGTGCAAAACATTTGCAGAATGTATGTATTTCATTCCCCGCAATAGCTGATATAGAAAGTACTGCAATGACACATAAATGATGTTAAGTGCAGCTCATGTAAAACATGATTTCAAGCAATTTCCCAAGCATTTGAGAAACTAAGTTTACGATGCATGTTTAAGCACATATTGTGCTGTATAAACTATAAGGGTATGTCATTTTTTACCCCAAAGTAACGTGAGGATGAGTATTTGACACTTTTGGTAAGACCTAAATTCACAAAAGTAATTCAAATGCAGCTTTCAACACATGCATAAACATAGTCGCCTCAAACCAGGATTCTTGCACTTGGCAGCCTGAACTTTATTCGCACCTATTTATGGCCAAACGGTCAAGTATAGACATCGGGAAAATAGTTGTAGCAAATAGACTCTCTTGGGAATAAGAACAAACTAAATATCCCTTTGCCAAATGATGAAAAATCAGCTACGGACTTGGGGTTAAGTCTGCACATCTGATCAACTTACATCCTTTCAGATAGTACACCAATATTAGCAACCACAATATCGTATGATTCTGATATGAACTGTGCAATGCCCCGAGCCTTTGTAAATGAGTATAGGTATGTGTAAACTGTACAGAATCGTAATTGAAGAACTTTCTTTCTTCCAGTTCACATGTAATAGTGCTGGTTAGTCAATGGTTAGACAAATGAAAATGAAGTTGGCTTTGAAGCTTGTAGCCAATCGAAGGAAGCCGAAGACTTAAACTGTGCGGTCATAAAGCAATGAATCAAATCCCTTTTTCGACACCAACACATAGTTGCCATGGAAAGAATGTCCCAACTAGTTGACACTCAAATCAATCAGAAGCATCAGAACAAATATCTCCATAACGTCAGTGTTCAAAGTGGCGAAATATGGAACAAAGTCATCATGATGCATCATGAAAGGAACAAAGAAAGAAACTTCACAGCCTCTATAAGAAACTTGCTCAAAAATTGCGATAGGAACCTCACAAATATTGCTTATCACTTATGTGCCCTAGCAAGAGGCGGAATCTGACGTGCAACCTACATGGTTAGCCTTGCAGGTTGATTTTGCTAGGCATACTTCACTATTTAAACCGAGCTACACAAGATCATTGATGATTAACACTGGAGAGAGAGAGAGAGAGAGTGACAAAAGATGGCAAACTTGACCTCATCTCATTTTCAAATACACCACCATGTTACGTATTGTGAACAATGAATTAATTAACCTTCAGTAATCCACTATGGGTAGAATATAAACTCAGTAGAGCTGCAGCATACTCAGTTCACAAACCTCTGCTGTCTGTAGAGACAGTTCTTTTACAGGAGAGTGCATTGTATGAAGTAAAGAGAAGTACCTGACAATGGTCTTCTGTGAGTGCCTGGGAAGAGCGTATTATTTGATGCAGATCAGTCTCCATAAGTTCATATGCAATATATACATCATTGAACTCATCTTTTTCTGGTGGTCGCATGATGTCCTTAATTTTGATAATCTGCATAATATTTGTGTGTTAAAGCATCTCAAACTCACAGAATAACTCAAAAGCATCCAGAGAAGAAGGGTCAGGCTCATATTATCCATACTCTCGACGGCAAATGTTGACATTATTTTGAAAGAATACAGTACAATATCTATGTGGACCTAAGCACGGGTAGATATGAATTGTCTGAAATGTGCAAGCTGTTAGGAAATGGATCCAAAAAAAACGATTTGTTATCAAGTAATACTCCCTTTTACATGTAATCCAATCTTGTCCGTACAGAAGCAAACATATTGAATTGAACAAAATGCACAGACACTAGCAAAACAAAGTGCACAGTGAGAGACAATGGGGAGGACTTGGAGTCGTGGACCAGTGACCTCCAAGAACCAAAGATCTGATAACAGGTGAGATATCCAAAGCACATAAGCTTTGGGGAAATCAGTCCAAGGTACATAGAGCTAACAAGGACTGTGTCCAATACAGAAACCAAGTCCATCAAGCTAACAAGGACCATTTACAATAGGCACATAAACTGGCATCAGCTTTGCAGAGGACATGGAGAAGATAAGTAAGTAACCCCAACAATACTAAACTATGCTTTTTGTTTACTCAGGCTTACATTCTCATGATCCAAATGGCAAAGAAGTTTGATTTCACGTAGGGTCCTTTTAGCATCAATCCTGTTGTCAAATGCATTCCCAATTCTCTTGATTGCAACCTCTTCCTTCGTCTCAGAATTTGTTGCACAGCTGTAAGAAGGAAATAAATCCAAGCAAGGCCACTCATGAGACAATTATAAATGCATTGTCTATTAAATAAATAACACAATCTCTTGCATCGTACATGGGTGATAAGCTCCAAGATAGAACTGAGCAGATATTGTACTGAACAAACGGATTAGGTTTAAGTTTTAACTATGTAACTTTAACAGACCTATCAAAAGAAAAACAGAATACATAGAAGTACTGGTTTCAAAGTTCAAACAAAACCACCGTATACTTCAAAAATTTAGAGGGATTAGACAGAACCGCCCAATCCCAAAGGGGGCTGGGGAGGATCCCTTCCTTTCATGCAATTATTTACGAACAAGTCCAGAGCAAATATCAGCTGCTTTAAAACCTAAAAGTTGCATCTCAAATTGGCATTTGATAATGAAGATAATTACCTAAGCCAAGTTTGCCCCACAAGGAGCTCGGGAACTTGAAAATGAGAAGAGATTTCGCATCACACAAGTTTTGGTCTTACTACATACAAAAAAAAAAAAAAAAATCAACTTAATCCTCTCATCCTGTTTCAGATCGGTGATCCATGCAAATAGAACAGAAAATAAAAAAACAAACGGGTTCATTTCTATTTAATTATTTCCCAGAAAATTAACATTCTCAATCACAGCAACTGAGGTTTCCTTTCCCTTAATTTAAGTTAACCTTAATTCTCTCCAGCTTCTCAATTTTCCTTACTGTAGGTTTTGAGCTGTTGATGAATTGTACCCGTTAATCTAAATTACACAAATACATATATTCAGTTAATAGGATTTCCCTTTCTGTGACTTCTATTGCCCTTAATTCCCTCAGCCATCTCATCTTAAACGAACCAATAATGCTAGGGGTGTTGTGGCGGAGTGTTGTGTTCCTGGCATTATTGCAAACGAAATGCAATAAATACAAGGACAATCAATTACACATAAACGTACACATTACAAACAAATCCAATTACAAATCCATTTGCCCTTAAGTAAGGAACTGAGCTGTTTACGGCTTTCTAATTCTCAGATTAGCCACACAGAGACATACATACATACAGCTAGACATGTATGTATGGGGAGAGAGAGAGAGAGTGAGGATATACCAAACGATGCCGTAAGCACCGCGACCGAGGGGCATAATCGGAGGGACGTACTTAGCGGAGAGCTCGAAAAGGTGACCGACAACGTTGTACATGACGTATCTCCCGCCGTAGGTCGGAACGCCGCCTTTAACCTCAGGGGCGGTGGTGGAAGATTCGTTTTCCATTAGGGCTTTTTTTTTCCTTTCCCTTCTTCTTTAGCGAGAGATTCCGGGATTCAGGTGAAAGGGGGGAATGTCAATTCGAGCTTCTTTTTTTTTTTTTTTGAATCAGTGTATCGATCACGCTTCCTGTATCTGTTTTGGAATACTACAACTGAGATCAAAGCTTGGTTTGGAATTTGGCTTTGTAATCTAGAGAGAGAGAGAAAGAGAGAGGTGAGAGAAAAGTGGAGAGGAATATGTTTTTTTTTTTTGTGCAGGGGACAGTAGTGTTTCTGTAGCTGTCATTTTTGCGGGCTTTTGAACTTTGAAAATTTGAATGGGATTGGGCATCAACAACGAGGAGTGAGGATGGAGGAAGAACCCAAACCCCACCAAAAAAAAAAAAATGGTGAAATTACATGGAGACCCCCTCATCTATACATTTTGGACACGAACACCCCCTAAGTTTTAAAAATGCCCACAGACACCCCCCTCATGTATTACCATTACCCAAGTTAACCCCTTTCGTTGGATTGCCGTTTGTTTCAATGGCACATGCCAGTACTTTTGGCCTTTTTAGACAAAAATACCCTTGAAAGAATCTGCATAACCCCCCCCTCTCTCTCTTACGGCAACCATGGAAGCTACCAATAGCAGTACCAAGGGTGCTTTGCAACCTCACAACCATAAAACCCTTGTTTCACTCTCTCATTCGCACACTTTGAACACTCTCGCTACCCTGGAGAATGGCTCGACCACCCCACCACAAGCCGCCACACCATAACCCACCCACAGCCGCCACCTCTAAAGGAGCCCATCCAAAACTCATCAATCCACCCGAAACACCTCCTCCTACCACTACCATCACCCCAACCCTCATAGCCGCCAACATTAGAGCCATCCACCACCACCACAGCCACCACAGCTCTTAAAGACAACCTGCAAAAAAACAAAAATGAAAACCCTAAACCTGTCATCTCACCACGTAACCACCATCAAAACCACCAACCTGCAGGCCGATAACACCACAACCAGAAGATCAGCAACCGACGCCACCTAAAAGCACAACGGCGACGACCACCAACAAACTAGGAATGTGGATCGACGACCTCCAAACACTCCACCATCGTCGTTAAGCAAGATCGGACCCCCCAGGAGTGAAAATCTGACTGAAGGAGCAAAGGGAAAGCCTCACATTGCCGTTAAGCATACCGATATAGTAGTACCCAAAGGAAAGAAACTGTCGGGGGAAAACACAAGAAAGGGCCCAACAGATAGCCGCGATTGAACGGCGAAGAAGAGAAGGGAGGGGAAGGAGAAAGAAGGAGAGAAAAAGGAAAAAAAAAGGCGGCTTAGGGGGAGAGGGGTAGCCGTTCCTCCGGGCGTAGAAAACCTAGGCGGAGACCAGAGAGAGAGGAGGAAGATGGAGAGTCTAGAGAGAGAAGGAATTGGTGGCTAGAGAGATCTGAGTGTTATTATAACAAGGGTATCTTTGTCATTTTAGCCATTCCATTAACAAAGTTTGTGATTTTTTAGTTTCAAGTAGATGAGGGGGTGTCTGTAGGCGTTTTTAAAAGTTAAGGGGTGTTCGTGTTCAAAACATATAGATGAGGGGGTCTTTGTGTAATTTCATCAAAAAAAGGTACTATTCCATTTCTATTTCTCCATGTCATTTGTAGGAGAAATTTTTGGTGGCGGGTGAGTACCACGTGGTGCTCGCTCTTTGTATCCGGGTCATCCATTTTGATTTTGGACAACTCAAATTTGTAGAGAGAAAAAGGATAGAGAAGAGGAGAGAGAGAGTGGTGGGGTGAGAGAAGAGAAAGAGTTTCAATTTAGGTCATCTTATACATTTTTAAACAGGATAGGCTACTCGGGCACCACATGGGTATGGCCACGTGATACCCACCCGACACCCAACAATTTCTCCATTTGTAGTGACTTTCAATAGGAGTATACTAACAATTACTCCGGGAGCACCGCCACTCCTATGGAGTTTGCGATTAAGTGTATGGACCCTATAAAAATATGTGATTCTGATATAATTCAGAACATCACGTGGCAGTACTCCCGAATTACTCAGGTGTTGTTTCCCTTAGCTTTTTTGGGAGTTTTTTTGGGCTTTGTCTTTCTTTAGGAAAAAATCGCGTTTATTACTCTTGCGTCAAACTTTTGTTGATTATTACTCTTGTCTCCCTATAAAATTTTGTCAAGACAAACCAAAAATGTAAAAAATTATGAGGCTTTTTAGGCTTTATATTGGATATTTTCAAAAATACTTAGGTTAAAATAAAAAGAAAATACTTTTCAATTTCTCTTATCATGATGAATAAATAATTCATAAAAATCTTTTGGTGCAAAATTAATAACCGTGATTTTTTTAATAAAGACGAAACGTCTTAAAAAAAACCCCAAAGATTTTTTTAATAAAGACGAAACGTCTTAAAAAAAACCCCAAAAATCTAGGAGAAACCACACTAAAACAAGTAGTAATATTTGCAGTAAAAAGTAGCTTTGTAGTTTTTAGTGCTAATGTTTTTAGTTTTCAGTAATCTGTTTACTACTTACGTACATCTAGATTAGCATCCCCTAAAAATGAATGCTTTGCTAGGTTCACATTTTAAAAAAAAATTCTCAACTAAAAAAATACTCATTACCTCTACTTTCAATTATTACTTTTATTTTTCTCTTCACTCATTACACATATTTCCAATCATTATTCTCATTTATCTCTCTATCTCTCTCCACTCATTACATCTAGTCCCTACTTCCAATCATTAATCTCATCTCTCTCTTCATTCATAATTCCTAAAAATTTCTCAAAAATTCATCCAAATGTAGCAGAAAATACATTTAAAAAATTGTGGAAAAATACAAGATTACAGGAGTAAAAGAAAGAAAATAAAGGGTTTTTTTTGGCCAAACAATATTCATTAGCGGATCAGTATTGTTAGATGCTAGAAAGGGGAGAGGGCTCAAACCCGGCCCAAATGTATGGGAGTACAAAGGAGGCACCAACCGCATTCCACTCACTATTGCAAGGGCTTGTTTCACTGCGTATGAACTGCCGTGAGTGTGAACCTATGGTGGGGTTTTGATTGCATTTTATTTCGATTAGATTGTTTTGAATCTCCAAAATGAGGATTGAGAAACCCATGGGGATGATATTAGAGATACAATGTAGAGTATTGAGCGGTAAAATTATACCACCTTTGTCCCAAAATAAATATTTGGTCCATAAAATAAGAACTTAAAAAATGTTTTCTACAAGAAAAAAATTCTTTTTTCACAAGTCAAAAGAACTTAGGGATATCTAATAAATTGTCAATTTTTTTTGGAAAATTCGTATTACATGTTTATAATGATTCCTCAAATTCGGATTTCGTAATGAAGTAAATATGAGTGAGATCAAATTGTTAACTTCCCTACAAAATTCTACTCGCTATGAACTCTCAACTCCATCCCAATCTCCTTCCTAGTACTCTTTTTATCTCCTCCAACCCACATGTATCAAGCAGAGGCCAAAAGATTGATGTGTTTTTTAGAAGATTACTGTCGTTGTCATTATAAAGAAGATCCAAAAGCTTCAAATTACAAAGATACATGGCAGTAAGACACAAGGCGATGAAGTACCCGAAACAAACACTAATAACTTCGAAATACAACCTCGGCTAAAATATTCGAAGCACATTCGACGACAACAAATGCGACTTGCTTACACATTGATGAATATCTACAATCCGGAAATGGCACGTTGTATGGACATTACTTACGGAATGGGCTTGTAGAGCGGTACAGAGCGACTGATCTAAAAACTGACTGATCAGATCTTAACCGAGCAAATAGACAATTTAAATTTATATATGCACTCAAATACGATCCGAGCTGTGCCGAAATAAACGGCCAGATAAGCCGCTCGGCTGGAAGGTGCTCGACTAATTTACTACTCCCTCCTTTCCCTAATAGTGGCTTTACGTCATGTTTACAATCTTTGTCTTCTAAAATAATACTAAAGTTAAATAAAGGTCCACAACCACATGCTAATTAGTACAGTAGAAAGGATTGCTTCCTCTTTACGACCAAAGAATCTACTACTAGGACAAAAAAACAGTACATAGTTCTGGATGCTTTTGGAAAAAGGTCAGGATCCGGTCGATCAAGAAAGACCGGACTATCTTGTTAGGGAAGCTTGGGCCTTGCGGAGAAACGTACGTGATTAGATTTTGTCGACAAAATGGCGTCAAAAATAAGCTACAGTAGATTTTAATAATGTAATTAATGTTGTCCATTAGATTTTAAAATAAGATAATCGAGACGGATCAATAGACAACTATTTAGACACTTAAAAAAATATTTCATAATTTCCGATCAAATTTTGAAGATCCAAACCGTTCAATGTGATTAGAATGTGATTTTAAGGGTACCCGTGAGAAATCAGCCAAAAAAAAGACTGAAAAAGGCTTAATCTGAGCAGTTTTTAGTTTAGATTTAATGAACGGTTCAATTAAAAACTGCTTAAAACAACCACTTTCCAGTCATTTTTTTTGGCTAATTTCTCGTGGGCACCTTTAAAATCATATTCTGTACACATTGAGCAGTTCGGATCATAAAAATTTGATCTGGAACTATGTGATTGAGATTTGAGGTTTTTTTTAGGTGTCTAAATAGTTGTCCATTAAACTGCCTCGTAAAATAATTTTAATAAAATAGGCCCGAACAAAATCTACAATAGACCACAAAGAATTGTCTATCTTTGTATAAGGAATTCATGTCATTTTGGATTTCTAAAACCAACCACTCTTTCTCCACGGTTTTAAATAAGTTTTTCCTTCTTGTTTCCATTTATCTCTCCATTCATTACATTACAGCAAAAACCTCCCTCAAAACTCAATTGAACAAAGCCCCTGTCAACAGTAATAACAAAAACCTCCAAGTTTTTCTCTTTTTTTTTTAATTATTATTTTTAAAAAATTCCTCTCGCCCGTCCTCTCATGACTCCTACAGCTCAAATAACCTGATAAATTATGGGATTCCTGCCAATTAATACTACGAACCCAGAAAACCATAAATCATTTTTATCATCACCAACATCACAACGGGAAAACAAATGAAGCATTAAATAAAAACAAAGGAAAGAGGGAGAAGAATAAATCCATATTATATATTACCACTTTTCACAAAACTTCATACAAAAGTTTAAACACTATTATTACCAAATTACATCTCAGCTTTCACAACAAAACAACATGGGGATAGATGAACACCAAATCAACAACTATGATCTTCAATCTCACCCCCCTTCCATCATTTTCTATCTAGTATAGGAAAACCCAGAACCCTAAAAAAACTTATAACAAGTTAATAATCTATTGACTATTGAAAGCCCAAGACCAAGATAATTATAATTGAAAGCTGAGACATCTGAAAATGGCAGAAGGCTCTGTATCTGGCCATACACAAAAAAAAAAAAAAAACCCAAAACTCAGGGAATTGGGAAACCAATTACCCATCAGAAAGACCATCTGAATTGTACCCACTTGATGTTCCTATGTGGGTTTGAGCTCAAGGACTACCGCTTTTCTCCTTTTCTTCGGTTGTTACCTCCAGCCATCGAGGTGACCGATTTCAGCAATATGCCTATTATCCGCAGCTTGATCTCACCTCTCCTAGGAGGAAGGGTTTGGTTCTTCTTGGGTGTGGATTTGGACCATTCGGTATTCTCCATTTCTAAAATGGGATGTGAGCAATTATGAAGAAGCAGGGGAAAACAGAGGAAGGAGTGGAGAGTGTATGAAAGAGGAGAGAACTTTTGGTTTGGGGCTGAGCAGAGTGAATGGTGTGGGATTAGAGTTGGTTTTTTATATACAGCTTTGGCTGTGGGGACTATGGAGCAAAATTGAATTTCTTGGCTCCCAAGATTGACACTGGCCCTTTTTGGTTCTGTGAATTGAGGATTAATTACATTTTTCATTCCGGAAAATGCTAGGGATACATTAATGTGTTACACCTCAACCACATATATGTGTGGAAATTTCATAATAAATGCTAGGGATCCAATAGAAACCCATATGTATGTGAGAAAAGTGTGGTTGATGTGTGACAAATTGATATGTCACTAGCATCTCCCTCCCCTTTGAGCAAAATGAATTTCTTGGCTCCCAAGATTGACACTGGCCCTTTTGGTTCTGTGAATTGAGGATTAATTACATTTTTATCCACCCCTATGGAGCAAAATTGGATTACTTGGCTCCCAAGATTGACACTGGCCAAAAATTTTGGTTTTGTGAATTGTGGATTAATTACATATTTAATCCCCCATGCGTTGAGATGGCCCTCTTGCACCCTCGTGTGAAAGGTCATGAAAAATCTATATGTTTTTTTAGCTACACATTTGGTTATGCTAATAAAAAGGGTGGAGGAGAGGGCGACCAAGCGTAACAACTCTGCTCTAAACGTGACCATAGAGACTCTAGACTGGTGACGATAGCCCCCGAAGGAGACCTGAAACCCATAATGCACACCATCCCACCCGAGGCCGAAGAACACAATAAACAGATCATGCGTTTCAACGAGAGAAGGGGGCACCGGCAATAAGAGTTGAACCCAACTCATACAGTATGTGGGAAGAATTTATACTACCTCAAGCTAAACCCAACTCATAAACATGGATCCCAAATTCCTTTCAATAAGAGTTGAACACACAACTGTGCAACTGATGGGCCGAGTGTCCCGGTTTCGAAACAATACTACTAGTAGTATAGATCTAACTTCGAAAGTAAAGTGTGTGACGTTATAACAGTAATAAGTCTTAACCATCACTCATTGAAGATTACTATTTTAATCTGGGTTTAACTTTTTAATTAATAAAATTTCTCCAAGGGAAGCATCTAACTTGCAAGGGAAGAAAAGAAAGAAATCCCAACGTGGCACGTGCCACGTGTAAGCGTGACGTCAATCAAAGAAAGGGAGGTGACATCACATTATTCGTTTCACATGATCTGAAAATGATGCCTCAGCATTAATGCATTATCCTGCCCGTCTGGGGGCATGCGGGCCAATCTTTCGACAAGATATCTCAAGATATCGATGGTATTAAGACAAATTTAAAGGCTAAAAATGAATGGTACTATTATATACTCTCTTTCTTCCGTTTCATAATGTTTGTCCCGTTTACAAAATTAAAACATAAAAATAATACAATTCTTACAAGAAAATTTTAATTTTTTTTCAACAATTCACTAGATATCGATGAATTTTTTTATTTTATAAAAAAAGTTAAAAATTTTTTCTTAAAAGAAATGCATTATTTTTTAGTCCTCATTTTACGAACTGGACAAATATTTTGGAACAAAGGTAATACTCCATCCGTCCCGATTTGTTTGTCCCCTTTTTGACTTTTTGAGAGCATTTGACCTCTAAAAGAATTAGCTATAATTTTCAATTTGTAATGTTTTTAATATGCAATATAGATCTTGTTTGATAGATCTCAATTAGTTTTATTATATAAAATCTTCAAAATAAAAAAAAAATTATAAAATGTAAGATATAAGTATATTTTTGAAAGACATGATTTTCGATAATAAGACAAATAAACCGAGACGGAGGGAGTATTAGACTACTAATTTAACATATTATAGAGGGTAGATGCCAGATGGGGATTTGGACGTCGTGTTTCCATACCAAATGTGATTTAACTGGAATACACCTACTCCTACTACTCCTATTTTTTATCCCCCAAATCTCTCTCTCTCTCTCTCTCTCTCTCTCTCTCTCTCTTCTTTTCGTTACGCAACCATCTCATTTGCTCTATTTACCCGCCCGGATTTAGTGGTGGAGGGAGGCAGCGCACGACCCATTTCGTTTCCCGACGACCCGATGCGCGCAAAGTCGCAAACAGCTGCCATTTGCGCTTTGGTAATAACATTAAAAGTTGTAAAAATCAACGGAAGAATAGATAATGATTTAGAAGTGTGACAAATACTTAAGACACAAATTATTAACTTCATGACTAACCAAATACGAGTACTAATATGCATAATAACTATACTTTTCACACCAAAGATTACCCACTTTTCACTACCGGTTTTAATTTTAAAGTTGGAACAAGTTTATCAGAAGAGGTAAAAGAGCTTTTTAATTATTTTACCTAAGCAATACCCCCAAATGAGCATTGCAGCAAATTAGGTAAAAGTCTAGGTAAATTCGTCCATGAATAGTGAATAGATAAATATACTTAAGCACTTTTATTTTATTAATTGTTCCCCCCCTTCTCTCTCTTGTGTATACACGCATGCATAAACCAGAGCATGAAGCTCCATTCCCCTTCCCTCAGTGCTTTGATTTGAACGAAGAATACCACGAATCAAACAAATCAACTGAGTTATTAACTGAAATAGTTCACCAATCCTACGATTAAAATAGATCTCACGAATACTAACTGAAATTTATAGCCGAAGAATCCCACGAACCATTATCAACTGAATAATTAATCTTTCGTTCACCATTTCGGTAGGTGGAAAGAATCTCCAGGTAGAGGCTTCCCGCGGCAAAAATAGATGAAAAATGGAAAGAAAATTGATATTTCAATACATAATAGGTAAAATAAATAGTATTGGTGTAGTGTTGAAAAGGATATGAATAAGCAAAATAAAAAAATTGTACTGTTCACTAATATTTTTTGGCTATGCATGCTCTTAAAAATCAAATCTATGTAACGGATCATGGCTGGCAAAGCAAGTGTGAAAAATAGAACCCTTGTTCATACTTCACGCCTCTTTTGAAACGGGGCCCCTCAATCCAGTGGAGGCCTAACTTTTGAAACGGGGCCCCTCAATCCAGACAAACCCGTGGGGTAAACTCCACCGCCCAGTTCTATGAGTGGGCTCCCTTGATTCGTTATAACCCATGCCACTAATTATAGGATTCGTCGAATGCATCATCTTAATAAACCAAAAAGGAAAACTAATTGATCGGACAGCGATAAATCATATTTTCCGAGCTACTTCTGCATAAGAGATTATAATTGATGAGTATAATTTTAAGCATAAGAACGGATACGAAAGACGAGTATAGGTCCAAAAGTGTAGTTATCAGTATCCGATTAACTATTTTTTCACAAGGATAAGATACTAGCCAAATTATAAAACGTAAGCAGCTCAAATGATCGAAGAGGTGTCCCAGAGCGGACCAGATGATCCAATCCAGATTGGCTCCAGCCCATTTGGAAGGAAGAGAAGGAGGGAGTGAGAAGGAATTCCATATTAGTTTGAATTACTCCTAATTTTTTTTTTTAACTGTATTTTCAAGGCAGCGATTTAATAAAGGCAATTAAATAGTAATTTCTGATATTATCCACTCACTTTTATCCACTCATATCAACTACCATTCAAACCAAGTACAAGCCCCCACTCATTAAGCCAAACAATCCAGTAGGAGAGAGAGAACATGCAAAACAATTGAAATGATTAGGTGCCTTACAATTATTACTAGAATCGCGCCCAAATGCTCAAACACCACACACACTGTGTGGACTCCGTTGCCCCAACTATTCTATCACCAAACATAAACACACAAACACATTCACACTCAGAGGTGCTATTAATGTGTACTAGCGTGTACAAACCCTATTTGGATCCGTTTTGGGTCCCCAAAAAATGATTGGAGCCCTGAATTCTAAAGTAAAGTTTTAGATGTTTTGTAAACGCTGTTATCGATATCGGATTGAGCTTATTTTTTTTGTAAGGGTTGTAATCAAAGTAATTTAAACAAAATGAGTGGCTCCGATCATTTTTTTGACCCAAAATGGACCCACAAAGAATTTGTACGCGCTCTGTATATCTGTAACATTATCATTTATACATCCACAATAGAGGTGGAACCCCCCCACACACACAACACACCCAATATGTGTGCGACCCATCCTTATTATGAGTGATTGTGCTAGTGTTTGTGTGTGATTCTAGAATTTTGCTCCGTTCCATTGCAAGTGTGTATGCCGTGAGTACTATTTGGGTGTGTCCCTAGCAATTTTGTTCCTTCTCTCTCTCACTCTTCAAACTAGAGGCACTTTTCACTTTCTTTTATTTGTTAACGAGGTGTCTGGGTCAGCTAGTGTATATCTTGACTCATCTTTAGGGCTTGAGTTTAACGGCCGGGCAAACCTCCAGCAGCCCCGAAAGAACTGGTAGCACCTAAAAGGTTTCGAACATGAAACTTTAGGAGAAAGCAAACCAAACTTCGTAGTGTTCGAATTCAGCTTGCTTACTAAACGAGCCCAAAACTCAAGTTCAAGCTGGACTCATTTGTAAACAAGCCAACGTTAACGAGTCGACCCTGGCTTATTTACTTAACAAGCATCTTTAAACCAACCAAGCTTTTGAGTGTCGAGTTCAGCTCGTTTAATAAACGAGTCTAAAACTCGAGCTCGAGTTGGGCTCGATAACTCAACGAGCCGAGCCACAGACAACCCAGTTCATTTGCAACCCTACCCGTGTGTTTACAGATAGTTGCACACCTACTTAGGGGAGAGAGCATTTTTTTTCCCGGTCAAACGAAAATTCAGAGAGAGAGAGAGAGAGCGCGCGCATTGCTGCAACGAATATGTTGACAGAGTGTTTGTGTATATTGCATGGTCGCTGTTGACAGAGAGCGCATTAGTGGGAACGAATTTTGAGACGGCTGATGCGGTAAAATGCATGACACCGACCCATAGACCGGAGGAAACGGTCAAGGAAGACTAAGAAAAAGGACCCCCCAGTTCACCCTATCAGCTCTCATGGATGGGCTGGAAAGGTGACCCACACGCATTATTCTGCTGGGCTTTTTTTTGGGTTCACTCCCCCCACCCATCAAACAAAAGGGATGCCCATTTTAGTGTTAGAAAACCTAGAAATATTGCATCGTTCCCACGATTGACAACAACTCGAATGAAACAGCAATACCAAGAAATAGAACTAAGGAGTAAGCATGAGCTGGTCCGAACGTTTAATTATTAACAGGAAGAAAAAAAAGAGAGAGGAAGACATGAAAGAGCCAATCCATCTCGGGGATGTAGTATGAGACAAGGCGTCCCGATACTGTGACTGAATAGCGCGCCTAGGTGGATTTCAAAAAAAAAAAAAAAAAAGAAGCTAAATTGATCAGGTATGACTAGACTCTTGATTACAAAAATAGTATTTGTTACGCAAAATATGTGGTCAGTATGATTCCAGAAACAAACTACATGACAAATCTATTATGATTATGTGGTTATCAATGTTCAATTAATTTAATCTTTTGTAAAAATTAAATAGTTCTGATCATGGTAATAAAATCTTGAAAAAATATTGGAGTTGGAGTGCACGACACCGTGCACTTTACCCTTTACCCGAAAGGAACCCTTGTCCCAGTAGTATAACCACACGGTCCACACCTGGTTATTTTTATTGCTTCTATGAGGTGTCATGATTAGTCCCAGCCGACCATTAATTTGCGCCCTTCCAAAGAAACATGACCGCAGGTGACCAAAATATACATCCACCCTCCAAGCTTTGTGACCAAGGACGGAACCAGGATTTTACTCTAACAGTGGTAAAATGTATACTAAAAAAATCTAGTAGTGGCGAGACAATATAAATTGGGCATAAACTTTTTTTTTTTACATATAATAATTGCATTTTCTAAAATTCTTGTCGTGACGATCACCGCCACTAGATCTCCTGATTCCATCCTTATGTGTGACCATGTATGGCCCACGAGATTAATCCTAGTCCACCCTTATCGTCTAAATGGGTTAGAGCCTACAGTAACACGGGTTTTGAAACTCTATTTATCCAAAGCAACTTATTTAAAATTCTTAAGCTGTAGATAAGCTTTTTTTTAGAGAAACCCAGACTAATCTTGTACTATAACACATAGCTAATGCCCAGTGGTTTAGGGAGTTGGGGTAGTTCTGTATAAATGACCTGACCACTTTTGGGCACTCACCAGATAGGGCGCATGCAGGACCCAGGTGCCCCCAAAAGTAGGCCCTTTTCTCCATTGAAAGGGATAGGTTCATGGATCCACCTCCAAACGTTGCTCTCCAGTCTAACCGACTTGGGGGCTGCTGTCTCCAAGTAACACCAGCAGCACTCAATCTCACAATTAATTATCGAGACGGATGATAAAATTGAACGTTGCTGAATGCTCTTGTAAACAAGAGCCCCCAAGTCCCAGTCTCACGGCATCACTATGCTGTCAATGGATCGGATAAAATACAATTCGAATTCGACCTGAAATATATGAATTCGGCCCCATTGCAATCGGATCACACTTCCCACCAAATGCCAGGACCTTATGTGGATTTCAAACAAGGTGGTGCCAAAAAACTAAAGTCAGATAAGTTCCACTCATGACTCCATGTATAGGGTAGTTAGCCCATAAGCCTAAGCTAATAATCCAATTTTCTTTGCTTCCATAAAAATAAAAAATCCATCAATTTACAACACAATTAAAATTATGGCCCTAAAAAAAAAAAAAAAAGTGACAGTGAATCCTGAAGAGTTCAAGGTGTTGCAATTTATGGCCCTTTTGCAACAACTTCAAAATCTTCTTATTTTAATAGAGGCAAATTGCAACACATGATTCAGCCATGCTATTAATAATATTAACTTGTAAAGCAACTCCTTTTCCAGTAATGTTATTCTATATGGACCTTTTCTAGATTGTGAGCAGATACGTTCGAGTTCAAATCTTCTGTATTGACTTCTTTTTATGTCACTGTACCGGTGCATTTTCGAAAGTGGGATCGAATAATAATTTTAAAAAAAAACAAAAAATTCTCACACAATCTAAGGATCCAAAATACAAGGATAGTGAAATTTTCAGTACAGAGGATTTGAGGGGAATAAGTTTGGGTGAGGGAAGTTTATATGTAAGTTATATTTCTAAACTCAACCTTGCGAAAGGGAAGTCCTTGTGGATGTAAACACAATCCTATTAAAACAAAACACTCCTTTAAAATGATTTAAATAATTAGCCACTCCTAGTAGTTTGCTTAACCCTAAAAAAGTACTGGTTTTTTTTTCATAGACCCTTCAATATAGTCAAGCAAGGTATCTTTTAAAATAATGTTGGGCGGCATACCCTTTCAGGATTATGATAAATCCGTCGAATTTCGTGTTTGGGTGGTTATAACAAGTACTCCCTCCGTCCCAAATTGATTGTCCCGTCCGCAAAACGGAGTATTAAAAATAATGCAATTTTTTCAAGAAAAAATTCAAACTTTTTTCACAAATTAAAAATTCTCATTGATATCTAGTAAGTTGTTGAAAAACTTTTGATTTTTTCTTGCAAAAATTGTATTATTTTTAACACTCCGTTTTGCGAACCGGACAATCAATTTGGGACGGAGGGAGTAATACATTAGCGTTTGAGTGGTTATCGAATTTCATCGAGCCAATCACTAGGTTATTCAATCTTGGCCTCAAAGTATAACTACCCCCAAAAACATGCTATTATTTACGTATTTACAGAATGTACATCACTGTCTTCTAAGATGATCTCTAATGTATTAATCAAGTTGGTAACAAGCAAAGTTCGAGGGGTAAGGATGAGTTCACACTTCACACATAGGGCCTTGAACAGATAATCTTTTCAAAGTCAAAAAACAGCCGCCTAGGGTTTTGAGTGCTCTAAGACGATTTTGAGAAGTCAGAGTCACCTAGCTTTTCTGGGGGGGGGGGGGGGGG
>BPLS01000153.1:977879-1013019 GCA_019656275.1 Rhododendron kiyosumense | reverse complement strand
TATATATATATATAGGGGACGGTTCAATGGACACCCTAAAAAATCACCTAAAAAAACACCCTAAATCTCAATCTCACAGTTCCCGATCAAATTTTTATAATCCGAACCGTTCAATGTGTGCAGAATGTGATTTTAAGTGTGCCCGCGAGAAATTAGCAAAAAAAATGACCGGAAAATGCTTGATTTGAGCAGTTTTTATTTGAACCGTTCAATAAAAAACTGTTCGAAACTGTTCAGATCAAGCCCTTCCCGGTCATTTTTTTTGCTGATTTTTCGCGGGTACCCTTAAAATCACGTTCTGATCACATTGAGCGGCTTGGATCGTCAAAATTTGATCGGGAACTATGAGGTGTTTTTTTAGGTGTTTTTTTAGGTGTCTCCGGAACCGCCCCGATATATATATATATATATATATATATATATATCATATTTTAGGACCCAAATGGGAGGTAGAGGTGGAAAAGTTTTCGAGTCTTAAAAATCATACACGTTTGGTTCACATATGTTTAAGTACTTTTATTGATTTTGGTATTTTGAGCATACGGGCGGTTTGTAATCTGCGAAGAAAGCTCTAGTTGCACACAAAGCTTTCGAGTGTCGTTTTATCTTGGAAGTGGAATGTCACACAACTCGGTGCAGGCGGAGACATATCTTCTCTTAAGTCAGCGCTTTACGCATGACTCGGTCGATAAGTTTTCTCTATTCTCCTTTATCTCTAGCTAAAATATTATTTCAAAATCTTATTATTTTTTGTGGTTGCCTCCATTTATTTATGTTTACAGAAATTCTAATGATTATTTCCAACATGATCCACATTAAACTAAGGTTGGATGAGCTGTTCCAAAAGAAAGATATACGACATCTCAGAGATCCAAAGCAAGCAAAGAGCTTAATTGAAAAATCTGACAAGAGCTAGTAAATCATGAACCAAACCCAAAATTCATGAGACAGAAATAATACCCTTCAATCAAATCAGTCTAATTGATCTCCGACACTGTAAGATGACATTGCAATCTGATACCTATAGTCCTATTGTTTACGACTTCTCCAGGAAAAGGTGAAACAATTCTAAACTTGTACAGTAAAGTTGTAATATATCCTCCAAAATATAGAGCTGTGAGGAAACATAGACTACTACTATCGCTCTACCTTCTACTTCCTTCGCTTTCAGATATACATCGAATTTACACAAAACAAAAGTATTGCTCCAAAAGTTTGCTCAAGTTTCACAGTTGATGATGATGGACCATTCAACTCTCACGCTGATAGACTCGGATCGAGTCTAATACCCATGGCAAAGACCCAAAACAAGTAAAAATACAAGAAAGAATGCCATCGCAAAAAGTAGATCTTCGCCCTTTCTCCATTTTGAGTATTGTAGGTTCAGCTTCCTTTCGTTCTCTGCTTCCGTAGTCATTGAGTTCGATGAAAAGGGTAAGAACTTTATAAATTCCACAATCAAATCTCGCCGATCATGAAATAGAATGCAAGCCTGCAGCATTTTAGTTAAGAGTGATTGAAAAAAAAAAGCAAATAAGTAAACAATAAATGAAGTAAAAAAAAAAAACAAGTGTACGGCTGAATCTCTGAAGAACTTATTTATGTATGCTTCTTTCAGTTGTGCATCTGTTGGCGATTTATGGAAATACTTACATGCATCCATTTTGTGTTCTTAGAGAAAGAAATTTTATGGTATTCTCCAAAAACATGTTTTCTGTTTGAATTTCCATGGGCATGTGTGTCGTCTTTTCCTCGCTTTAGGACCAATCCCTTTAATTAGTTACCCTCGGGTCAATATAAAGGTAGATTTTTTCCATCTATTCCTTAACCACACCACCTTCTTTTCCTTTCCTGGGGAAATGCAACCCACAAACGAAGGAATCAAGCCATCAAGGGTCTCAAACCTTATTCCAAGATGAAATCTGTGTGGTGCGAAATCAAAAAGGACTGGTTATTGACCTGTAAGATTAGGCTAGCCTATCTACCATACTAAGGGGTGTGTGGGTTATACAACAGATTATCATGGCCGATAGCAACCATTCTTTTCGTCCCTCTCGTTAACCAATGTAAACTTTTAACTCCACACTTTACTACCACCAAAGATATCAGAACAAAAAGAGGGGCAAACTAGTATCAATACCAGGGAAAACTAGTATCAATCACCATACTATGAGATATATTCTCCTCCTGTTGCATGCTTTGATTTAAGCTAATGTTAAGTGTAACAGAAAAAAAAAATTTAATTACCTTCAGAAAAATACTAAGAGTTTCTAAATAGGCATTATGTAAGGCAAGTCAGTAATTGAGTAAAACCACATAAGATTTCAACAAATATAACTTTTTCCAATAATTTTCTTAATAGAATCAGGATCTTAGATTATAATTCACTGGTCATCTGGACCCTTAGTTTATAATTCACTGTACGGGCAGACCGTCAATCAACCACATATAAATATAAAGCCTACCACCATAATTTTTCTTAACCTTCATACGTCAAGTCAATAATGCTATCGAACTATATATGAAATAGTTGGCGTTCATTACCATATAAGTTGCAAGGAATCCTTATGAAACAGAGGATCAGTGCAAAAGCTTTAATCACTTCTTAAAGGGCCATTCTAGATACACGCAGAAAGGATTAGAAGTGAGAAGGGTACTGGAACAATTTCCAACACCTCAAGAGGTCCGCCCTGGGCCTTCCCTAGGACGAATAACTAACAATCTTAACCACCGCATGCCATACAAATGATACAACAATCTGAACCAGCAACAGTTTGAAGTAAAACTGAAAATGATTGATCGATAAACAAACTACCTCTTTATACGCCTCCAGAACATTCTTATCTTTTCTCATTCTGTTCATAAGGTCTAAAAAGGAATTGTAGCGCCTTCCATCGTGCCCATATGCTGCCTGCAAAATGCAATATTCTAAATTACAACAGAATATTATGAACAGAAGTACAGAACACTTTTTTTTTTTTTTGGGGGGTGGGTTTGTTATTGCTCCTAATGGTGTACCTTGACTTTGTTAACAAATACAATTTCATCATTCTGGTCTTGCATGGGGATCTCATATCCAGCCGGTAAAAAGGTGTTGAAGCCTGCAACAAGTTCTGGGTGCTCTTTGAATAAATCTCTGACTCTTAACTGAAATGCCTGGATATTAGTTCTGCACAACAAAGGTTGGTGCATTACCAAATTGAATCATTATAGAGATCATGTACTGATGGCATCAGATGTATATCAGAAATTTGGAAGAAGCCAAGTCATATCAACTCTAACATAAGAGATTCACGATTAAACTTTGTGTGGAGATACTGACTAGTAATTTCTCTCCTATGATGAAGGATAACCTTCCCCATAGGTCTTGTTGTTTAAGAAACCAAACTCGCACATAGAGCTATAGCTTATTTAATATAGCACAAGGCAATTGCACAAACAAGGAGACATCTCAATTCTTTGAAGTATGACTAAGAAGATCAAAGCAACTATTTGGTAACAAAAGTCAAATGAAATGCAACATTAGTTAAAGAAAAGGAACATTTCATGCAAGCATCAGATAAACCTAACTATGTCCTTGCGCTTCCCATTTTAACCATTTACCCCTGACCCACAAACATGGAACATGAGTTAAAGAAAAGGACAGTGGTTTTCATCTGATGCATTTCCTGATCTGAAACAGGCAGTAGCTCCACAACTCCAGTATCTCAACTTTATCTTCATAGGAGGCCAATTTCCTGAGCTGAAATACACAGTGACTCCATAACTCCAGTACCCCATTATTATTTCAGATTGATCAACTCATTAGCAGGACCGATAAAAATTAGTGGTAGATAGGATTTGTTTAAAAAAATTAACACATTGTTGGACGGTGGGATTGGACACATACAAGCAAAAGAAGTAAAGAACATAGACTTCTACAAATTAGGAGTAAGAGAATAAGAGTCATAACACAATACAAGGCCCTAAAACCAGCTGCTGTCGGTTGTTAATACTTGCTCAATATCAACTTTACTCTTTATTAGATGATAAAAAAAAAAGCTTTACTCTTTGTTAGTCCAAGGAGTAGGGCACCCACAACAATCCTTGGGAAAATAACTAGTTAAAAATAGCTTTCTCTGTATTCAGCTAGCTGCTTTTTCTATGGTCTCCAGCAAACTCTCTTTTTTTTTTGTCTATTGTATTATAATACATTTTATATACATTAATCCTAACTATAGTTACAAAGAATGAAGAAGGGGTAAAAATTAGTGCTAGCAAGTTGGTATTCTAGGATTGGTGGAAAAGCTCGACGAATTAGTGGATCTCCAAATCTGATGAGTTTGGTTTCTACCTAATTCCTTTACATAGAGATAGATAGAGGCAGAAGCACCCAAGAAGGGCTATTTTGCTCGAGAGAGAAAGTGATTACGAAATCAAAATATTTATTTGAGTAATTAAATGGGGGATGGAGCTTCATGCTCTGGTGTCCTCTGGTGTGAGAGGTAGCCATGGGAGATTACAAAGAAGAAGAAGAGTACCGTGTCATGTGTGTAATAATATTGAAATAATGAATGATGGGTCTATAGTGCCTTGCCAGATCTAGCGAGGTTCTGTAGCACAAATCAAATTGTTGAGCCATGTGTCGAGCCTGTCATTGTCTTTTTTGGGCTTATCACCAGGTAAAATAGCTAAATATCGAGTTTGAAGAGTCTTCTGCACATGCTCTAAATGTTGTGGTGTTCATCAGCATATTAACTTGTTTTACTCTAACTAAGAGCCATAGTCTCTTTACCCAAGACCAATGAAACTAATGTCTCATGTTTGATTGGTCGGGATAAGAGTGAGGGAATATGTAATTTCTTGGATGAGTTATCCGACCGGACTAACAACGAGGGCATTGTACCACATCCCAAGGTATTGTGTACCCATATTTTTAGGTAGTAATTGTCAAATGGTTATATTCAAACAATGCAGGCCATGGGGTCCTCATTCAAACCAAACAAGGAAAATTGGATCATTGAAGTATCTTCTTCATTCTTACTAAGCACGTTTGAGTCGTCCTATCATGCCATATTTGCCCTTCACATTTCTGTTTCACTTCTACAAATATCTACTCAACGAGAAAAGGTTCAAGACGACACTATGGGTGCTTGCCTGTTTCTTTAGGAAATATTGACATGTAAAGTAATTACTGCAATGTATAAACCTTCACTTCAATCAGGTGCTGCCTTTGGTCCTTCCTTTTTCTTCATAACTCATGTATCCCGCCAATGGATCGATTAATCCCTGGACCAATCCCAACATCCATTTGCAGGGGGGCCGTGCCCTTCCTATGCTGGTTCTTGTTATTCTTCGTTATCTTTTCTTTTTTAGAAGAACAATTCTTCTTTGCTTTATTTTGTTCATTAAAGAAAATTTTATATGTGCTTCAAAACTAGATAAATTTAGGGTCTGCTTTCCCTGGGTGTCAAAAAAAAGTGGCCTATTATCGGTTTCTTTGAACTCCTCTTGCTCAAGCAAAAACACAACAACTTGGCAAGATGCCAAGAAGGATTGGAAACCCAACAATGGCATCAATTAGTTTCAGATCTGGATACCATACGATGCATAACACATAACCTAATGTTAATATTTTTTTTTTTGAACTACCGCAATTTAAAACATAACACACAACCCTACTGTTTTTCTGATAACCAAGTGTCTAGGCCAACTTATGTGCACTCGACTAATTGGGGGCACTAGCGGAGGTTTCACTTGAAGCCGGAGCAAATATTCTGTATAGACCGGCCCCATATGAGTTGATAGCACCTGAGAGGATTCGAATCTTAGACCTTTGGTTTCGAATCTTAGACCTTAAGAGGGCGCAAACCCCAAAGTCTCAGGTCTTGACCCACTAGGCCAACCCTTGGGGTGCGTAGCCCTAACGTTAGTATTTTAGTTTAGCTGGTTCAATAGAACAATTCAAGAACTTACAATCATACAGAAATTCACAACCCACAGATCTCATCAAACCCAAATGTAAAACAATGTACACAGAGTCAACAAGATGTTCGGTTCTTGAAGATGAGTTTAAATTCTATCCACCTGAGGTGAAAGTGAAACCCATAGTTTTCCACCACCCCTAGTTGAGTGAACAACATACCTCTTATTCTTGAATTCGTTCATCAGATAGAGAAACTCGACATATTCCTTGGAGTCTTCCCCAAATGCAAGTCTCACAGATCGGACAAATCGGATGGCTTCGCTTATTCCTCGATTTGGTTTATCCACTTCCTGGTATGAAATTGTCGAATCATCTCTGCACACCCACAAAAACAAGAAAACAGAAAACTAATTGAATTTGATACCCATATGTGTTTTTTAAGTCAATATCAAAATTGATTTAGGGAAGAAGACGAGAATCAAGGGTAAAAGAGAGAATGACTCACGATTGAGCATCGGATGGCTCAGGAGCTACTTCTTGGGGTAAATCCATTGGACTGGTACCAGAGCTACGAGGAGAGAGAGAGAGAGAGAGAGAGAGAGAGAGAGAGAGAGGCGGGAATTGCTAGAGTTTTGTTTTCAAATGGTTGTGTGTGGGCCCGCCTTTGTATAGTAAACCTAAAACGAGCGTTCGGTTATGTTTGGATAGAGCATGTCCAACTCATGCTCAATTCCTTCAAAATTTCCTACATCCCTCCATTTTGGAGGAAAAAATCAATTTCAATCCATTCTCCAAAAAGTGTTTTGAGATTAAGGCTCATTTGTTTCGAAGTAAAATATTTTTCAATGCGTAAAATGATTTTGCAAAAAACAAAAGTTCTCTTTTTATTTTCTAGTGCTCGGTTGATAGTTGTTCCACACAAGAAGTTTTCTGGTAAATGACTTGCGGCCTTTTCAAGGGGAAAACATTTTCAACCATATCAAGTAAAATGTTTTTACTTGGTAAAATATTTTTTTGTATTTTGCACAATCAAACACCAAAAAAGTATTAGAAAAAGATCCTCCTCCATGTAATAAAACATCGGTCCCACTAACAAGTGCCCATGGGGCATAAGTTTAGGGCATTAATTTAGTAGCAATAAATGCTGTACTTCCACTCCGTATTAATTATTTTCTCATTAGCCGTAATTGGTTTTCAGGGTGAAGTGGTGACATTTAATGCATCATTGGAAATGTTTTAATAATTTCCAACATTACCTTTGTAGTTATGTTATGCCCGTCTGCTTTCTTTTTTTTAAAACAAAAAAACCATAATAAGAAAAAGGTGGTGTACGTTTTATGTTACTCCGTACTTTGTAGTAAAAAATGTAATCACAGTTTTATGTTGTCAAGTCACTCGACAATTAAACTTAATTAAAATTTTGAATTCAAAAAGAAATTAAGGGTGGTTTTGGCTTAATAAATCAAAATGACTTTTTTTTTTGTCTTTATTTAAAGTTTTTTCTAATTTGTTAATTTGCATCAAACTTTTGTAACTTATTAATTCGTCTCGTCGAGAGGAATCGAAAAAGTAAAAAAATTATGACTAAAACTCATAATTTTTTGAATAAAGACAAAAATAAGTCAAAAATTAATTTTTTTTACTTATTTTTTTCTTTATTCAAAAAATTATGAGTTTCGATCTTTTTTTTTTTACTTTTTTAATTTCTCTCGACGAGATGAAACAATAAGTCACAAAACTTTGACGCAAAACAAACAAATGCAAAAAAAAATTAACAAAGACAAAAAAGTTATTATACTTATTAATCAAAGTATTGCCAACTTTGGTTAATATACCGTCCCAGGGGCACAAATGCTCCAATTAGCATGGCGGCAAATTATTTTTCATTTTCCCTCATTTTTGTTTTTATCAATTAAAAGAAAGATGCTTTCCAAAAAAAAAAATTAAAAGAAAGATGAATATGAAGAGTCCTGTTCATTTTTGTCAATCAAAATATTGTTGATCTCTTTTAATGGAGTAGTTTACATTTTCAATGTCATTACTAGAAGGTCTTGGAATGAGTATAAAAAATGTAATTAAAGCAATTAAAGAACCCTAAACTTATGCTCCAAATTTGTGCCCCAGGGACACCTTATAGCATTTGCCATAAAACACATACACAGAATTACAGTAAGAACTACTTTCAATGAACTTTAGTGACTTGGGATTATTTCAATAGAAGTGGGCTAAGAATGTTTTGATTAATCTTTTGTAAGCAATTTTTTTTTTTAATACTCTATTTAAATGGAGTGGTATGTATGTAGACTTTTTTCCCAGAATTGAATGGCACTACAAAGTTTGTGACCGAACTGTAATCCGATGATTTTACAAGTTGATTTCACTCTTAGGCTCCGTTTGTTTCGATGTAAAATATTTTACAATGTAAAATGTTTTACATGTAAAATATTTTTTCAAAAAACAAACTTTTAACTTTTATTTTTCAGTGTTTGGTTGGTACGTGGAAAATATTTTTCAAAATAATGATTTCCATAAACACCATGTGAGGAGGTGGCTCCCACTGCCGGTTCAACGCCCTCGGTAGCGTTGATTAGCCGCTGCCACTTGGGCCTATGATCCCCACCACGATTAGCTTCGGTATCTCTCCATAAATCCATTTCAAAATCGGCCTCCCCGACTCCGATATCACTTGCTCGGTCGTCAGATTGTGAATCGAAAACTTTGGTTCCAGTTCACCCTCCCCTGCTTCCATATCTACCACCAGTAGAGATCTAGTGAATACACAATCAGATCGGGAAAAAAAATGACAGATATTTTCTCAAAACCTAGACTAGAAGAAGCAATCGGAGGTGCTCACCGTAGAGAATGCCAGTGATCGGTCGCCCGCGAACGGTGCTGTAGAGAATCGCCTCTCTCTCTTGTTTATGTCTGATAAGATTTGGGAGTCGAACGGATGGGTTACGTGTTGGGAATGTGGGCATGAAAACAAAAATGACTTACCGAGAAAAACAAATGAAAACAATTTCACTCCATTGATGTAAAATATTTTACTTTAAAAATATTTTCCTCCTTTTTGTTCTAGCCAAACGACGGAAAATGAGTAAAATATTTTACCCAAAAATATTTTACGTCCAAACAAACGGAGCCTTAATTTCTCTAATTCGTAAGAATTGATTTGATTATTTACCTAACATAAAATTGAATCAATTCAAATTTTGCTCACCCCTACCGTTTTGCTTACTTCAGTTTGGAACCATCCATCGGAATTTTTGAAATTAACTGTTACTTATTTGGGAAGATTTGTTAAGGCTTTTTGGTGTGAGTTCGGGTAAGGCTCACACCAAAAGAAAGTACTCCATATCACCGCTAAATTCTGAAGAGCAAGTAATAATTTGTCCATATCACCGCTAAATTCTCCTCGTATGTTTAAGGCACAAGTTCTAAAGTATATCATATACGAGCATCATTTTACATATATTTTTATACCGAAATCTTGGAGCCGCGGGGTAATTGTTTATATCTAGAAGAAATCGAAGAATTTCTTGAACATCATAAGAGATGCATCGGTGCTTAAAACACAATTTGCTGCTTCTGTAGTGTTTTTACCCATTTCAAAGTCGACGAATATAAAACTCCAAGGTCTGTTGCCAAAAAAATTGGCAAGTTGTAGCCCGTGATTCAATAGCCCCACTCATCTGTAAACCACCCCTGAAGCCTGCCTGAGTGGGTGGATTAGGAGCTAGGGACTATTTCATGCAACGAGTATATATATATATCCCCTACTCACAATACACCGTTACACAAGAGACTTTCACCTGGATTACCTCTAGATTATAGAACGCCCGCTGCTGAGAAACAAGTACGATTGGTCTCGCGACCGACATATTTGGTGAAGTCTTCCACAATTTCCTTGGAGTACTTCAAGAATTTTTAAAGGACACATTAGCTAGATTCCCAACCTCATCGTCACTTCTTTTTCAGATAGTAGAAATATGTTTTTGTATTTGTTTTATCAGATAAATAAACATCATTCTTTTTTGTTTTTGTATTTGTTTCGTTTATCTTACATTTTCATAATAGTAGATATATGTTATCCCGTGGATACAATAAAAAAAAAACGCTACCATGCGTTGAATATAGGACCGTGAAAAAAAATTAAACTAGTATCTTTTTCGTTAACTAGCATTGTGTCCGACCGGCCGATACAAAGGGCGCGCAAAAATACAGATGTAATTTTTTTTTCCATGCATTGAACGGGCACAAACGCTAGAAGAAAAGGAAACAAATAAACCTTTTATGCTAAAACTGCCAAATAATTAAAGCCATATATATCCCTTTTCTTCTTATCACACCACATTTCCGGCTTAGTAGGAACGTAATGAGCAAACAATGACTCTTTCAAAAGCACATGGTGCTGCGTAGACCACTTATTGATGTGGTGGTCATGATTTTTGTTAATTTGATGCTTTGGCCATTCTTGGAAAATAAGCCAACCCCTTTGCCCCATATAAGTACCAAAACTTATCTAAAGAATTTACTAGCTTCAATTGTGAAAAAAAATTTGCAACCCCAAATTCAAGAATGGCCCAGATCCAAAACCAAGGCTTTGATTCATCCATGCCACAAGAAAAATGGATGGGAGATGTCGTTCTCTACCAATTTCATGGCTTTTGGTTCACTCCCTTGCTCCTCCAAGGAACCCAAGAACTACTAAACCAATTCAAACCGCTTTCTGGCGATGTCATCTTAGCCTCCTTTCCCAAAACCGGCACTACTTGGCTCAAATCTCTCCTTTACTCCATTATCAACCGCTCTTCGATAGATCAATTGGCAGGAAACCATCCCCATGAACTTGTGCCACAACTTGAGTTTCAAGTTTATGGACCACGCGCGGTTTCTGCGCCTCCTCATTTCCCCTCTCCTTGCAGTACTTCACCCTCCAATAGGATCTTCGGCACCCATCTACCATACCAAATCTTCGGTAAAACTGCAATCTCATCAGATTGTCGAATTGTTTACGTTGCGAGAAATCCCAAGGACACTCTTGTGTCCTATTGGCATATGGTCAACACAATGGAAATGGCCAAAAGAGACCCATGGCCACTGGAGGAAGCTGTGGACAAGTTTTGTGAAGGGTATTTTCCTTTTGGACCCTATTATGAACATGTGTTGGGATACCAAAAAGAGAGCATTGAAAGACCTAAGAAATTCTTTTTTGTTACTTACGAGGAACTGAAGAGTGATACAAAGACTCAAGTAAAGAAATTGGCCGAGTTCTTGGGGTGTCCCTTTGATAACGAAGAGCAAGTGGAGGAAGTGGTGAGGAGTTGTAGCATCGAAACTCTGAGAAATCATGAGGTGAACAAGTCAAGCGATCTGTCCAAATTCATTCCCATGCCACTTAATTCCTTCTTCAGAAAAGGGCAGGTTGGAGATCACAAGAATTACCTAACCAAGGACATGATTGAGCGGATTGACGGAATTACTAGCGATAAATTTCGCGGGTTAATCTTCAAGCACGAGGCAGATCATTGTTAAAAGTTGGGTTTTTTCCTGATTCTCCCAACTTCCCAACACCATGCATTCGTTGGAGGTGCATTTGGTAATAAACCTTTATGCTACAGTTTGATTCGTGATTTAGTCTCATTCGGCGATTCATTTGATAATAAACCTTTCGGCTACGATTAGATTGTTTGGTAACCTTCTGATATCAAACACTCTTGCTTAACACACTTGCCTGTGTTTTCTACATACTAGCGCAAAAATTATTCTTAAATATCCCTCTAACCTCTTTAATGCAAAGGCCAAAAAACTCAACATAGCATCCTCCTTTACTCATCAATATTATTCCAAAAAACTCAAAATAGTTTAGCTTTTTTTTTCCCAAAGAAACACTCAGAAGAATTGTGTGTGTTCTTATAACAAGGGTTGTTTCCTTTTCGTGTATGAGTCCAAAAATGATTGTTTCATTTTTTATTGTAGGAAAATCAACTTAAAAGCAAATATTGAATTGAAGGTAAGGAAATCAACTTTAGAGAAATCAATTGAAAAAAGAAGGGGTGGATATTTCCGGGGCCGGCCAGGGGTAAGCCCCGCAAGCTGGCAGGCTAGGGCACCCCAGCAAGGGGCAACCAAAAAAAAAATCTTGTAAATATAAAAAAAATCAGAAATCAACGGGAAAAAAATTTAGGGGCATAATCCAAAAAATAATTACAAAATCAAAAAGAATTGAACATATGTAGTTTCCACCTGCTTTAAAAAATTATGATACTTAGGAAAATTAGGAGGGCAAAAACAGAAGTGTTCTATGCCTGGGGTAAATAGAAGATAAAAAGAAATTAGGAAGAAAAAAATTAGAAGGGCAAACTAGGAAGGCATATAGCAGGGAAAAAATAAAAAAGGGGACGGGATTGCAATTTTACTTGCTCCCAAATTTTTGATACCTAGTGTGAACCGTGTAGTGTAAACCCTAACTTAATTTGAAGGAGAAATACCCATCAGCTTTCAGGCCATCACATTGGACCACGAATAGTTTTATTTCTCCGATCTCCATCACAGATAACTGGCCCTGTTTGAGATCCTTCGGCAACTCCGAGTCGCCGAACAGCCAAAGTTGAAAAAATTAAACTCAACTTTTATTTTTCTAGTTCTCCTCTTTTTCGCCCCGTTATTGACGGTAAGTAAGTGAACTTTCTTTCTTTTCTGTAATCTTTATTCGGTGCTAGTCTTACTATTAGTGGAGCTTCTCTTTAATCTTTATTTTGGTTAGTGCATGCCTTTAGTGGAGCAACATGCCAACAGAAGAAATTAATATGGATTGGTTAGTTCCTTTGACTGTTTTTTTATTGCTACAGAATAATTTATTCGGTTATATGGCTGAACTAATGAATTAATAAGTATGAAATTTGTACTAAAATTTGATTGTCCCTATACACACTACATTATTAATTTTGTGAGTTTTTAGTAGGATTATTGGTCTTGAATTTTTGATTAGCGAGGTATACTAATATAGGTACTATGACAAAGATTGAGAATGACAAGAATATAGTGAGAATTGGCAAACAAAAATCCAGGTCTTAAAATAGAAAAGTGAGGCAACGAAAAGATGCAATTTTACCATGGGATGGATAAACCGGAAAATGCTCGCTGGAGTGCCATTGCGAAATCGTGAGTTTCTTTTTTTATCGGAAAAAGAAGATTGCGAGTTTCAGCTTGAGAGATGTAGTGCTAGCTGCTAGGCAGTTATTTGTTATTACTTTTTTTCGAACAGGAAAAAATGAAACTTATATGAATAAAACCATATACAAATTGGCGGCTCATAGGTCTAAAAACAACAAATACAACAAAGTACTCCAAAATACAGAGCTGAGAGGAAACACATACTAGTACTACTATATATCAGTCTACGTCCTATTTCCTTTGCGGTAAAAACACTCTTCAAATGTACACACACACACACAAAAAAAAGATATCGGTGCTAAAAGTTTGATCAAGTTTCAAAGTTGATGACCGCCATAGGTGGACCATTTGATCCCCGGACAGAAAAATTCGAAAGCCTAACCCCCATTCCCAAAGCCAAGGCAAGTGACAATACAAGAAAGAATGCCATCAAGCAAAGTACTAAAACTTTGCCCTTCCTCCATTTTATGCATCATCATTCTTATCTGCTTCCGGTAAAAACTTTGTAAATCCCACAATCAAATCTCGCCGATCATGATGAACAAGGTTGCAAACCTGCAGCATATAAGTTACAGATTGATTGACAAAAAAGAACAGAAAAGCATATAAGTAAAGTAAAAAGTAATTAATTGAAAGAAAAACAAGTGTCCGAATCTCTGAAAGAATTTATATTGGTTTCTTTCCTGTGCATGTGATGGTACTTTAAGGAAATACTTGCAGAAAGACATATTATGGTGGTGACTCTACGAAAACATGCTCTGTTTACAATTTTGCAGACATGTGACTCTATTCGTTTCTTAAGGTCCGATCCATTAAATTTTGTTATCTTCGGCTCGGGATCAACATAAAGTTAGATTGTATCAGTCTATCCCTTAGGCTCACTATCTTTCCTTTCTAGTTGAAATGCATACGAACAAATGAAGGAATCAAGGGTCTCAAAACCTTATTCAAAGTTGAAATCTGCATGATATGGGGTGTGGATAAAATCAGGCTCGTTAGCCTATCTACTATAATATGGGGTGTGGATAAAACTGCTGATAATCATGGCCAATAGAAGCCATTCTCTTCCTCTCATTAAGGGCATAGGAGTACGTCCCTCATGCTAACTCATCTGAAATTTTAACTCCAAACTTTACTTTACCGAAGATTTCAGAACAGAAAGAGGGGGGAAACCCATGTTTATGGCAAAACTACTATCCATCACAAACTATGGGAGATTCTTCTCCCGGCGTTGCATGCTTGAATGAATGGATTTGTTCTTACCTGTTAGAATGCAGGGACGAAGCTATACAGCTTTGATAGAGGGGGCACAAGTTCAGTGGAGCAGGAAAACATTTAAGATAACCTCCAGAAAGATGGTAACAATTTCTTAAATAGGCATTATGAATTACATAATCAGTCAGGAAATCCAAGTATGATCGTTAACACTTATCTAACCTTTTCCTGTAACTTTTTAACAGAATTAGGATCTTAGTATATAATGCACTGGTCGTCTGGACCCTTAGTAATTCACCGTGTTAGGACCGGAGGGACACCATCCACACAACTCATACATTGATTTCAGAGGAAAAACTCCATTTATATATACTCACACAATATACACAAACTTGACAAAAACCTCTCTGGGGAGAGCCACAACCGGCTCCCCCTCTCAAGACCGCACCCTCTCAAGCTTCACATCTCTCAGCTACAACCCACACCTCACCTCTCTCTTAGATCCGTACAAAAATACACAAAGAAAGCAACCAGCCTCTAAGGCAATTCGAGTGAAACGGTTGGGAGTAGTTGCCGACACCTTTGGGGAGTAAACCTCTATGGTTGGCTCATCAACCCACTTGGGAGGACAGGAAAACCCAACACATCGGACCTCTAGACCATAATTTTGAAGCATTAAGTGGTCAATACAATCTAGATGAATGCAAAGCCAGCCTCCATGATTTTTCTAGCCCTTGGAAAGTCAAAGTGCTTTCATATGTCAACTCGGTAGAATTGATGCCATATACATTGCAAGAAATACGCCTGAAATAGCGGGTCAGTAGATAAGCTTCTTAAAAGGCCTTTATTTTTGGCAAGCCCATTTCCTAAATACATGCAGAAATGATTATGATGTAAGATGGATACTAGAACAGTTTTCAGAACCTCGAGGGGTGGCATGACCGTCCTTGGCCTTCCCTAGGATGAATAAATAACAATCTGAACCACCGCATGCCATTCAAACGCATCCAAACCATTCTAAAGATGGATCTTCAAAGATGAAAATATTCTCGTCTGTTTGGCCAAACTAAAATTTTAAATTTTGCTGAATTGCTTTTTGACTAAAGTCAACACAAATCAGCAAAAGTCAACCCGTTTTAACAAAGATTTAGACATTTAGTCCAAACAGTACAGCAATCGGGAAAATCTTCACAATGGAAGCCGTACACACATCCACAAAAGTAACATAGAGTTGTGCTATGTGCACAACAGCCGTTTTCTCCCGCCTTGGGTCGCACAAAGATGATCGGAGCCGCTCATTTTGTTCGGCTAAATTCTGAAGTGATTTTGAGTGTTTTGTTAACGCCTCTAACGATATCGAACGAATCTCATTTTTTGCAGACCTTAAACGACGTATTTTGAACAAAATGAGCGGCTCTGATCATCTTTGTGCGACCCAAGGCGGGAGAAAACAGCTGCTGTGCACAGCTTGCTGTGCACAAATCATTTCTGTTATTGTATTATAGTAAACATATGATGCAGTAAGATTTATGGGTATTGTTGTCATTTTAATATCTATAGTGTATGTAGGGTTTTGAGTCTATAAATAGATAAGTTGTCCCACATTTTGGTAGCTTTTGATTATTTAGAATATTGAATATATTGATTAAGACATAGTTTCTCTCTCTATCCTTTAGGGTTTATCTCCTTGAATGAGATTTTGCTCATTTCTTTGAATCTTGGATTCCCTTTCATATTTTGTTTGCATCATTTGGTATCAGAGCTCTAAACTCGATCCCCACCGTTCATCCCGCCAGAGAACTCGTCGGAAACCTAAACCTCACCGGAAAAACTCGCCGGAACCCTAAAACGGTGCCAAAAAATCTCGCCGAAGACACCATTTCACTCCAAATCTCCAGATCTGCTCAACCCAAGCAGTTTCGGAGCTGTTCTCCACATTTCGTACAGCAAAAACCCGTCGGCAAAAGCCCAGCCTATTTCGCACCTTTTCGAGCTTTGCCCAGCCTATTTCAAACTCAAATCTACCATTCCAGAGCTTGAAAACCCATTTCGGCACTTAACTCGAAGTTTTGAACCCAGATCTACCCTTTTCAGCACTCGAAACAGCTATTAACTGGTCGTACAGCCTTCGGTTGGACTTGTAACAGTCAATTAGCCACTCTTCAGTGCTCGAATCACTCGATTAAGGGTCAAATAGCCTTCGGTTCAAGTCGAAACTGTGATTCAGTGCTCGTTTTTGCTGTTTCAACACTCAAAACTGTGATTCGGACTTAGATCTGCCATTTTTGGCACTCGAATCAGTATTAAAGGTTAGATTTTCAGCTGGGTTTGTTCATTTGTTGCTAATTGCTGAGATTTATTATGGGTTGATATCATTTGGGGATCATTTGTGTCGATTGATTGTGATTCGAGGCAGTTTGTCAAGTGAGTTGACTGGGTTTGGGTTTAAAATCACTGATTTGATTGAGTTTGGGTCTAAATCACTGAGTTGACTGAGTTCAGTGACTGAGTTGACCGAGACTGGTTTTGATTTTGTTGATTTGGGTGATTAGCTGGTGAATTGGCTCATAGAGCAATGGAAAAGAGAAGAGGTAGAGGAAAAGGTAGAGATGTTATGGGAAAGTAATGAAATTGATACTTATGGCAATTCAAATTGCAAAAGGAATGAGATTAAAGAATTGAGTGAAGAAGTATCTATCTTGGTTGAGAAGATGCGGCATTTGCAACTTCCAACCAAAGGTATGAATTGGATTCGATTTGAGAATCGTTTTCGTGCTCCGCATTGGCGTAGAGCATGTTCGAACAACATTGACTATGAACTCCTTAAATTTGATGGAAGTTTCACTCCTAACGAGTTTGTCGATTGGTTGAATACTCTTGAGAGAGTGTTTGAATGCCACGTTATCTCGGATGATATGAAAGTAAGGTTAGTTTTTAAACACCTTCGAGGAAGAGTTTTCAATTGGTGGGAACAATTACAAGGTAGAAAAAAGAGAGATAAGGGAATTAGAGAGTGGAAGAAGATGGAAAAAACATTCAAGGAACGGTTCTTACCTTTCCCTTCCTTTGTGAATGTCGGTTCTTTGACTAATGCTCATAAGTGGAGGACTCGAGAAATCCTTCGGGGTGATGGAACTTGGTTATTTCAAGAATTTTTCCATCTTTGATGGATATCCAAGTGAAGAGCTTGAGGATGTTCTCGGAGATGATTGTGGTAGTGTTTGGTTGGGAGTTTAGTTTAGTTTAGTTTTGGTAATGGGTGAAGAGAGAAATAGAGTAATGATTGAAGATAGGGGTAATGATTGGAGAGAGATAGAGAGATATGAGAAAGTAATAATTGGAGAAATAGAGTAATGATTGGAAAAAGAAGTAGGGTAATGATTGGAAACAAACTAAAACTAAATTAAAAACCGAACAAAGCCTGTGTAGTTGAATCAAAACCCAAAATCAGCAAACGGATCTAAAACTTTGGTTCATATATATTTACACACACACGTATACTGGGCGATTCTGGAGACACTTCAAAAAACCCTTAAAAAACCCTCCAAATCTTAATCTCATAGTTCCCGATCAAATTTTGATGATCCGAGCAACTCAATGTGTTCAGAACGTGATTTTAAGGGTGCCCGCGAGAAACTAGCAAAAAAACTAACCGGGAAAGGCTTGATTTGAGCAGTTTTTTATTGAACCGTTCAATAAAGTTCAATAAAAAACGGTTCGGATGAAGCCCTTCCCGGTCATTTTTTGTTGCTAATTTCACGCGAGTACCCTTAAAATCACGTTCTGATTACATTGAGCGGCTCGGATCATCAAAATTCGATCAGGAACTTGGGCGGTTTTTTAAGTGTCCCGAGAACCGGCCCCTATATATAGGGGCCGGTTCCGTCCACACAATTTAAAAAAAGAAAAAGAAAAAACACTTCATCTCAACCATTAAAATCAATGGTTGGATTAAAACTTTAAAAGGACTGTATTCTCCTCCCCTTCTGAATCAGTCTCTCTATACCCTAACCGACTAACCACTGGTTCCTGTGACCTTTTTTCTCTCTCGTCCAATACATACACACACTCTCTCAAAAGAAAAGTTAAAAAATAGAGATGGGAAAAGTAACACAGCAGCTGCCGTCGACTACCACCACCATTCTCCTCGACTTTTCTTCCCTTCTCATTTCTTATCAGCAAAAGAACCACCGCAGCACCTGCTGCCATCACTCCACGGTTTTCGCGCTATTTTTTATGGTTATATACAGAAGGTTCTCTTTAAAATGATTGATATAAGAAAAAAAGAAATTATATAAAACAAAAAAAACAAATAGAACGACTGATAGAATAAAGGTATAATACAAATGTTAGGGGATCTCCGTGGAACAAAGTGATAGTTGAGAGGGTGTTTATGTACTTTCGCCTTATTAAAAAAAGGTATCTTAGTCATTTCCTCCATTCTATTAAGGGAGTTAGCATTTTTTTCGTTTTCAGTAGTTGAGAGGGTCTATATAGGCGCTTTTAAATATGAGGGGGTCTCCATGGGAAAAAGTGATAGTTGAGGGGGTGTTTATGCACTTTTGCCATGGAAAAATAATAAAAACAAACATAACTTAAAAATAGGCCATTGAAAACTTTCAGGCTTGAAGCAAGCCATATACTTGGGTTTTCTTTCTTTTATTTTCCTTGGCTTGCCTCGCCCATCTTCTCCACCATTTTTCTCGTTAAATAAGAAAGACAACAAATGAGCATCAGGAACAACCACACCACAAAATATAGAGCTGAGCCACCATAAAAGATTAGCAAAAGAGAAGCAACTTAAGGTCCGTTCCCAAACTCTAAATAAGTACTTAGTTTTTAATAAGGCAATTTCAAGCTCAAAAATAATCACTGTGTTTGGTTCACAATTATGAATTGAAATTTTTGAGTTAAAATCTAAAAATATGTGATTGGATGAGTTGTTTTAAAGATGAGTGGGTCCCTATAGCAGAGAGTCTGCAGAAAAGGAAAAAAAGAAATTTACTGTACGAGTCAGGAAGTGGCAAAAGTTCCCGTTCATCTCTCTTCAATTACTGAAACCCTCCTCATCTCTCTGTCAAAACTCATCCCAACCTCCACGGAAGCTACCTATTTTATCAAAAGGATACAGAGCATCTCTGGGAAAGTCTGGCCCAACCCCTCTCTCTCTCTTCAATTACTTCATCCCAATTGATCTCTCTCTTCATCCCAACCTGGGGAAATGAGGGAGATGGAGGAGCGTGGGAAGTCGTGTGGGACTGTACACCAATAGTTGTAGACAGATTTAAAAGTTGAAAGAGATAGCTCTCTGGTCAAGTGTCAGGACAAAGTGGTCCCCACAAGAACTTTGCATTCAAAACTTTATCTATGAAATAAAACTCAAAATGCCCATCCGAACTCAGTGAATGTGTTTACGCAAATAATTTTCCTAGCAATATAGATTTTGTTTGATAGATCTCATTGAGATCTTTTGAACGGTACAAAAAAAATTAAAAAATTATTTTTCATTTACATTATTTTTGGGTTTAAAAACTTGAAATAAGTACTTATTTTTTAAGAACGTGTTATGGAAATTATGATGGGAAGCATGCCCTATACTTGGGTTTTCCTCCTTTTATTTTTCTTGCCTTGCCTCATCCATCATCTCCACCATTTTTCCCGTCAAATAAGAAAGACAACAAATGAGCATCAAGTAGAACCACACCATAAGATATAGAGTTGAGCCACCATACAAAATTACCGAAAGAGAAGCAACCAAATTGTGATGGAAAAGGGAAAGATAAAAGAGACTTCGAAAGAGGAGGTCCAATTTAGATGAGAAAAGGTGGATTTGACAAATACCATGAACTTGCAAAAGGAGAGACGTGCCTAAATTCAACAGGCAAATGAGATAAAAGGTTAAGCGATATAGAACACATACTACAAGCCCTAACGAAATAGTTGTTTCTGATAAGAGATTCAAAACATAAAGATAGATTCTTATGTAGCCACAAAAACGAAGCTATCGCTCCATAAAATGAAGACAAAAGAAAATTACTAACCTTCTCGCCAACACTCAAGAGGGACACCTTCCTATCAAGCATATCAGCTTTGAAATTGCAACGCCCAAGGAGCCCTTTTACATCATCAATTTGCTAGTCATCCACAACTTCGGCAACAATTTCAAGCACTGTTTTATCCCAAATCAAATGCTTCTGCCTGAATTAAATAATTATTCGTATAGAGAAATAATGGACCAAACAAAACTACAGGAACCCAGCTGATCACAGGTAGATACCTGATTCTGCTAAAAATAATTTTGAAGAACTTCGTGTTCTCCAAGCAGAACCTCACCTCCTCTGGACTTCTCTAAATCCATAATAAGTTTAAGCAAAGTACACTTTTCGCACCCATTTTGGCCATTTTCTCATCCCTTTCAACCGCCACATTAGCCTTCTCAAACAAAACCTGACAAGGAATGTATCATATATACAATAATAAAAAACAGGGAAGTGCCGCCTCTACAAAATACAAATAGTGTGCACATAGGAAGGACATTCAAAATGCTAGCTTTCTGTAAATGGATTCCTTCAGCATGCTATAATAGTTTGTCACAGCAGCATTAGGATTTTGAGAAAAAAAACTTGTGTCAATGAAGAGAAATCATATCCTTTTCGAGTCTGAGTAACACAAGAAGATGAGACGGGGGATGCTGATGGCACCATTAGCAGAAACATTATGCCCCATATAATAAATGCTGCAAAGGAGAAAAGGGAAAGGATAAACTCGAATGTTCAATGCAAATGCAAATGCACAGGATATCTATAATACATGGATTGTGGAAAGGTGTCGGGTAAGGGTATATCATGTATATCTCTAAGTCGGATTTATGTAGTTTTCATATCAAGGATACAAGGACATCACAAAATCTTCTTTTGCTTGAGATATTTCTTTGACTTTGTGAGGTAAAATGTGAATTGCTAAATAAGATGTGAAGACAAGCATTGCCCCTAGCTTCTGGAATTTTAGAACCATTTCTGTGGAAAAGTAGATTCCACGACAAACATTAACACTCGTAATGTGTTATGAATGAAAAACAAAGAATGATCAGTCGACCACAATAAAATAGTTATCACATTCTAGAAAGCGTGTGCGATTTCATCAAACATCTGGTTAATAAAGCCATCAATGTGACCCTTGAAAGACGGTGGAAAGTACCTTGTTGGAAAAGGAACAAAGAATAAAATGAGAATTCGATTTCGGACTCCAAAAAAGCATAAAAATGAAGACTTTAATATATTCTACCTGCTGCATGTATTCCAGTAGCTCATTATTTCCAAGAGCAGGTGTCATTATTCCGGAAAACTGAAAACCTACGTTTGGCCATTTTGGGTTGGGCAAGGTTTGTACAATTTGCCACTGGTGGTTGTGCATTTCCAGCAAGATTGGCAAAACACCACCTGATTTAACTGCAGCAGCCAAAAGGAACTATTGTTGGTGAACCATAGCAAATGGCGACACCATATTGGACTGCAAAGCAAACAAGGTATATGATTAGATACACCGACTTCCAAAGTAGTAGTTTAGCAGGCAGTAAAGTAATCCACTAGGGCTGTCGTTGGTCCACCATTTGTCCATTAATATAGAATTTACATATCAACCATTAACCACAAACTATACTTCATATATTACCACATAAAAAAAAACTTCTTCAAATGATAAAGCCACTCAGAAATTTACCTTATCAAAAAGGCTCCTAATATTTTTAGCATCTTTTTGAGCCTTTTCCGACACCGCAGAAACTACAGAAGGGGAGTCTTAAAATAGATCTTCAATACCAGAAGAAGAATGTGTCTCCTTAGCATCTGGTTATGTAGAGCCAGTTTTCTGATCCTTCAGCAACCGCTGCAAAGGGTCAAGAGCCAGGATCAACAATCAATGTAAGGTTACAGCAAAAGTAAAAACAACAGACTTACATTGGAAACCTGTCCATGCATGATCATCAGCAGAGGGAGCCTCTGAGCAATTTATACTAAAACCATCCATTGAAAGCATGTTGAAGAGATCAGTATCAAAATCAACTTTCAGGGCAGAGACAGCTGGACTACATTCTATCGCCTGCTTTGTTGATTCAGAAGACGCCACTATGGTTCTGACTTCTTCTCAGTGATCTGTTTTGAGCCTTTGGCGGTGGAGTAACCTATATGCAAGCCAATTAGGCAAGGCTCACCATTTCAAAGCAACGAGGAACACAAACAATGAAAGATCGTATTCAACATACTGGTTCAGGTCCTTTAGGGGGTACATGTATACTAATCCTCGTAGTAGCCGGAATGTTGTGCCTTGTACAATGTTTTTGAAAAAAAATTTCCTTTCCTCAGATGAATTTTCAGAATTGCTACCAAGGTGATGTCCGCTCCAATCCCTAGGTATCTGCCACTACACAGAAGCCTCGTCTTCCAGAGGTCGAGCGGGTGACTTTGTGGTGTTATCTTTAGAAACCCATTTTTTATCTTCATACCTTAATTAAAACATTAAAAGACTTTTCCACTTAAGGCAGAACAGTTAGAATAAGACAACAGAAATTTATGTGTTTTGCCCATAGAAGGTAAACCAAATAGAGTGTCAAATCCAACGTTGATCCCATTGTATCAAAGACAACAGAAATCTATTTGGCATCCTCAATTGATCCCACCCTGATGCCAAATAGAGTGTCAAATCCAACGTTGATTTGGCTATACACCATTTGCTTCAAATTTGACTCTTCACACCAAATCTACTTTTGGCTTTTTGGAATTCAAAAAGTAGGTGTTTTGTACTTTACTTTGAATTTGACATCAAGGTTGGAGATGGAGGTTTGTTGGTGTCAAATTTGGAGATGTCAGATTACCCATAACCCTTCAAATAAATTTGGCATCTTCAAATTTGACATAATGGCTGGAGATATACAAACTAGTTAACGACCATAAATGTTGCTAGAACTACAAGAAGCATTATTGCTCAATTAGCCAAATAATGAAGATTATGCACAGTGCATGGTTTATACGCTATAAATATCTGTAACCGATGTCATGGGTCATTAATTTTCATGGTGGTTTATTATTAGAAGTTCAATAAATCAATACCTGGCTCAAAAATTAACAGAAGACCAAAGAATGCACAAAAGAACACTATCCGCCTGTGTAAAGAGAAGTGTCAATATCATGACACAACGGTACACAAGCTCACCCGCTCGATTCCAAGTTTACATTATCCACATCTAGATTCTCTGCATCACGCTGTCTGTTACAGGCTTCAAGAAATCTACGCCATATCAAGGCATTTGGAGGGAAAGGCATGCCAAGAATTAATCGCTCTGCTTCCTTCAGATCTCCATATCTAGTCAATAAGTCCACCATAAGTTGATAGTGATCGAAGTCTGGTTCAATCCTGTAAGTCATATTCATCTCCCCAAAAAGTTGCTTTCCTTCTTTCACCAGCCCACCATGTCTGCATGCTGAAAGCACAGCAAGAAAAGCAACTCTATCTGGCGTAAAACCAACTGCTTCCATTTCTCTGAACATTTGTAATGCCTTGTATGATTGACCATGAAGCCCTAATGTTGAAATTACAACAGTCCATGAGATAAGATTTCTATCTGCCATTTCGTCGAATATTTTCAGACAACTCTCGAGGCTCCCACATTTTCCATACATGTCTATAATTATGTTGGAAACAAATGTGTCGCAACGTTTGGAATCCGTTTTTATGATGAGGCCATGGAGCGAACTACCCAAAGCTAGATTGCAAAGGTTAGTGCAAACACTCAAGAGGCTAACATAAGTATACTTGTCAAGATGAATCTGAGCCACCCGCATGTGTCCGAGAAGTTCAAAAGCCTCCTTGTAATCGCCATTGCGGGAGCAAGCTACAATCAAGATGTTCCAAGATACAATGTCCGGTTTCTCAAGTAGAGAATACAATTCTTGTGTCTTATGATATTGCCCCGTCCTATTGTAAACTCCAGCAATCACATTAGATGGGACAACAGGAAGTTGTGTGTCATTAGCAGGAAGTAAAATCAAGGCATCGGATATCAGACCACTTTTGGCATATGAGGTAATGAGAGAGCATGATACATACTCATTCCCGTGGTAACCCATTTTTATTATCAAAGAATGAAGCTGCTGCAACTCTACAGTGTCGGATGACTTGAGTAGAGTAGAAAATGATACCTCATTTGGCTGACAACCGGATTGAATCATTTCACACAGTAGCTGAACAGGGGAGAAACAGCATTTCTGCGAGTACCCCCAAATCAAAGCGTTCCAAGAAACCACATTCTTCTCATCTATATCATCGAAACAACGCTGTGCATCCCCCAACCAATCAGTTTTAGCATATAAATCAACCAATGCACTACCTAAAAATATATCACGATCTAACATGTGTTTAATTGCCATACCATGGATCAGTTTTCCATACATCAGATTCTCTGATCTGGTACAGGAGTTAATAACACTAACAAATGTCGTCCTGTTAGGCCAGACTCCATCAAGACACATTTTCAAGTAGAGCTCTAGCGCTTTGCCTGGACTCTCACTTTTTGTCAGTGCACCAATCATTGTATTCCAAGACACAACATCCCGGATAGAAGCCTCCCCAAATACTTTCTCAGCTATGTATGGCCCAGAGCACTTTACATACATATTGAGCAGAGCATTTAGAACCAAAACATTGCAAACCAACCCATTTTTCACCAATAAACCATGTACTTGCTCTCCTAATTCTAGGTCCCGCTCCCACAAAAATCCCGATAACACACCAACATAAGAATATTCTGTCAACGCCCATTCCATCTTCATGATCTTGCGGAACATAACTATTGACTCTTCAGCAAACCCGTGATGGCCAAACAAAGATATCATCGTGTTCCACGTAACCAAATTCTTCCGAGGCATGTCTTCAAAAGCTTTAAGACATTCGTCTAAGCACCCGTGCTTCCCGAACAGACCCAACAATGCAGTCCCTGCAAAAGCATCAGGGTAAAGCAACCCACTCTTCAGAACCAATGCCTGCAAGTAAAACCCTCTATAGAGATCCAAAGACTGGCACGACAAAAGACCCCCGAACGTGAATTGGGTGGGTTCATACCCACACAACCTCATCTCAGAAAACAATTTCCAAGCTTCCCCCGCGTCCCCACAACGGCTATAACAACCAATCATGGTATTGTATGAGACTGTGTTTCGTTGAGGCATTTCATCAAACACCTTGCGAGCAAGAAATAGCTCACCAAACGACGCATAGACCGAGATGATATTGTTGTTAAGGAAGATGGGTTGTGGGGAATTCCAGCCGGTCGTAATGGCGAGTGCGTGGAGAGACTTGGTGGCGTCGAGTGATCTGATTCTTGGGAATTCTTGGAGTAGTTGAAGAAGAATACGTTGGTGATGGAATTCTCCATGGAAGTGCTGAACAACAAGTTGAGAATGACAACGTTGAAGGGGGACTGTGAGAAGCATTGGTGGAGATATAGAAAGGGTTTTGGTTAAGTTGAAGAGCAGATGTACAGACCTTGATGAAGCTGCCTTTCTCATGCAGACTAGGCGGCCAACAATGGACTGTGTTTAAGTATTGTTTAAAGTAACACTAATACTTTGGTGACAACAATTGGCTATGTAAACTTTCAGCTTCGATAAAGGTAAGAGAATATAGGATCTTATTTGCTCAAAAAGATGATCCTGTTCCCTCAAATGTTCATGAAAGCTCCCAAGTTCTTCAAATTGTTGGAACATAGAAGGAACTCCTGGAAAGGGAAAAAGGCCACGAATTAGTAGGCATAATGTAGTTTGATTCGTACACCAAACATTAAGAAACCTCCACACCAAGCTTTCAGAAACGTTGAAAGTTGGACATTATCTTTTTCACTTGATAAGCCTAGTAAATTGGCATAACTACATTACATGAAATCGGCCCATTCCAAAGCTATACTACAGCAGTTTGTGTTGTGAATGATGGCCCATACTCCATAATTGTCTTGGACAATGTTCCTTTGTTCCTACTTGTTCTGCATCCCTCATGATCATTGGTGTAAAGTGTATACATTTGGTCTCCCTAATAAGCAATGCATAAGATTAACCAACAATAGCATTTCAAACTAATCACACGACACTTCTGATTAAATTGGAGTAACAATTGAGCTGGTCATTCCGAACCTCAAACACTAGAAAAGGAAGAGGACAAGAAAAGTAGAAGGAATAAGTAAGAGATCGTGGACTAACATAACCCGTCCTAAACACAACCACTTTCTTACCTAACATCACTCGACCTAAACACAACCACTTTCACACCTAAGTTTGAAGTATACTTGACGGAATTCAAGAATAGAAAGAAAGAAGCTGATTAGAATTAGCATGGTGGCCTTATTCATTAGAACAACCCAAACTGTAACATTCAATTGAACTATTTAAAAGGATTGAGTGATAAAACTAAGCAAGATTTGCCAATCATTCAAAAGTCAATCCTTTCATGCTCGCTCCACAATATTCCCTATAGTCCTTGCATCAAAGGCTGATCTAATCTCTGGATAGATCCCTCAAAAATCTGAGAACAAAAGTACCAAATGGGTAAGAAGTTGAAAGTGAACAGATCCTCAAGAATGTAAAGAAATTTAATCCGTCCGTAGAAGTCTAACGCATCCAAAAAACAAAACCAGCTGATTATATTGACCAACCTCCATGTTTTCAAGACATAAGAAGGGACCGAATAGGATGGCCAAACCAATAGCTAGGCAGTAACATAATAAAGATCGGACACATCTTTTGACCTACTTTTACCGCAATGATAAGGCCCAGTCCATCGGGCAATCACTGGCTGCTACAAAATGCTACGATCTACAATCGATGGAATTTTGATTGATTCTATCAAGATGGCCGGCCGGCCAAGTCCTTGATAGTCAAGGGGGTGGGGTAAAAATGAAGGGCTGGGATCCTCTCTAGTTACTGTCTCGATACTCCACTTTCTTCTCACGTTACAATAATGTATTCTTACTGGTAAGAATACCATTATGGGGTTTGTCTCAGCAACTGTCCAGGCAGTTACGGGAGAGGATCCGGCTCCAAAAATGAACGTGAAAACTAAAACAATCTGAATTTTTTCAGATTTGCAAAATAAACGAAGAAAAGGATTACTTTTTCGTGGAAAAGAAAAAATAAGGAAGAACAAAGGAGAATATCTAGGACAGAAAACAAAACATATTCACAAGATTGTTCCTTGAAGAAAAGAATAGCCGTTGGATCCTTGACTAACCATTACCTGTTTGATTTCTTCGGGCTTCTTCCGATCCGGTTGACACGGATCCTGGCCTCGATCGGCGTACCGCCGGCGAATCGGTAACGGAGTCGAAGCTAAAGGACTAAACGGGACAGAAGAGAAAAGCAATACGGAACAGGGATCCTCTCCCGGAGAGGACAGGAGAGGATCCTGGCCGTACCGATATTCAGCCGTCTAGGAAGAGGAAGAGGCGTGTGAACTGAGGTCGCTGAGGTGTGTGTATTTATCGTGGAGGTTTGGGTTGTTGTTGTGGGCGTGGGGGTGGTGGGGGAAGATTCGCGGGGGTGTGTGTATTTAACTGAGAAACTTTTTTATATTGCAGGTATAGGAGGACTGGAGGAGTGATGGTCTTGTCCGTTTTTAAGTTTTTGGCTATTTTGGCTATATTTCGAATACTAGGGATTGTGTCCGTGCTTGAAATCGTAACGCGTTTTGAACATAATTAAATTGAATTATCCTTCTCTACTTCTAATCAACCCATGCATGAAGGCACGACGCAGTATATTTTGAATTCGTTTTAAAAAAGTATTCTTCCCTGATAATCATAGTCACCCGCAACCGAATTAAAAAAAATACAATAATATAAACAAAATGAAACCAACACAGTCCAATTCCATTAAGGCATTTTTTTTTATAGTGAATGCATTTACATTTAGAAAAAGCTCCCTAAAAAAATAAATTTGATACTGTATGTTGTTTCTTTACATAAGTACATAAGTACAATATGAGTCAAGACACATGCCCTGCAAGGGCGAGTCTACATTTGATTTACCAAAAACCTATATGTAATAGACCACCTGAATTATTATCATGCACAACCAATCACACATGAGCCTCCATATAAACTTAAAAAACAAAGTAAACTAAAAGTAAATGCCATTTCTTTACTTACCCGTGGCTGAAGGCATTTACCACCGGAATCTAACAAAAACATCTACTAACAATACAGTTTACATGCAATGCTCCAGTATCAATGAGTCTGATGAGATTCACTAACAATAAGCCAAAGACAAAGATAGAGTTTACCATATGCATAACCAAAATTTAAATCCATTTTCTTTTTTCCTTTACCAACATTGGATAAACGAGGCAATACCAAGAAGGCTACTCATTGGAATTCGAAGTCACGATAATTGGAGACCCATTTTGGTTTTGTGAGCAAAATAACATCGTATACGCACTATTAGCATCATATACGCACTAATCATGTGAGTGTAGTGAATAGACTCATCATGTGTTGTAAGAACCAAAATCCAACAAAAACCAAAAAAAATAATAATAAGACGAAATTCTCAGCTTGCTAGATATCTTCTTTCAAACAACTACCTAAATCCCACAAAAACTATTTCAAATATGAAATTATCTTTCAATAATAGAAAGCTATGCTTGTACCATTCTCCTGAAGCCATTTTGAATTTTTGGGGCTTATGTGGCTATCCCAATTGTCTATTACTGAACAAAATCAAGTTTTCAAGCTCTCACTCCTTTTACCTAGTTAAAATACTAAACAAAAATTAGTTCCAGAAATCCAAAAAGAAAGAAAGAGAGAGAGACCATGATAGAAAGAGTGCAATTTACCTAACAGAAAGTAAAACCAAAAGCAGAAATCATGTACTACCAAAAAGTCGTTGCCTTCATTCCACAGAATAGTCAATAAGTTACCTGATCAAACACACCACAAATCAGTACAAAAAGGTTATATATAATCAGAATTTCTTCCAATACTTCTAGCAACACGATCTTGCTCCGGTAAACATAGTCCGAAGACAACCATGTTTAAACATAACTTACTCATAAATGTTGATTATAGCCATAAACATAACTTCCTCATAATCTGGAAGGCATGCTACACTTGATAAGATTTGAGCGGCAATTAAAACATGATTTCAAGTCTTCCACACTTGAAAGCTCATTTTCCAGTAACTACCATGTTAAGCTTCTACATAAACTAAACATATTCAAACTACTTAAATGAAGCATCTCAAAATTACATCAAATGTTCAAAAATGGTGTAAACAAAGGGGCATCTCACGTTCAGAAAAGGGATTTCGAAAATAAACAAAACCCATTTAGAAACCCATGTCAGAGGCCATTGGCAAATTAAGAAAACTATTATGAAGATGGTCGACAGAGCTTACCTATGATGACAACAATTGTGGTCTTCGTTGGAGGAGCTGATGAGCACCCAATATTGCAGATATTTGGTGCGACTAGTCCCACTTTATGTTGTTTTAACTTGCGTTTATTTAACTTCTATAGAGATATTGCACGTAAGGTGTGCTTTTGGTAGTTTCAGGTAAAACGTGCAAATAAGGCGCGTTTGAAGGCCAAAAAATGCTCCGGAAGCTTCTAAGTACCCGAAGACCCTGTCGGCCCCCTAAAATCTGTCTAAGTATGGAAAAAATGACTTTCTGAAAAAGTTTCGATTTTCGAGATAAAAAATGGCGGTAATTGATCCTTGAATTTTTCTAAGAGTAACTACAAAGTTACAAGGTTTAACTTAAAGAGCAAGGTCATGTTTTGAGCCATTTTCTCTTGAGAAAAACGTGCAGTTTTCCATTTTGTACTAAAAGTGGGGGGTTGACATTTTGATTTAAATTGAATCTTGAAATTCTGGTAATGCCATTGTTTCCAAATGGGGGGTACTTTCTTATTTTCATTAAATAAATTAAAGAAAAGGAAAGGTAAAAGAAAGGTTTAAAATGTAGCCTTCACTTAACTTTAGAGAATGAAAATAAGTGCTGAGAAGCTGTGAAGTGCTGAGAGCTGTTTGCTGAAGCTGAAGAGCCAACCTGAAATCTGCAGTTTTGAAGAATGTTATCGATAACATTCCATTTGTTATCGATAACATTGGTCGCATTTTGGTGTTTTGAAGAGTGTTATCGATAACATTCCATTTGTTATCGATAACATTGGTCCCATTTTGGTCCAGAAGTTGTCCAGACCTGAGGGTATCGATAACATTTGGTTGGAGTTATCGATAACTTGCTTCTCCGGGGGAATATTTGAAGGATGTTATCGATACCTTTGCTTATGGTATCGATAACATTGGTCTCCAGCAGATATTTTTACTGCTTTTTGGACTTTCCATTTATGGAATACTTGCCACTTTTGGCAAGTTCAGGGATATTTTGAGGAGAGAAAAGGTTGCCTTGTATAAATAGGCCTCTCTCTCTCTCTCCCTCATATATTAGAATAGATACACTTTAACTTTAAGTCTTTTTAGCCTTAGAACTCCATTAATGTTTTTTGAAGCTTTCCTAGTGTATTTCCTTCAAGAACACTTCAAGATATTAGTCGTTTATTGTTTTCTCGTTTATTAATGTTGTAGCTACTAGTTGGATCTTTATATATATCAAGTTTATTTCCGTTTCTATCGGTTAATCATGTTTTCTTCCTTGAGTATAACTTCTAGTCTTTTTCCTATGAGCGAGTAGTTAATTGGTTCGGTCATGGGGTGAGATGAACCCTACGAATTGGTCGTTTAAATGGTTTCGCTTAAACTTTAGTTCAATTTCAAGGTTTTGAACGAATTAAACTCATGATTTCTAGTTTTGATCATGGGGTTGGTGGCTTCTTTGATCAATGAAGTTTATCGCCTTGTGCTACGAGCTTGACAATCCTACGCGTGCGAACGATCTATTTTCGTCTCTCACTTGCGTTAAATGAGTTCAGTTTGAATTAATGCCTTGAGTTGAGTTACAAGTAGTCTTTAGTTGTTAATTCTTCAAGTGGAATCCGGACGGTTTCGGTTCACTCATGAGTTAGATGAAGGAACCGTTTTATGGCTAAGTCGCGGGTAAATCAATCCCTTTGACTTGACCGTCTTTTATCTAGTTTAATTTCAAGTTCAATTCCGTTAATCGAATCAATCACAAGTTGGCTGCTTGAAAGCCTTGCTACGTACTTACTACCTAATCCAAATTCGCTAAAGACGACTTCTCTGTGGGAACGATCCCGGTCTTACCGGTTTTATATGCTTTCAACGACCTAGCCCTTTGCTCGGGTGCAAACCTTATTCGGAGGTTAGGTTCCGACTAGGCAGGAGCATAATTAGTTTTGTTCTACAAACGACACGAATAAAAATTCCTATAGCTACAATTAACTCCATTTTTTATCCAAACATCCACCTTTAGTAGAAAGTTTTCTTTAACAAAGCTCCAACATTGAGGCTTTAAGTGGTGAAATAACTCCAACCTTACCAAAATCTATTCATCATTATCTGCAAACATCAACTCTAACAATAATAAGAAACATAAAAAGGAAAAATAATGAAGAGCTCCAATTGAGTGTAGGTAAACTTTAAGAATATGAAAATGAAAAGGAGCCAAAATAGAAAAAGAGAACACCAAGAGTCTCCCTAAAAATGTGAGTTAATATCAGCCCAGTTAGTATCCAAGATAAGTAAAATCTTTGTCCACCTGTTGAAAGTTCAAAAAGCACATTGTGTTATGGGAAAATGGAATAAAGTAAGATTGCTATCATTTGAAAACAATTTTGTGGCAATTACATACTTGACCAAAAATGGTAATAGTATCCATGTTTTCCTATGGAACTCTGAGAGCCGCTAGCGGGTTTCACTAATCCTATTGAACCAATCAAGAAAAATCCATTGGCGAATGTCCACTATCAGCAAAAAAGAATGTTCTGTGTTGTAGCAATTAAACTCTTTACATGGGCATGTACACTATCTGAATTAATGGGCAACTTATCTTTGTTCTTTCCAGTACCAATTCATAATCCTTTCACTTTAAATAAAAAATTCAATCCAGATTAAGAAACGGAAAACTACATCACAGCCCTTAGGGGACAATTCCACATGCACATTACTCCGTAAAAAACTTCAGGACACAAAGTATATATTCAGTCATTCTGGTTTTTGTCCATGCATAATAAAAAAAAAGCATACCCGGTTGGTGGAACCGAGAGTCTCACATAGGAGAGAAGTTTGAGCTGACTTTCTTGCAATTTTCAAAATCTTACACCTGCAAAATGAATCCGTACACTCAAAAGAATCCATATAACAAGGGAGGGGAGGTATCTACAAGATTCTAAAATAAAATTCTTTTTCCTGCCATCTTAACCGTCCAGTCTACACAATCTAACGGTTCAAAATTGTCCCTCTCACAAACTAACTTTAGGATGGCAATTCAGTAAATATAGTGAAACACTGAGGTTACTTTTGCAAGTGCTTGATTGTGTCTGTGCTCGCCGAGCATAGTGTTGCGACGATCTCCAGATTCAAAATTTGAACCTCTGATTCTCTCTCTCTCTCTCAACTCACACACCTACCGCAGACACTGCCCTCACTAACACCGAAGCCCCCACCAACTCTGCCCCACCACCACCGTCGAAAACCGCTTCTGAGTTTCAGTGTTGGGCTCGGTTTCTCTTTCTCTCGGGTCAAAATCTCGAACCAAAGTCAAAAACAGAACATGTGTTTGAGCACCGTGCCAAATTCACGGGCCGGAGGTCTATCTCATTTTTTAATAATTGTTCTTATTTGACACCACCGCATGTTTTAATAATTGTGAGATATATCTCACAATTAATCTCACAAATATTTGACACCATCGTCCTAATCTATCTCATTTTTTAATAATTGTTCTTATTTGAGTTTTGTTAGTTTTGTGGGTTATTGATTCGTCTCAACGAGAGGGATCGGAAAAGTAATTTTTTTTATACTTTTACCCAAGTATTTTGAGATATAACAACTTTTTAGCAAAAAAAAATGACACATTCATGTTAAAAATAGTTATTTCTCAAAATACTTTGGTAAAAGTAAAATAAATTTACTTTTCCGATTCCTCTCATGGAGACGAATCAGTAACCCACAAAAATTTGGCGCAAAACTGACAAATGCAAAATAAATTCAAATAAGGACAATTTCCAGATATAAATTAAGTTCAAGAGAACAGGATTGTTAATTAACAACTTCATCAAATATCACAATCATGGACCCCCGGACCGTGAATTCCGTGTATATATATGTCTCACACCATATGAGAGGATGTTACAAATAATCGTTAAATGAAAACCTTATGCAGATACATATATACAAGATCAGTGGATGTTAATTTGGATAATGTACATGAGCTTCTCAGAGCAGCTGATCAATATCTGAAATAGGCTCGGAGTACTTAAAAATGTCAAATTAGAAAAAAGGGCGGTTCGGGGTTTATAGACGAGCAAGACTTTCCGCATGGAAATTTTTTAACAAGGTTTACTAACGGTTCTTCTAGAATATTCCAGAATCATCTATCTGTCTTACTTCGTAGGCCGGCTACGCTACCCCAATGACAGGTGCAAACTGCAAAGGGGCCTACCCCAGAGAAAGAAACCAAACAAACGTGAGAAACCAAACAAACATTGGCACGTCCGGGCCTTTAGACCAAACAAAACCAAGAAAATGAAGCTAATTAAGTCTCAATTTGAGAGAAGACCTACCCTGGGGGAGCTATGCCAATATGTGCAGACCATTTCAGTTCTCTCCTCAAATTTTTCCAAGAAATGAGATTTGCTCTCACATTAATTAGTTTCTATCCTTAAAATGACTTCAATCAAGTTGAATCAACACCATTGCTTTTAGGCTGAAATTATAAAAATCCTCCCATTTGTTGCACTGTGCATAATCTTTATTATTTGGCTAATTGAGCAATAATGCTTCTTGTCGTTCTAGCAACATTTATGGTCGTTAACTAGTTTGTATATCTCCAGCCATTATGTCAAATTTGAAGATGCCAAATTTATTTGAAGGTTTATGGGTAATCTGACATCTCCAAATTTGACACCAACAAACTTCCATCTCCAACCTTGATGTCAAATTCAAAGTATTAAAGTACAAAACATCTACTTTTTAAATTCCAAAAAGCCAAAAGTAGATTTGGTGTGAGGAGTCAAATTTGAAGCAAATGATGTATAGCCAAATCAATGTTGGATTTGACACTCTTGTAGACACCCGAATCTGGGCCTCCGAATAATTTTTAAGTTCCCCGATGATGAAATAAGGCTTGGATTGTTGTTCCTTTGCTACTCCTTCTCTAAACCTCAAGAAAACCCCTTCCTAAACACGTAGGGTGGCCCCCGGTTCAATTGCAAAGAGAAAAACGTGTTTGCTTTGTCAAAAACAACTTTTTCCATAACACACCGATGGTAAAATGGGCACACATTTCAATGTATAAAACATCTTTAAATGAAACCAATTGGGTTAGAAAGAGGACTCGACAAGCTTTCCAACGCTTTGAAAAACGCCCAAATCCGAGTTCGGGAGTATCCGGGGCGCCCCCGCGAATTTTGGTGTGTTGAGCTGTCTCGAAAAACTGCGCAGCATTTCAAAACGCAGCACGGCATTTCAAAAAAATCACTCCACCGCACGAGGTTTCAATATACAGCACGGCATTTGTCTTTATGTCGCGCGGCGTTTCAGGGAAAAGTTCTGACAGCAACAGAAAGTTGTCGGCCACGCTTGCAGGTGTAGAGAATAGTTTTTATCCGGCCCAGAAGCCACTTCCCCTCTTTTTAGTGCTTATCCTTGGCTCTCTTGCCTATAAA
>BPLS01000153.1:890262-920103 GCA_019656275.1 Rhododendron kiyosumense | reverse complement strand
TTGAAGCAAATGGTGTATAGCCAAATCAACGTTGGATTTGACACTCTTGTAGACACCCCAATTTGGGCCTCCGAATAATTTTTAAGTTCCCCAATGATGAAATAAGGAAAAATATACCTTCAAGGCTTGGATTGTTGCTCATTTGCTACTCCTTCTCTAAATCTCAAGAAAACCCCTTCCTAAACACGTCGGGTGGCCCCCGGTTTAATTGCAAAGAGAAAAACGCGTTTGCTTTGTCAAAAACAACTTTTTACAAGACACACAAATGGTAAAATGGGCACACATTTCAATGTATAAAACATATTTGAATGAAACCAATTGGGTTAGAAAGAGGACTCAACAAGTTTTCCAACGCTTCAAAAACGCCCAAATCCGAGTTCGGGAGTGTCCGAGGCTCCCCCGCAAAATTTGGTGTGCTGAGCTATCTCGAAAAACCGCGCGGCATTTCAAAACGCAGCACGGCATTTTAGAAACGCGGCACGGCATTTCAAAAAAATCACTCCACCGCACGAGATTTTAATATACAACACGGCATTTGTCTTTATGTCGCGCGGCGTTTCGGGAAAAAGTTCTGACAGCAGCAGAAAGTTGTCGGCCACGCTTGCAGATGTAGAGAATAGTTTTTATCCGGCCTAGAAGCCACCTCCCCTCTTTTTAGTGTTCATCCTTGGCTCTTTTGCCTATTAATACACCCCCCCTCTAGTTGAGAAGCACCCCTTCAATTCCAAGTAAAGTTACTCTGTCATTTTCTACACTCTCACTCTCTCTCTCTCTAAAAACAACCCCCCTTTTGATTCTCTCTCTCTACAACTCCTTGCACCCATCACTATACACCTCTTTCTCTCTCTACATCAACCCACAAGTTGGGCTATTAAGAAATCAACCTCAAGTCTCTCTCTCTCTCTCTCTCTCTCTCTCTCTCTCTCTCTCTCTCTCTCTCTCTCTCTCTCTACACTCATTTGCTCATAAGTCTTTCAAAACTCAACCAAAATCAACCTTCACTCTCTATTTTCAAGCACATTCAAGCTTCGATCAAAGAAGTTTTCAATCCGAATCAACCTTCATTCTTCCATCTTTAAGCACATCCAAGCTTCAATCAAAAGGTATAAACATATTCCTTGAGCTAAACCACGTTTAGCTTTGAGGGGAGCCGATCGAGGCCATCGAGGCCCTTCTCGGTCTTTCTATACTGAGTTTGAGTTTCAAACGAGCTTTATATTCAAAAAGCACAAAAAAACAGTTTATGCACTAAAATACACTATATTGTGCGGCATTTTACAACTCCGCATGGCGTACCGTATTACACCGCACTTTATTTTATTTCTTGCATATATTCCATCTTATGTTACTTTGTTTCGTCTATTTAATACTTTTCTGTACGGGTACTTTTCAGAATCAAAATTTCAAGTTAAAAGTCCTTTTTTATTCTATTAAATCTTTTAACATTTCAAAAGGCTTTTAACATTGTTTTACATGATAAAATTAACAAAATGATCTCGTAAATCATTTTTCTTTTTAAAGATCCGGAAAAATCTAAAATACTATTTTGTGGATCTATGGTTTGCTTTATCATGTAAAAGCGAACTGATTCTGAAATGCGAAGACACGTGCACCGCACGGCATTTTGGTTATACCGTGCGATGCATCCGGTCTGTCGCGCGGTATTTTACTTGATATTGGTAGACTGCCGTATTGCTGTTATTTCATTTTCTGTACATGGCTCATCCATTTCATAATGTACACTTTGCACCATACGCACGCCAATGTGTTATATACTAAATCCCATGTCCCTTTCCCGTACATGTTTTAATCAAAGTTAAGTTTTTCAAATGATATTAAATCCCCCATTTAAAATGATAAGTAGAGACCGATTTTTACCGGGCGAGCGGGGTGCTTTTTCAACAAAACCTTCCCCGTTCGTAACGTGGCTCCCAAATCCAAAATCTCAACGTTTTCGCTAGATCAAAAGCGTTTCATTTTAGATCAAGTTCTCGGCTTCTCGGATCATCTATCTCAAAAATCCGGGTGGCGACTCTTCTTCGAGGACGCACCGGCGCGGGGAGCCCACAACTCTATTTGGCATCAGGGTGGGATCAAATGAGGATGCCACACATTGCCCCCTTTAAGTACAAAATTTAACACTTAACCCCCTTTAACTACCAATTGCTGAAATCGTTTGCCTTCAACTAAGGATTTGGATGTAACTCAAATATTGGACTATTTTGCCCTTATCTCCCCCTTTTATATGGGAAAAAAAAAAACCCTTGTACAGCAATCCTCCCATCTGCAATCCTCTCTCTCTCTCTCAATCCTAAGAAACAAAATCGGCAAGTTTACGATCCTGAAGAACGAAAACTGGATGGCGGTTGTGACTGAGAGGTGTACGCGACGGTTGCGAAGCCCCTTCGATGTCAAGACCTTGTTGTGACGGTCTTTCCCGTCAAAGGCCCTCGAAACACTAACTATTCGTGACGACGACCACATGGAGAGCCGTCCGACGCCTCCCATTTCGCTCCCTCCCCCGCCGATTATGACCTTTCTGATGCCGTCATCCTCATCGTCTGGGTACCGTTCCACCTCTTCCCCCATTTTGCCCTATTCAAATGCCCCAATTGCTGCCACTGCTGCTATTGCCGATCCTCGAAAACTTACAATCCTGGTCCAGGTACTCCTGCAGCTGCAGCGCCATTTTCTTCTTCCACCTGTCCATGGCCCACTTCGTAGTTGTAACCGTTGTGGTCCCTACAGTCGCGACGGCCACGGCGGCTGCCATTGTTGTTGATATGGGGGTCTTGGAGGGGTTGGTGGAGTGGACTACTAAAATGGGTTTGAGGGATCTGGGTTTGGTGGAGAGGGATTGGGAGGAAGGGAGGAGGGGTTGGGTGTGGGACAAGGGTTTGGTGGTAGGAGAGAGGTGTTGCTTGAGAGAGCCATTTCGGGTTGGGATTTTGGAGAGAGAAAGGTACCTGAGAATGTGGGAATGGAGAGGGGGTACCTGAAGAGGAGAGGGGGAAGATAGAAAGAGGGGAGATTTAGGTGGGGGGGACAGGGACAAACGAGGGGCTGGTGGTGGTGGTAGTTGGCTAGTTGAACTCGCTAGGGGTCCGGGGAGGGAGCCCACTGTGGGGATTATCTCTCTTGGTGATTTTCTACACTGTTCAACTTTTGGAAGTTTTTTTTTTTTGAAATTTTTTTGATTTGTGAAATTAGAGACATATATGTATTTATACCTCAAAAGAAAAGGGTAATGAGGTAACTTCAAGATTTCTGTTAATGCCATCCATGCGATTTCAGCAATTGGTAGTTAAAGGGGGTTGAGTGTTGAATTTTGTAGTTAAAGGGGCAATGTGTGGCCGAGTGGTAGTTAAAGGGGTTGAGTATATTCTGTCGACAAAGAATTTTACAGGAAAAGTAGAATTCCTCATCTTTAGCGAGATCAGAATTGATGGAGGGAGGACAAAAGAGGACTTCCCATTTGACCAAAAATCAAAACGTCATGAAGGAACCTTGGAGCAGCCCCCGTACAAAACCCATCTTTCTTGCTCTTGCAGCTTCTTTCTTTCTTTGCGCGACCAAACTTACAGCTCGGTCAGATCAGGCTCTTGGCTCTTGGCTCTTGGAAAGCTCACTAACTCTTGGGAAAATTCCTGCAATCTCCCGGATGTACATCATTGTCCTCGTAATAACACACATCAGGCTCGGTTTCCATCACCAATATTCTTAAACAACAGCACTTTTTATAGTCTTGATGCATGTTATAACAATATAGTTAAAGTTATGAGACCCAACGAGGGTTTTCTCAACTAGCCAAGGAGATGTGAGTTATATTCTTAGGAGTAGGCCAATCAGTTGGGAAGTGAAAGTCCATATCGGTTGCCTCATAGGCTCGTCCAGTGATCCAATTCCTAGTTGTTTTTCACTGCTTTCCGTGATTGTTAGTTCCCTCATCCATACGGCCGGCCTAAGTAGAGTAGTCTCACCCCGTGTAAAAAAAAAAAGTCATGAGCCAAAAACACCACCACTCCTGTGGCGAAACCATCACACATATTTGTATGACAAATCCAAAAAAGACCAATAGAACTAGACAAGGAACTTTGTTGGGGACAGCGGAAGAGAGAGTGGGTGTGTGATTGCAAGATGAGTACGAAGAAAAATGAGAAAAGAGAAAGTAATTTAAGGCGTTGGATATTTCATTCAATAAAGGGCTGTGGTACAAAATTTGCTTTGGCTATTACAAGTAACCTTCTGCTACGGCACAAAGGCTTTGATCTAATTTTTTTTGATAGCTGGTCGGTTTCTTACTAGCTACTCTCGCTAAACCTTTATTTATACTTAAAATTGGAAGCACCTAGAACAATTCCATCCTTTGCCGACTTGACTTCTACAATTACCAAGGTGATTAGGAAAATGAACCATTACAATGAACTTAATTATCTATTTGACTGACCATGCATGATCCCAATCTTTCCAGATTATTCCAACTTTCCAGATTATTCCACTCAAATTATCTCTTAGGAAAAATACAAATTAACTTCCAACAAACTTAACAAATTAGGCAGAACCACTAGATATAGATGCAGCCATAATTTAGACTAGACATCTGCCAGCAAAAATGCTGGTATCAAGATAGCACTAAAGCAAGGAGTAAACTTTTACAAGGATTATTTGTTGGCCAACCGCAAGGTTAGTGACTTCTGAATTGAAAGAAAAACCTACAAGGCCCAACCACTGGGCACTTCTGAATTGAACAAAGTTAGTGACTTGTCAAACAGGATGTGCAACTGTTCCCAGGTTTCACATTGTTGTGATATACCCTTCAACAAAACCACTAATTATACACTTCTCGCAGATTTTTACAGCTTGAATCCGGTAAACCTTGTGCTATCAGTTTGAGAAAAACTTGAAGTAGTAGATCTCATCCTAACGGAGGGATGATTCTACTTGTTTAGACGTCCCCTCTGTGGATCTCTAACCAAATTTACAATGCCATTAGTATAGAACTAGATTGACACTCCTGCATCCCATATCCTAGACTTCCTAATAAGTTGAGCTATTGAAAATGAAATTATACTATGTCAGTCTCAAATCTTCCTGGCATATGGGTTTGTTTGTCCCCAGCTTGCGTACCAAAGGAAAGGAATCACAGTGCCCTTTCTATATATCAACTGGTGAGCAAAAGACCCATAACTGTGTTAAAATTTTTGGTATGCTTATGTTCTGCTGCCACTATATTAAGTTTAGGCATTTTGTTTTGTTTGTTTTGTATTTTGATAGGTGGAAGTCAATATTGTTAGAATAGTTAGATTAGCACATTGGGTGATGAGTTAAACTCCTAACCCTCCTATTTCATGACACCTAAGAGAACTCCTGATGCCGTTGGGCCAAAGGCCTCTTGGTATGCATTTTGTTTTGTTGCACAGATGAGCATAGTCCTGTTCTATGGTCTGCTTCATTTCTGTTGTTATATCAGCTGGTGTTCTAAGCTGTTCTTAGGTCCTGTTCCTGCAATTTACAGGCTGTTTCAAGGATACATTTTCCACAAATTGTTAAGTATATACCGTGAGAATTGCCATACTGGGTTTTTCTTATTCACAGCTTCTTTTTTTTTTTTTGTTTCCCATTTAGTTCACCTGTTCCTTTCCAAAGAAAGCTATTCACAATTTTCTTTCTTCACGACTGTTGAGCATAAACTACTGGGTCTTTTTTGTTTGGCTAAGTAAATGGATGGGAAGGGGCAATCAATGTAGCTTCCTCCATGGGCACGACCAATGGGGTTTCATCCACTATAGAATGTTCAACTGTGACTATTTGTCCCAATTAGGGTAGCCACCACAAGACGCTCTTGTGACTTAAACTACTTTTTGGGGGAGGAAAGCTCGTCAACATAGCCCCACTAAGGTGCAAGGAGGAACAAGGGAACTCCACACAACATCTTGTTGAAAAGCCCTGAGAAACCCTAGCTCCTTTTTGGAGCTTACAAGCCTTACTACCCGCAAGCAGGATTCTAAACCAAGACCAATACCGTGTGGGAGGGAGGAAATTTCCCAGCTCTTTGGCCATCTCGTCTACGACCTAGGTGGTGGCAAAAACTATGTTGCATAACTGTGTTAAAATTTATGGTATGTATATGTATGTGTTTTGCCGCTGAAAATGAATAGTAATCTGATCGGTCAATGTGGGGATTTTTGCAGGATGTTTGCTTTGAGGGTCTATCATGTTGACAAGTTGGTTGGTCATCTAAGGAAATTTAATTTGAATTATTCATTTTGTGAAAGTTTTAGTGAAAATTTGTTTAGGATTTGATCAAAGTACTTTTAATGTTTAGATTATTTTTTTTATCAATACGAGTCAGAAAAGTATACGTTTTGACGAAAAAAGGCCATTTTCGATTAGTCATATCCATGTTCTTAGATTCACAAAATGTTGAAAAATTATGAGGGATAAGACGGGCCTAGGAGCCTGTTGTGGCTCAAGTAGGGTGGTTGTGTCTAAAAAATGGGTGTTGTTTTGAGCTTAAAAAATGTGATGTGAATGAACCGTCCCGCTATACATAGCAAATCAGTAAATAAGCAATTCGATCAAACATCCAGAACTTAGTAGGCAAATCGTATCTGTCCACATTATAATTTTCAAACTTTTATAACTATCCAAAAATATTTTTCAATCACTGAGTTACTGATATCCGATCAATTTGAACTTTTACAAGTTTGTTCTACACATCAACCACTACATCATTAACGGTTCAAATCACATTTTTTTGGTTTGGGCACAACAGGCTCCCCATTATCCGGATAAGAAACTCGAATTGTTTGTGGCCACTGGCCTGGTGCTTTCTCTGGCTTAGTAGCTAAGATCTAATGATGATTAATTAATTACTTCGTTTTTCAATTTCCAAAATCATAGGAGAGGTGACGCCAATTAAGGCCGATTGTTCACTTGCTTGCATGTGGAATTATGAAGGAGATAAATATAATAATGATAAAACCATACGAATCATTGCCACCTACCATGCATCATTATGCATAACATGCATGCTACATAAATAATTGCTCTTTATTTTACCTTTCTACTATGCATTTGTTCCTAAAAAGTTTTCATTATTAATATAATAGATACATGTATTGTTTATGTAGGTGTATGTTTGTGGGAGGCTAGCTGGTTCTCTCCGATTCTTAAAAGCGACTTTACGATCCAGATTTTTCATTTGTTGCCTCTTCTCGGGCACACTTCGATCGGATTGAAATCGTTCATATTTTAGAACTATCAAGACCGTGACTATCCCAAACATCATTTTGATCAGGTAAATTCTGTCTGGATGAGCCGATGAGCTGGAGAAAGGGGGTTTCCCTCCACTCCCGTGGGCCCCTTTCGCGTATTTTTTTTGGTTAATCCAAATTGTGCATCTTATAGGGACTGTCAAATAATGTATTCATACAAAAAATTAGCTTGTCGGGACATCGATAGGTACGTCAAAAATTGAGTTTTTAGACGAAAAAATGAACGGTTGTGAGCAGTTTAACTTGAAAACAATTGACAGATCCAGGCCGTCCATTTTTTCGTCTAGAACTCAATTTTTGACATACCTATCAACATCCGGACAAGCTGATTTTTTGCTTAGATACATTATTTTACAGGCCCTATAAAATGCACGGTTTGAATTATCCAAAAAAATGTGCAAAGGGGGCGCACAAGGAGTGCTGGTAGAAAACCTCCTCTGTCTTGCTCATCCGGATAGAATTTAATCTCTTTATATCAATTCATATGGTTGGATTTATTTTAAACAGAGGACTATGTCATATTGGATCAAACCATTTTTTTAATCAAAATACATATGTAGCAGTTATGTAATGTTCTTAACAAACTCTTAAAAAATGAACGATTTCGATTATCAAAATCAATAGTATGAAAAAGACTCACTTTTTTTTATCATTGAAAAAAGACTCACTTGAATCTATTTTTTGGGGCCGGCTATTCGCAGCCACGTATTTTCTCCCATAGCCCACTATATTTCGGTAAGTGGTTGTTGAAAATCATAAATAACATTTCGGTAAATAGTTGTTGAAACAAGGTTATATTTCGGTAACTACACGTTGAAAATATATTCAATTTTCGGTAGACAATTGCCAAACATGCATTTTCGGTAAATAGCTGTTGAAAAAAATATCATATTTCGGTAATTGGATGCTGAAAATGTATCTCAATTTCGGTAACTAACTGTCGAGTCTAATTGAAAATTTTTAACGGGGTGTGGGAGAAAATATGTGGCTGCGAATAGCGCCGCCCTATTTTTTTAGGCCGGAAAGGAGCTGTCCCTGGGGCTGGGAGGACAATGGCCGACACATAGCATTCTGTTTTGGAGGGGTGGCCCATCACATGGCCTGAAGGTATCCCCATCATACAAAATTACAAATGGTGCGTTGAATTACTCTTCTATCCTTTCTAAAAAAAAATTACAAATGGTGGAGGTGGGAGAAATTTTTTAGTGCCGGTAAGGTAACACACCAGTGTTCTAAAAATCGAAATTAATCAGTGATTAATTATTGGCGGGACCTATTCGACTAATTGTTATGTGCCAAATAATCGCTGATTACTAGGCCTCAAAGCTTCAAGGTGGCCGACCGCCCGGCTAACGCTTAGCGATTTTTAGAATATTGCCACACATGTGGTACTCCGTCGGCAATCCAAACCGTCTAAACGTGTTTTGTTGGACGGTCCGAATTTTAGAAAGAGAGAAAGAGGAGAGAGAGTGTGGGGTGAGGGAAGAGAGGGAAATTTGAGCCGTCCAAAACACGCTTGTACTTTTTGGATCGCCAACGGGTACCACCACATAGTACCCGCTCGGCATCCAACAACTTCTCGTGGAGGTGGAGTGCGCGCGTGCGCGCTCTCTCTCTTTCTCTTTATTTCTAAGTCACCTCACCTCTATATAAGGATGGTAAGAAAATTAGAAGAGGATCTGGCCTAGATTAAGGAACTTATCTAATGATTAGTGGAAATGATCAGGTCATATATATTCATGTTAATCATCCATAATTCCATGTAAAGCAAAGTATTTGGGACAAGAGTGGTCATATTATTCATTATGTTTAAGGACAGAAAGCTATCTAGAATCTCCGACCCTACTTAACGGCAAAGTCAACTTAACATAAGAAAATCTTTTGGCGGAGGAACGTAATTTGTCCAACCAACTAGGGTTAACTCAATTTGTCAGAACTCTTACATATCAGTAAGAGATCAGAAATTCAAAACTTCCAAACTACATATGCCCGCAGGCTGTATAAACAACAGTACTCATGATCGCCCACAGGGCAATCAATCAAATTTCATTAAATCAATCAATCATTCTCTGAACTCGGTGGGCTTGCACATGTACCGGTCTTCCATGCTAATCAACCACACAAAAATAATATACCATTCACAAATGTAATGGCATTACGTGAGTCAATAATGAGATCAACGATAACAAAAAAGTACAAGCATGATGAATAAAAATTACTCTGGAGACTTAGAAGTTAGAATGTATTGTAGACTTCTGATACCTCAAATGACGAACGTGACCATTAAATATATCCATCTCAACGCCATGAATATCATACTAAAATTTCATTATACAGTCCCACCGTTGAACTCCATCTCTGTGACTAATCTACCTATCTACATATCTCATACAAAAACTCTTTTATCCTTCTTTCTCATCAGAATATAAGTCCTATATAGACATGCATGCAAATGCATTTATTCTTAAGCCCTTAATAGAAATCTAATTGCCAACTACCCCTATCTATTGCATTGCACCATAGATTACGCCACCTTAAGCCTACACCCACGTTACTCCCTTTCTCTGCCTATTAATTACAACTCATAGACCATCCCGAGGCCAAGGCTCTGTCTCCGTCAAGACCCCAGCGACCTTGACCGCAAAACTCACCTCCAACAACCACGAGCCGCACAACAAACAAACACCAGCAACCACAACGGCAAAAACCAATGGCAAACCGCAGGACAACATGGTGGAATCGTTGTAGAAGGAGCAGTGGAGAGAGGCGATTGGTGCTGGTGGTATGGGAAGAAGGAGAATGTGGGGGTGATGGAGGAAAGGAGAGAAAACTTCTGGATCTAGGATAGGACGGGAGAGATCACCAGCGAGGGGAGAAACCCCTCCCCTCTTGTCGCTGCATAAGGGTTTAAAACCCCTGGGGAAGGGGAAGGAAGGAGGAGGGGGTAGAGGCAGCGGCTATGGTTTGGTGAAGGGGAGGGGAGGGGAGGGGAGGGGAGAGGAACCCTAGAGAGAGAGCAAGTAAATTGCACCATTTGGTAAGCTCAAAGTTTACAAATATTAGAAAATGAAAGACACAATGAAAAGGGTCAAACTAATTGTTTTCTCATTCTTAGCCGAATATGTCACACCACACGTCACGTAATTACGCAAAACACAATTCCTTTTGTTCAAAAGAAAAAAAAAATTAATTTCGCAAAACTAGCAAATACATACGGATAAATTGGAGGGCAATATCCAGATTTACATTTTTAATCTCTCTTGTGTCAGTTGTCACGTTGTTAATCTAATCTAATTTTTAATCCTTCCAGGGCATCTGTTTAGCGGATGATGCTATGGTGTCCCCGGTCATTTTGGGGACACCGTAATTTTTGGCATGACTTTACCATTAGGAGCATAACTAAAATCAATTACAAGCATAACAAAACCCAAATAAGGCATAACCAAGGAATATTCAAAAAACCAACCAAGGCATAACTAAACCCAACCAAGGCATAACAAATAAGTAATGCATTGCTATGGTTTTGGTTATGCCTTGTTATGGTTCGATATGCTTGTAACGGGTTTTGGTTATACTCATAATGGTTTTGTTATGCCAAAAGTTACGGTGTCCCCAAAATGACCGGGGACACCGAAGTCATTCCCCTGTTTAGCGGATAAAAGTATTAGTTGACGGGAGGTGTTTAGCTTGACAAAAAGGGTCAAACTATTTTTCTAATTTGATTATAAATTTTCGATATCCTAACCAAACGTAAACATTTCGTCTAAGCAATAATCACCTTTGCCCTAAAGAGCTTCACTGAGTCTACCTTTAGAGCGACTTGCCTTAACGATTTGGACTACAAAATTAAAATAGAGCCCGAAATAAAATACACAAAGAAGAATTCGGCAGGGTAGAGAGGATCAAGGTATGAAGAGGAGCTTAATCGAGTGTTGTAACTCGAATGTGAGTGTGAAATAAGTTCCACCGCCCAAGTCTTTACCTGGAATCGATTATTTTACTTAAACTCATAGGGCCCGATTGGATGTTGGAAAAAAATCGGGGGCAAACAATATTAAGGGCGAATAAGATAGTAGAGAGTATTAATTTTGATGAGTTGGCCCACATCGATTTAATGTTTATGGAGGGAGGATAAAATATTATGTGGTTTGGATGGGGTATTAAAAAAGGGGATAAAATTTGACTTTGTTTGGATAGTTTATAGAATGGGGGGATAAAAAGGAGTGGATGATGGAAAAAAAACTGTCAAATGACTATTTTGCCCATGTGCAGTGTTAAATTTGATTATGTATTAAATAAGTACATAAATTTCAAAATCAATATATTTAATCAATTTTAAACAATTGGAAGTATAAAAAAATAAATTAAATAAAAAATGTCTATTCTAAAAAATTTATATTAAAAAACGTTTTTTAACTATATTTTTTAATATATAAATGGTGTAAAAAATTAAGTGTTTCAATTTTCAATCCGTTTGAACCAATGCGAAGATCTTATTTTTCTGATCATTTTATTTTAAATGGTTATAATGGATTTTTGGCTCTAAGGCCTTTCAATGAGCACCTTAAGAAAGCTCTGAAACTAAATAAGGAGTTTTCGGGTGTTCGTTGAAATACCTTAGAGCCAAAAATCCATTATGACCATTTAAAATAAAGTGATCAGAAAAATAATATCTTCGCACCGGTTCAAACGGATTGAAAATTGGAACACTTATTTTTTTACACCATTTATATATTAAAAAATATAGTTAAAAAATTAAGTGTTCCGATTTTCAATCCATTTGAATCGGTGTGAAGATCTTATTTTTCTGATCATTTTATCTTAAATGGTTATAATGAATTTTTTGTTCTAAAACCTTTCAATGAGCACCCTAAAAGAACCTTGAAACTAAATAAGAAGTTTTTGAGTTGAAAAAAAGGGGATAAACAAGGGTGATTTCATCCAAATTTCACTCCTCTAAGCTGGATAAAATTTGGGCAGCCTTAAAGGAGCCCAAAAGTTTTAAGGGTAAAACCCCCGTACAAGTGAAAACAAAGAAGGGAGGAAAAAAAAATGAGGGGAGCAAATGGATCCAAGCAGCGGCAAACCCTAAGGCCCACCCCTTTTACCTCTCCTTTATTTTCGCTCCTCTTTTGACATCATCCAAGCAGGCCCATAGAGTTGTATTAAACGTGGAGTAGGACAGTTCAATCCGTACGCTTGTGGATCCTTTTCATGTTTACTTTTATTTTAATTTTTAATTTTACAATCGTCATACATCAGCAGGAGTTAGTGGAGCTGTTAGAGTTAGCACATGGGATCCAGAAGCTATCCATAGCTTGGGACTCTAGGATATTACCCCGGCAGGGGTCGAACCCAGAACCTCTCCCCTGGGGGAGAGATGACAAACCAACTACACTGGGCAGTGGTTGTCTTTTCAGGTTTACTTTAATTATTGCGATCGGCAATTATTTTGATCTGGTTGAGAACGAACAAAGTTATGTTGAACGCATGTCGTTTCATATATCCGGCTGACATAGTGAAAGGTTTCTCTCTCGAATTTAATCTCGATCATTCAACTCCAATGAACAATCCAATCCCAAACCCAATCAAGTAGTGAGAGACAGTGAGCCTCGTACATGATAATTAATGATACCGATAATAAATGTCTGATCACGCGGCAACAAAATTGTGACCCACTACCTAGAATACGACCCGGAGGGCCTGCTGTGCACAATATGATTATGCATGTTGTGTACAATCTCGGCCTTATGTTCAACCATTCGACTATCCAAATTTTATTTCAGTAATAAACGGTTCTCGGTTGAGATAGTGCGCAACAGGCTCTCCATTTCCCTAGAATGCAATTTGCTTTTTCCATGCCCTCACACACACACCCCATGGGTCCCATGCAAAAAGTCTCATTTTTATTTAATTTTTTTATCTTATTTTTTTTCTCTTTTTCTTTATATTTTTTCCTCTTTTATTTATTAAATATTTTTTACATATTTTTTCTCTTTTATTTATCTGAAATACCCTCCCTTTCAAAATAAATTTTTTTATTTAATTTCTTAATTCTTTTATCTTATTTATTTAATATTGTTCATGTAATTTCATTTCTTATTTATTTCCTTGTTTTATCTATTTATCTCTTCTTCTTTTTCTTCAACCTCACTATTATAATGTGTGCACCGATATGAGAAAATTGACATATCTCGGGACTTGATCCGACAATGTTGATAATTTTGGGCAATCTAAAATATGCTCGGGACAATTACAGTATTGCAAAGATCAGTCCATTTAATCACTGAATTCGGGAAGCCAGAAATGTTGATCTGTGTGCCAATTAATAAATGTGGCCTATTATTAGTTCAAAAAAAAAAAAAGACCAGACAGAATGGAACAAAAATGTTGATTCGTGTGCCAAGATAAGGCAGCAATCGGTTGGTCCAAAAATATTGATTCTTGTGCCAAAAATTTATTTTTGGAGGTTATAAAATGAGGACTTTGTGTTTCAAAATGATATAAGAGTTTTGTATACACAAATTCCACTAAGAAGTCATGTATTCCTATTTTCCTTAGGCTTTTGTCATAAACTGTTGTAAGGAGAAAAAAAAAGAGTGCGCCGGGAGTAGAATTTGGACGAAACATTAATTAGAATTTGTGTTTTTATATATTTTCATGTATTGTCAATATGTATTCAATTATAATAAAATGAAATTTGGTTTAAATTTATTATTATTGATTAGAAGTTCTTTATTTATTATTCATTGTTAAGACAAATTAATAACTAATTAAAATAATACAAAGTTCTTAAATATAAATCAAATTTAATTGAAAATATAATTTGAGTTAACCAAATTAAAATTCAATAAGTGATTAAATAAATGAAGATAAGTAAATAAATAAAAAGAATTTAGTTAGGGAGGAAAGGGGGGGGAGGCTGTCGGGGACTCGGGGGTATTTCGGACAGGGAGGGGTGGAAGCAGGTAGAACACCTTTGCAAATTGCAAGGATTTGGAAGTCCTCTCAAGTCCCACAAATCTTATCTCCAACCTCGAATTGAAAATATATTCCTTGTTCGGTGTTATGTGCTGAGCAACTTGGGGATCTTCATTACTCCTTTTTGAGAGAGAGAGAGAGAGAGAGAGAGATCCAAGTAAAATGCACATGCAGAGAGCATGGAGATCTGAAAGCAATACCCATTGTCCAAAAAGATTTCAAGACTGAATGTACTGCTCCCTCCGTTCTCAAAGGGTAGTCTATGTTTTTTATAATTAGGTGTACTCTGTGTCAGTTTACGCGAATCTCGATTAATCTTGAGAATTATAAATCCGTAATGTCCACTAATGGTGTACCACTTGAAGTCGGAGCAAATGTTCCGTATGAACTAACTTAAAGGAATTGATAGCACTTGAGAGATTTCGATCCTAAAATCTCAGGAGAGAGCAAATCCCTAACTCTCGGGTCTTTACCACCGGGCTAAATCTTTGAAATTCATGATAGCCTGTTATGAAAAAACGTATAATTTTTTAATAAAATACTAGTAAATTACGTACTTCTGTCTATGATTTTTTTTAAAATTGTCTTGACATCAAAATAAAAATCCAAGTTAGTTCATTACAAAATTTGGTACAAATAAATTTAAAAAATTATGCACCGAAAAACTACTTTATCTTATGATGCAAAAATTACACATCTTTTCGTCATAAACTATAATTCCTGGCATGCTATCTGTTTCTGCATCCAATGGTTCTTGTCTTCATAAAATTAGGAAGAGGGCGTACCCTACATCTAAATGTTTATATATTTGGTGGATCACTTTAATGTCAACTGCCCCAGGGCTTTATATAGAGCTATCTGGGACCCTTTCATTTACTTTTCCAATTTAATATGCAACGGTGGACATCAAATTTGATCAAAACCAGGTCTTTGTTATAGAGGGGTTATTTAGTGCCTCTCATGAGTAGGCTCCGTTCCGGAACACCTTCTTAAAAAATAAGTACTTATTTCACATTTTCAAACTAAAATATAATGTAAATGAAAAATAATTTTTCAATTTTTTTTGCACCGTATTAAAGATCTCGATGAGATCTATTAAACAAGATCCATATTGATAGAAAAATTATTTGAGTAAACACATAATTTTTGAGCTTGAAATTGCCTTCTTAAAAAATAAGTACTTATTCCTCTTTCCGGAACGGAGCCTCCATTTTACCCCCTATGGTTTGAGGTTTGTGGTACCTCCTTGACGTTTAAACATGACCACATAACCACCATGTAGTTTATGGACTAAAACATGACCACTTATCAATATGTTTAGGTAATATTTAAGAAACTAAAAATTTAGATTTTAGAAAAAAAAAATTGAGTTGTGGAGAAAAAAATGAAATGAGTTTTTGAAATGTAGAGAAATTTTTTTCTTTTGATCCGCTAAAAAAAATGGGTTACAGTTGGGATAGAAATGAAGAGATGGGTTAAAGTCGGGGTGAATAGTTGCATTCTTCAATACTCACTTTTTGAATAAGAAACAATTTATTTGATTCTTCAATTTGAAGAATGAAGAGTCTGTCCACACAGACTATATTTGGACAAATTCTACACAGATCACGATGTGGGGCCTACTATGGGTCTCACACAAACAATTCGAACAGTTCATTAAATTTAAAATATTTTTTCGAGTTTCCTCGCAAAAAACCAACTCAAAACAATATATGCAAGTGTTCGATCCAATCATATATCGTATAACTTTTCATTCATATTTTTAGATTAATGAAGGGCTCAGATCATTTGCGTGAGACCCGTTATGGGCCCCACATCACTATATGTGTAAAATTTGTGCAAATATTATCTATGTGGATAGAACAGCTCTTTGAAGAATTAGGTTGGAGGTGCTCTAAAAACTCCAAAATAGTGCTAGATATTCTAATTTCCGAAAATTTTACTTCTAGCTTCTGGGACAAAAAGAAAAGAAGAAAGAAAAGCCTGCCAAAAACAAAAACTTTACTAGTAATCAATTTGCAAGCATTGCAAAAATGTTACTACTAATCATCAGAATGATGTCTCATTCATCAAATTTCTTCACACTTTCTCCCTTTTACTTTTCTTCCACTAATGTTTCTCATAATCCATACATACTTTATTACAAAAAAAAAAAAAAAAAACCAGAAACAAAGCGGTGACTATTCTAAATCGGAATTGATTTTAGTAGTTACGTTAATAATTTAAATGTACTTTGTAGTAGTATCTTCTTTTTTTATCGGCATTTCTTTTTTCATTTCACCTCCATGACGTTTAATTTAACATGACTGCTTAACCCCATGCCAATTTTATTAATGCGAAATTACCAAAATTTCTTTAATACGTTTTATTTTCCCAGACACAAACCGAATTTTTCACTCACATAAAATGATTTGGATAGAGTGAATTTAAATAAAAGAAAGTCTGCAACTCAATTTATTTTCCTACTTTCTCCATCATGTTGTCTCGATCCAACCGACAATCAGGACACATCAACCACCTGACCTAAGCGTCCTGGGATTTTTCATCATAGCATTTCCTTCCCTTTCAAATATGAAAGGATTTTAGCATGGAAATCGATTTCTACATTTCCCAATTTCCCAAATTGATGTAATCACTCTTTTTTTATTTTTTTATTTTAGTGGGTGAATTTATAAAACAGTCCCTATAATTTGTAAAAAGTTAATGCTTGTAGGGAGTGTATCGTAAATTCACCCTCTAAAAGACGAAAAAAAGAGAGTGCATCAATTTGGAAAGTGTAGAAATCGAATTCCTTTAGCATTGGTAGAACAATAACACTACGCCCACCGACTTGGGAGTCGGTGAACTTCCACCGAACAAGTATGCGACGTCGTTTTGGGTTGGTTTTTTTTTGGTATTGAAACATTTGGTTTTATGGTTCTCTTAGCGCTCGCTAAAAATTAATTATGATCTTTTAGGATAAAACAATAAAAAAAATCTTTACACTGATTCAAACGGATTGAAATTGGAATATTTAATTTTTTTCATGTGGTTCTCTTAGGGCTCTTCAACGAGAGTCCTAGAGCTAAAAATTAATTATAACCACTTAAAATAAAATGATAAAAAACATAAGATATTTACACAAGTTCAAACTGATTGAAAATTGAAAAAATAACTATGGGTTCCTTAAAGATTTTTCCAAAAAGTACAAAAAATGAAGAAAAAAAATGAATAAATTACAAAATCTTTCCTCAATGTGACACATCCATCCTCTATTTTGAAATAATAAAGATAAATTAGAAATGTCCTAAGAAAACCATAAAAACATATTTCTAACACCAAAAAAAATCAACCCAAAACGAGGTCGCATACCTATTCGGTGGAAGTTCACGGACTCCTAAATCGGTGGGCGTAGCGTAGTGTTATTTGTGATCGTTGTAGAACTTCATTTTCTCACGCTTTTGATTCCCTTTATGATTTGTCCTTTCTTCTTCTTCTTCTTGAATAATCATTGTCATCATTGAACTAAAGTGGTGGCACAATTTACACCAAAATGCGCCGCTCTTCACTCAATAAAAATCACATATTTGGAGCACTCTAAAATTGGAGTAGTTAGGTGGGTAGGGAGGTTGCAACCAACTATTCTAGTAGGTTTGATTTATTGCAATTTTAGAGTTCAAGGTCTAGTTAGGTGTTTGGCAATATTTTTGTCTCAGTAGTTTTTGTCAAGCGTTTCGTCGTAATTTTTAAAGAAAGTATGAAAATGTGTATCGAAGTTAGAAAAATTTCATACAAGATGACAAAAATATTCGTCTTTTGGCATTTGTTCGTCTTTTCTGAATTTTTGTTGAATTGATTGCACATTATATTTTTGGATAATTATCCGTCTCGACGAGAGAATCAAAACAGTAAAAAATTATTATCAAAAGCCAAAAAAAAATTCACCAAAGACGAAAAATTGCCTAAAGATGAATATTTTTGTCGTCTTGTATTAACTTTTTCTAACTTCGGTACACATTTTCATACTTTCTTTAAAAATTATAACGAAAAGTTAGACAAAAACTACTGAGACAAAAATATTGTCAAACCACACCCTCAATAGTAAAAATTAAAAAAAAAGGTGCAAGAAAGAAAGATAACTAATTATAGCAATCTTCCTTGAGTATGACCATGGGGACTCTCTATGCTACGGCAGGCTCCGTGAAGGACTAAAAATCACCTCAAAGGATTTTACCGGCCGCCATGAGCTTGTGAATTACGGCGGACTTCCCAAGTGGACCGCCCACCGCCCAAAGTACAATGGAGTTTTAACCATTTATTACAACTAGGCTAATGGTGTCGTTTCCATAGCATTGGGTAAAAAAAAAATACCACACCTTTTGCAATTTTGGAGTAAGTTTTGCGTCATAGTTTTTCATCCAAGGAGAGGAAAGCTTTAAGGAAAAGATGGAAAAAATATGTCATGTTTGCACTAAAGATAGGTACATTACATAGTTACATTACATCTTATGTGGAGTTCATTTCAGATATTAAAAAAATACTGATAAATTTTATAATATTGTTCTACGGGGGCCTATAAAAAATCAACTTCAACGGATATCAGTAAATATTACTTCTGGATTCGTAGGGGTGTTGCGCAATTTCATCACTATGAATCTAGAAATAATACTTACCAATATCAATTTGAGCTGTGTTTTTACAAGGCCCCATAAATTAATATTTTACAATTTATGAATATTTTTCTAGATTTTTGTGAGATTCGAAATGGACCCCACATAAAATGTAGAGTAACTATGTAGTGTGTGTAATATTTCTTGTCATGTTTGTTGCAGCGTGATTTGCAATTGCACGAATCATGCTTAAACAATAGCAATCTTATAAGGGAATGACTTCGGTGTCCCCGATCATTTTTTGGACACCGTAACTTTTAGGACTCCCTTCGTCCCTTTTTAAGTGTCATACTTCGTAATTTCCACTTATTAAAAAGATATCATCATTACACATTTCACATCAACTTTTACCTCTACTTTCTCTCCTTACCCTCTATGAAAATGTCATCATTACATTTTTACTCACTAACTTTTCAAAATGGAATCTACTTTTAATGGCAAAATAAAAAATTCACCAACTTTTACCCACCAACTTTACAAAATGGACACTTCTTAAGGGACAGCCCAAAATAGAATGCCGGACTCTAAAAAAGGGACGGATAGAGTATAACAAAATTATTATGAGTATAACCAAAACCTATTATGAGCATAACCAAAACCATTATGCTTGTTATGCCTTGGTTGGGTTTGGTTATGCATTCGTTGGTTTTTTGGATATTTCTTGGTTATACCTTATTTGGGTTCGATTATGCTTGTAATGAGTTTTAGTTATGCTTATAATGGTGAAATTATGCCAAAAATTACGGTGTCCCCAAAATGACCGAGGACACCATAGCATCATCAATCTTATAAAGTAGCCTTGCACAATAATATCTCAATTGCAAGTGGAGTGGTAACCTAACGGTAGACAATTTGTATTTTTCTATGCATAAGATCTAGGCTCAAATTAATCTCACTAATTATAATTAACAACCAATACTTTTTGCCCTTCTAAAAAATAAAAAATACTTAAGAAATATAGTATTATGTTGACGGACATGCTAACCCGAACACATGAGTTATAGAAATAGTACAATATTGATCTCTTGAGATCCAAATTCAAATAATAACATAGTGGCATATTTAATTTTGTGGCTGTGGGTAAACCGACAATTATTTGTGCTATTCAATTTGTATTCAAATTCGGTCACGTGTTGTACTAGTAGTAACTTTTAAAGTTGAAGGGTGGTGTAAATCAATCTTAATTATCAATCAAGGCAAAGATCTACTATGGCAAAATAAGACAAAAGAGTGGCCTTTTTATAGTTATTCAAATTTTTTCCGCATTTGATAATTTTACATTAAATTTTTATGAATTATTGATTCGTCTCGATTAAAAAAATTGAAAAAATGGTTAAAAACGAAAATAAGTCAAAAAAATGTTCCTTTTTTTTGTGTGCTTATTTTTAGTCTTTATTTAAAATATTATGAGTTTCGGTAATAATTTTTTACGTTTCTGATTTTTCTTATCAAGACGATTCAATAATTTACAAAAAATTAACGCTAAACTAAAAAAATAAATGCGATTAAAATTCAAATAAAGACAAAAAAAAAAAGAAGCCATTTTGAATTATTTTGCCAAAGTAATGTTCAACAATCATCATGTGTTAATAACTTATATAGATTCCCAAACAAGCCACCTCATTTGAAAATCATGCTAGGCATAGTTTGGCTAAATAAGCTGTGTTTATCTTTTCATCTTTAATTAATTTTTTCGTCTTTGTTCGTTTTGCATTAAATGTTTGTGGATTATTAGTTTGTATTAACGAGACAAAATAGAGAAAAAAATTGGCATATTTTTGTGTTCATTAACAAAATTTGAGTTTTGATCATAATTATTTTATTTTTTTATTTCTCTCGTCGAAACGAATCAAGAATTTACAAAAATTTGACGCAAATTAGTAAATGCGGATAAATTGAATAAAAACAGGTTGTTGCTAAATACAACTGTGAATTTGCTACAGTCAATTCATATGAGGAAATTTTTGAATTCAAATTGGCTACATATAACAAATTCGCATTTGCAAATAGTTCGGCCTTAAAAACAAGACAAAATAAGCAGCTGGCTTATTACTAGACGACGCCGTTGTGCTTGGTTTTCAGTAAATAGTAGTAGGAGTAATTTTTTTTTTTAAAATCAACTCCGTCGGCAGGCAACAACAAAAACATCATCATTTCCTTGCCGTGAATAGCAAAAATCGCGTTTACTCACAGTCACGCTTCCGCTTCCTCTTTAATTACTCCTCCCTCTCCATCACAAGTCACAACACACTCGGAGAGAGAGAGAGAGAGAGAGAGAGAGAGAGAGAGAGAGAGAGTTGCTTAAAAAGCGTCTAGAAAAAGCCGAACCAAAAACCACCACCAAAACTGGCTAACCCCACCCACATCCCCTCCCCGCCGCTACACCCCGATATACCACCAGCCCCACCACACCACCACCCCTAAAAACCACCACCACCACCACCACATTACCCTCCAAAACCACCCAACAAACAAAACCACTCAACAAACAAACCAATGGTTTCTTTGAGATCTGTTTAGCTTTTGTAGCTTCAATCCTTGCTTGCTGGTGCTGTTTTCTTGGCTTGTCTTGTAAGGAGTAAAAATACCAAAACAATGACAGCACTCTCCAAGTCCCAAGCCGCCGCCTCCACCCGCGACCTCAACCACCGCGTCCTCACCTGCCTCCACAAGCTCTCCGACCGCGACACCCACTCCGCCGCTGCCGCCGAGCTCGAAGCCATCGCAAAAACCCTACCCCCCTCCGCCATCCCCCCCTTCCTCTCCTCCATATCCGCCACCGACCCATCCGACAAGTCCCCCGTCCGCAAACAATGCGTCCGCCTCATCTCCCTCCTTTCCGCCTCCCACGGCAATGCCCTCTCCCCCCACCTCTCCAAGCTCCTCGCCGCCGTCCTCCGCCGCCTCCGCGACGCCGACTCCGCCGTTCGCCTTGCGTGCGTCGCCGCCGTCTCGTCCATCTCCTCCCACGTCACCAAACCCCCCTTCACCTCCATCGTGAAGCCCCTAGTCGACGCCCTCGTGACGGAGCAGGATTACAACGCCCAGACCGGCGCCGCGCTGTGCGTCGCGGCGGCGATCGACTCGGCGCCGGATCCGGACGTTGTGTACCTGAGGAAGGTGCTGTTGCCGAAGGCGGAGAAGCTGTTGAGGAGTAATAACGGGTTCAAGGCGAAGGCGGCGGGTTTGACGGTGGTGGGGAGCATGGTTGGTGTCGGAGCGGTTTCGGGTCGGGAGACGGTGGGGAAGTTGGTGGGGTGTTTGGTGGGTTTTTTGGGGAGCGAGGATTGGACAGCGAGGAAGGCAGCGGCGGAGGCCCTGGTGAAGCTGGCGGCGGTGGAGGTGGACGAGGGGGAGTCGTTGGCGGAGTTGAAGGCGGCGTGTTTGAAGACGTTCGAGGCTAGGAGATTTGATAAGGTTTGATTGGTTGAAATGTGGATTGGATTGTTTTGAAGTTAAATCTTCTGCACTGCACTTGTCTATGTAGCTCTGTTCCCGTGCAATTTTAAGCCGCATGATTGTACAAAAATTCGGCTGAAATCATGCGGCCAAAATTGCACAGGAAGTACATTCATATTTCGGTAAAGGGAACATGATGTGATTTGATTTGTGATTGTGTTTGGAATTGTCGAGTGATGTTTGGTTAATTTAATTTGAATTTTTTACATTGTATAGGTGAAGGTTGTGAGGGAGACTATGAATCAATTGGTGGAGGCTTGGAAAGGAATTGCTGATGTTGAAGGTGAGGCCTCGCCGCCGCTGCCTACGGAACCACAATCTTCTCCCAAAGGTATAAGATTGCGAGATTTATTTGCTTGTAGTTCATCGCAAGAACCTGGACACCTGGTTAGCAAAAAAAAAAAAGTTCATTTGCTGCGGACATGTGAATGTTAGGCTGTTTCAATATTGTGGTGGTCCGATCTGTTTGATCCAATTCTTTTTTTCTACTATATATACACACACACACACACACACACCAATACCACTTGGGAATATATAAAGTTCTCATGCATGTGTATCGATGACCGAATGTAATGGCTGCGTTTTTTCCAATATTGATTCTCTGATCTGGATTTGTATCATATTCCTGTTCTATTTTGTGCTCAGACAAAATTCATTTTTCTGATTTGTGAATTTTGACAGCCAAATAAACAATTATGTGCGCGTATGAACGTTCATGTTGAGTATTTGAGTGGATCAAATGATTGGAATTGAAAATTTATTTTCTTCAGATCTCTAATTTTCCTCCAGTTTTTTGCTTTATAAATTTCTGGCTGTGATGGTTCGTTTCTTGAGTTTGATAATGATCAAGTGTCAATCTTTTTATGTCCCAGTGTAGCCATATGCATTTGTCATTCTTTTCCTCTTCAGGAACACTCCAGCTACCAGCTTTTTGGCATTGATTTAGTTTCATTTCTCCGTTTTCTGACAGATAATGCTACTGACAGACAACATCTGCCCGGTTCCAAAACTTCCCGAACTTTTACTTCTGGACCTCCTCAAGAGAGAAAGAAAAGCATCCCAGGTAACAGGTCTGCTTTGCCTGATGGACCAGTTTCAACTACTGCTAGGAAAAGAAGTTCTTTAGATACTAGTGACAAGAAATCAGGTCAAGCAATGTTTCGAAAGCTGGACCGTAAAAAGCCCACAGATTGGAAAGTAGAAATTTGTGCCAATCATTCTCCCTCCATGACTGTAGTTTGTGAGGATGATCCTAGGGGTAGATATGAGAAAGGTGAGAAATTGAGAAGTCAGGTTATGATTTCTGAAACAAGACGGGCTCTCTTCGATAGGAATGCTGATGACAAAATGTTCAAGTTTGGCGGTGCCAAAGCTGGATCTCAGGTGGTTCCATGTGAGGGTGACAACTCAGCATCAACTGCGGGAGTTAGTGAGATCACTGAGAATGTTTGTAAGAACCAGAAAGAGAGTGAAGATCTATCTTTGGTCTGTAAGCAGCTTGTTCAGATTGAAAATCAACAATCTAGTTTATTAGATCTCCTCCAGGTACTGCTTCACTAACTCTTAATAAGTACTAAGTTGTTGCCATTTTATGACAAGAATTGAACATACTCGTCGTGAACGTGATCTGATCTCTGCTAGTGAACTACTTTTCTTACTAAAGGCCTTACTGATTCTGTTGAACATAGATTGGTACATGGATATTGGGATTAGAATTATACTTCAAAAAGTCCTTTTTATATGCTAGTTAACGGAGTACCACTTATCAGGCAAGGTGACTGGAACAATCGTGCAGTTCTTGTTATCCTTGAATGTCTTGATATAATCTTCATGCCCATAGTTGTCTCCTGAGTAGGCCAGGACATTCCTGGAATATTCTCGTCAGGGCATGAATGCTAATATCATGGTTTTTGCTGTAAGTTGGTTGTGATTAATATAAGTAATTGTATATATCTTTGTCTATCTGTACAACATAAATTTCTTCCAATTTGTCAGACGAATATAATATGATCATGATTCACGACTTTGATGTAAAATTTACAGATCAATATGTTTTTGTAAATGAATCCATTCGCGATGGATGCACATGCAGCTATAGTCGGATACTACCTGAGTCTTAAAGAGTCTATAGTTGGATGCAACAAAGTCTCTACTAGTATATACCCTCAATGTGGAATTTTGAAAAATTTATTGTCGAACTTGACTTTGAATCCTCTCGTAGCAAGCATCTTGAATACTTATATTTGGTTTTTGGAGATTGAGTTTTTCCCTTTTCACCTGCTACACATGCATGTTCTTTGGTTCCTGTAGCTGAACCACCAATACATTTTCTTCTGCTGATTTATTATGCCTTTTGACTGCTATGAAGCCTGTTTCGCACATATTAACTCCTATTTCTCTATTCAGAATTTCATTGGAAGCTCACAAAACGGGATGCGTTCTCTGGAGACACGTGTCCAAGGGTTTGAGCTGGCATTAAACGAGATCTCGTATGATTTGGCTGTGACAAATGGAAGGATGTCGAATATGGATTCTAAACGAACATCATGTTGCAGTCTACCAGGTGCCGAATTTTTGAGTCCCAAGTTCTGGAGGAGAACTGAGCCCCGCCGGCATTCAATCTCTCAGTTCTCTTCTTCGAGAGTCACACCACCAATGGCTGCCATCCGTGACCTTGCCGACAGGAATGGCAATGCTGAAACATTTAAGCTGGAGAACAGAAGATTCAGGGGTCAAAGTAGTGGTGGGTTTATTGTGAATCCTTTGGCTGAGGTCCACAGTGACTCCCACGGCATATCTGAGGTTTCCTCTAATAGAGCTTCGAAGAATGTTCAAAATGCCAGTTGACATGTCTGGCTAGTGTTTACAGCAGGTATTGTATGTCAAATTTCATTGTAGTCCTTGTTCTCTATCTTTGGGGTGCATTTTTTTTTACTTCACATTTCAATTTCTTGTGCCAGCCCATTAGGAAAGCTAGGTTGAGATGTGCGTGCACAAGGCATCAACGCAGACCCTTTCAGAGGGAAAGAATTGTGCGTGTAGGAAAGAATTGGTTTAGCTTCATTGTGCCCCTATTTTCTTCCTTGTTCCTGCATTTTTTGTTTTCCCTCTAATCCATGACCCAAAAGAAGGACCTCCCTCTTTGATAAAACTGCTCTCCCTCGACAAAGTGTTGCTTCCATCGTGACTACTGTCTTACTAACTAGTGGACTCGGATTTTCTTTTTGCTTCTTCATATCAAGCAAATTGCACTTTTTCGATTCGAAGTGTTAATATTTGCCTTCTGATTCTTAGTTTCATTTTGTCATCCATCAGATAAGCTGCTGCAATTGAATGAAGTTTGTGATCGATTCTCATTTAGCTGTGTACTGCTGGATATAGATAATCTACTTTTTGTGGGGTGCGGGCTTATGGAGTACATTACAGAATCCAGAAGCCGTTCTTTTCCTATTTTCTACCTTAATATGCTTTACATATAGAAAGCTTCTAAAGCCGATTCTTTTGGTAACCTATTAATTGGTATTCGGATTCAGATTTCTCAGTTTCAAGGGAAGGGGTTGTGCTCGAAGGACCTGAAAGTCACTGTAGATGTTGCAATCTTTGATATGAGGCATTGTTGTATATAGAAATGATATTTTATTTCTTCTATGCGTTCTTTAGTGTGCTGAGAATTTCTTTCCATACTTTTGTTGTGAAAAACTACTTGATTCGAAATTGTAACAAGAGGTTTGTAATGATGGTTATGACACATGTCTCTTGTTTGTTACTCCCTCCGTCACTTATTTATAGTCCGGTATTCTATTTTGAACTGTCTCTTAATAAGTGTCCATTTTATAAAGTTACTGGGTAAAAATTGGTGAATTGTCTATTTTGTCCCTAAATGTAGATTCCTTTTTGAAAAATGAGTGAGTAAAAGTGTAATAATGATGGGTAAGTAGAAAAAGCAAAAGAAAAAGTTGATGTAAAAGGTATAATGATAATGTCTTTTTAATAAGTTGGAATTACGAAATAGGACATTTCAAAAGGGACGGAGGGAGTATAAGATAAAAATTCTTATAGTCTTGTATCTTTTACATAGTTGGCCCAAGGCAATATGTTCAATAGCTGACAACCAATACATAAAAAAAAACTCGGATAGATCATTGTGACATGAATCCGATGAATCCGATTATGAATGTGGATTATACAAACTTCGGATGCTCACCAAGCTAGATAGAAAAGCATGCACGAAATCTTGATAATCTAGACCAACCTAATCAAACTACAGGAACCACATTGACCATACCAAGGGTAAAATACCAGTAGATTGACAAAGAAACCAACAAAATGATACTGGCATCTTTTAAGCATCAATTTCCACAGGCTGGTGTTCATTTTGTAGAAATTGCTATACGGACTTAGGATTACAATGTTGCCAGGGATCGAAATCCAGAAAATCGCAACTAGTCAACTAGATCAATTGAAACAGTAAAGCATAACATGTTTACCTATCCCCCACCGAGAAAAAACAGGAATTTCACAGTTGAATTTATCCATATTTGAGGTCCAGTTATCACCTATAAGGGGAAACCCAGGAAATAAGATTTATGTCATAATTCAAGGATCAAAGATACAAATTGTATGAGACATGCAGAAAAATTCATCACGGATTCTGGTCGTTGGATCCATCCTTGTCAATTTTCTGCAGAAAAATACACAATATGTCAGGGAGCTCTTTGGAGAACAAAATACAACAGCATAGCACAAGATGAGAGAACAAAACAAAGCCACGGCAATAGGACACAGCAAAAACATTCTAATAGTCAAAAGAAAGCATTCATAACAGCTTTTCCACTAAATAAGAAGCAAGTACATCCAATCAACACAAACCCCGAACCCATGAATCAATATGACCGGATAGAGAATGGCTTCCACTTGTAGAATTATAGTAATGAGATTTCTAAAGCACAATACTACAAACAAGCGTCCACCATGCATATCCTGTTCCACACCTCTTAATAGAGAAATAATTCGTTTCATTCTACCTGCAGTATTTTCTAAGTAAACAACTACAACAACACTTTAAAAAAAAAAACCGATAGAAAATTACAGAAGATACTGCCATTGATCTTTACCAAAAGGTCCAAAATGTGATGACAAAGCCTAAGAAGAGAGGTAAACCGCAAAAAAACCAAGTATTGAAAGGTGGCCCCTTCCAAATATTTTAGCTAACATTTTAGCCAAAATGTAATCTCAGAATTTAGTGTCTCAAATCAGTCCAGGAATGAACGAGAGTCACAGTAGAGTACAGGGAATGAAAAGAGGAGCCAATGTTGTACATTGTATTGAGCAAATCCCATCGTCATCAACCTAGTTTCGTAAGGGTGTCCTAGTTTGTCAAGGAAAAGTTCTCCATCAAGTTAAACTCCACAACAGCACAGGAATAACATTGCTGGAAGTCTCCAAACTCTTCCTTGGTCAATGTTAGGGAGCCTTTAGAATATGATTCAATGGAACTAAGGGGATAGGATGTTGAATCTCAGTATCACAAGGAGTTCGAATCCAACTAAAAGTTTCCACTTTGCAGGCTTTCAGCTTGATGTATTGATCATAACTCATCAATGAGTTTTTTTATTTGGTACAATAGAAAAGCAAACAAATAACAAAACTAAATACTCTCAAAAGACACTCCGGCCATGTCAGCCGTTAACAAGGGCATAATATCATCCCGGGGTATCAACAAAGACACCATCTTGTCTTCTTGTTCCACATTCATTCTAGCAACTTTGTTTCCCTCTCTCAGAGTGTTCTCCACGAGGGCCTTGCATTCCATAGTCAGCAGGATACAAGGAGAATTTGGGGGAGATCCCTCATTGATCATTTGAACAGCAGTTGACGAGTCAGATTCAATTTGAACATCCCTCGTATCTCGGCAAAAATCAGTACAAGGCCCCTGAGAACTCATAAGTGAGTGATAATAGGAGTAATCATGCTCCTCAACTCCGTAGTACTCCCTTCGTCCTAAGTTTTAGTCCATTAGGAAAAGTCGTCACTTTTCGGATCGAACAACCAAGCACTTCTGGTCATATTTTTTTTGGAAACTTTTCCGATGAATTTAAAGATCTAATTTTGTTCTTTAAATTGGTAGGGGAAAATTCAAAAAATTATGCACAGAAATTCTTTTTTATTTGATCCAAGAAACAGTACAATTTTTGTGTGGTCTAGAATTTTCGGATGAAGGGAGAACTTGATTCTTCTAACAAGTAGTACTTTCCTCCCAGGCGTCACAATGGCTTAGATTCAGTCCAAGCCATGCACTTTCTTAAATCCAACTAATATACACACCAGTTTTGAATAGAATGCATAATGAAGCTTACGCAACTCTGCTTAAGGCTTCCAGTCAACACATAGAACAAAGAACTGGAGATGTACCCAGATAAGCTAATCAACGAGAACAGCATTTAATTCCTGATGCTGCCTGCATGAGGAGCCATTTAAAGAAACATTGAGGTTTCAAAGTTCGAACGAGAGAGGCAAACCTCAACTGGTCACAAGATCCTGTACAGAAAACTATGGTAGAGTGACCAAACGATAAATCAATATACCCCATCCAGGTCGGAACTTACCCGACAATGAATTTCCCAACCTTAGGACCGTTATACAAACGGTCGCCGTTCACCGGGACTTCAGTACTCTTATCAAAGGGCTTAAAGAGTTTGACCAAAGTTAACACATATCCCATTCCCATTACTCGGGGGAAAAGACAATCCATATTAACAGTGCGATATCCAAACCGCAAAGGATTTTTGTGAAGACATACATATAACATATTGACCACTAAAGTCCAAGTCCAAGTTGCCTCCATTTCACAGGCGAAGTAATCACAATCTAATGAGAAAATATCATTTTTGTACATTTCTCTCCATTTCCAACCAAACCACTCAATCTAATCCTTTCTTTTCTTTTCTCACCAAATCACTCAATCCAAAGGGGCCCTAACTTGTCGGATTGTTTTAAACAAGGATTGGATAGGATGAGATTAAGGATGACTGGATGGGGATAGAGGGGACAAGAGGGATCCACAGATAATATATGGGATTATATGAATACTGAAATTAGTTGTACTATGTTTGGTTGGAGTGGGATAAAGATAGGATAAAGATGATGATGATTACTTTTGATCGCTAGATGAGGAGGGAAATAATCTGGAGAAGGGGGACTAGCTAATACCACCCCTCCCCTTGGTATAAGTAATCCACCGCATAGGGTACTGAATTGGCAAATAGTCCCACCTTGTCGAGTCCATGGTTAATCCCAGAAGCATCAAACAAGGGACTAAGAAATACTAACGAGAAAGATGCGAGCCATTGTGTTCCCCTAATTTTTGGTGTGCCCCAAGTTTGCCCGTAAACTCACACACACACCCAATCAAACAGAACAGGCTAAGGAATTTATGTGGTTCCCCAATTGGTCACCCCGCGACCCCCCCCCCC
>BPLS01000153.1:805354-890162 GCA_019656275.1 Rhododendron kiyosumense | reverse complement strand
CTCCGTAAGCCCCCAAGGAGGAGCCCTCACGCTGCTGTCTCACTCTCCTCTCCTCTCCTGCCACACCTAGAACTTAACTCCCTAAGGAGGAGCCCTCAAGCTGCTGTCTCACTCTCCTCTCCTGCCACACCTACAACTTAACTTTACAAGTGCAGCCATATATAGGCAGAACAAAAGCTCGCATTACACAGCACCTTTATGTTAACTTGGTTCAAGAAAGTCAAACAAAAGGCTATGGCTTATCCATTACAACTTCAGCCAATCTTTGGAAGATACATCGCACTCTCCAAGTCAACAACAGCTGTTGGGCTATATCCACGTTTTTCCCCCTTTACACATTGGGGGGAATCCCAACAATCCTTATCCGACATTTCTAGTCCTGCAATCACACACGCATGACGCATGTATTGGGTTCATTCCATGAGGAAAAAAATACACAGTAAATTAGTAGTATAAGCTAGGTCTAGGAAACCTCAGTTTCCTTAGGAGATCTCTACTTCCCCATAGCTACCAATTGATCATAAAGAAACTACAACTTAATCTTCAAATCCAGCCTGAAATTACAGCAAATAAAATCAAATCCGATTCGGGTACTTCCCCTGAATTCAACGGAAGCCCAAACGCAACCTCCCAAACTTAGGCCCATATATATCTACTATTTGCACACACAGGGGGGGGGGGGGGTGGGGTTTAGTATTACCGATTGGGCGTTATGCCAAGAGAGGCCGCGGTAGACATTAGCGGAGAAGGTGGCGGCGAGATAGATGGTGGCGAGGCCGAGGCCAGCCGTGAATGCCTTGAATGTCCAATCCCCTGCTTTGCTTACCACTCCCATTTCCCCTCTCTCTCTCTCTCTCTAATAACGAATCCCTCCTGTACTGCAGAGATTAGAAGGAAAATCCGAAAATGGCCTACAAAAACCTTTCTCCGTTTCATGTCATGTCTGCGGAAGAAGGGTAGGGTTGATACGAGTCGAGGGTCCATGGATCCATTTTCATGGACACGTTTCATGTATCATACGTAGTACAGTAATATTTTTCTTATAATTTTGTACCGACCAAACAATAATAACGTTAGGCACACACTTCACCATAACACCAACCACACTAGTTGCCTGCATGCCTCTGCGTTAACAATGGTAACAAAAGAACAATCACTTTATGAAATTTATGCAGACGAATGTGGTTGACGTTGTGGTGTAGTAGTGTGTTCCTGGTGTTAAGACGAATGTGGTTGACGTTGTGGTGTAGTTGTGTGTCCCTAGTGTTAAGAAAATAGAGTGCACTTTACTTGGAAATGAAATTGGTGATTACTTAATAACATTTGAGACATCTCCACTCAATACCAATTGATTTTGACATGGATATAAAGTTTCTACATAGTATCAGAGTGGTGTCTATTCCACCCTACAATTTAAAAAATTTACAATTTACACTCCACGATAACACAGACCAGCAAAAAGCTGCACGATGATACGATCTAAAAGTGGCCACACGTGATAGACCTCAAATGCGGCACGCATTGTGAGCGGAGATGTTAAGGAAATAGAGTTTCACATTGCTTGGGAGTGGAATGAATGATCACTTAATAACATTTGAAACTCCTCCACTCATTACCAATTAGTTTTGAGATGGATATAAAGTTTCTACACCTAGCATTATTGACAGTTTAAATCTCTAATATTTATTGAGATTTTTTATGGTCTGCTGTTTATCTTGAGATTAATAGGCAACTTATTGTCAAACTTTTAAAACTCTTAACTATTTCCTCCCATTTGTCTCGATTTTTTTGTTATTTTCTCTTAATTCTTACTAAATTTAAAATTTTGACTTCTTGAAAACTAAGAAAAAACAAAGAAGGCCGTGCCAAAAAAATCGTCAGAAAGTTGGGAAAAGGGAGTCTAAGTTGGGTTCGAACCCCTTTCACAATTGTTTAGTTGTCTTGGCAAGCGTCGTTCGTTATAGGAGTAGCTAATTTATTCAGCTTATTTGTTTAAAAAAATTTGCTAGTAATCATAGATAATTACCCCTACTTATCTTTTTTTTTTTTCCCAACTTATTTGACTTAAAAAGTGTCTTTATTTTATTTTCTTCACCTTGTGACGCCTACTCTAGAATAGTTGAATGATTTTGTTTTTTTATCTATTTAAGGATACAGTTGTGAAAGTGAAGGGAAATGAGCATCTACATTTGCCAAAAAAATATTTGTATCATTTAATTTCTGATAAAAATGAGGATTTACAAGTAGTTTTAATTGCTTACATCCTCATTTCTGGTTACAAAAAGTAAGAATCAGGCTAACTTTTACTAGCACTTTTTGGAAGTTTTGTCCTCATTCAATTTTTTTTTTTTTGCGTTTGTTAATTTTGCTAAGCGAGAGGAATTGGAAAACCCAAAATTTTTAGTTTTACCCAATTTTTTTTTGAAAATATCCAAGATTAAGCACACAAAAAAAAAAAAAGCCAACTTTTTTTACTTCTGTAGCTGAAAAGTGGATATTTTCCAAAATATTTGAGTAAAAGTAAAAAAAATTGGATTTTCCGATTCCTCTCGTCGAAACAAATCCATAATCCACAAAAGTTTGGCGCAAAACAAACAACGCGTAAAAAATTTGAATAAAAACAAAACTCCAAAAGCTCAAAAACCTACACACACAAAACAAAAAAAACTTAGTGGGACTAATCATAATCTAAGGTTGGCTTAAGCAGGAAAGACTTGTGATTCTAAATATTATGTCTTCTCCAACTCTTACAACAGTTACACTGTAAACCTCTCTTCAAAAATTTTAGCCAATGCCACCAAGACCAAGTTAGTTGCATCCCATTGGGGAGCTCAACAACACCTCCTTAAAATTTACTAGAAGTTAGCATCCTTTGGTAAGACTTGAGCAACCTTTCAAAATTCAGACAGTTTTGCCATTATTAATCACATGTTATGGTATTTCAGAACGTATGCAGATGTACATACTGTCATCGTTCATCTTTTCGGAAGTTTTGATGGAAGAATTCCTCTACCAACGTAGTCAACTCCAGTGGAATAGCATCCATCGAGTCTCTGCACCTATCATGTTTTCTTCGCTTTTCTGAATCTTTGTTTTTGTCCAGCTTAAGATTTCCCAGTATCCAGTATGCAGTCTTCCCTTACAAAAGAGCCACAGCAGCAGTTGAGGCTACTTCAGCTTCCAAAACCGAAACATTATATGTACTCTTCATCTGTTCTAAGCCTATCTTGGGATCACTGACTTGAAGAGCAAATCAAGGAAGAGACAGTGATAGGGAAACCAGAAACATAAATGCAACCACTTCATTATCCATTTTCCTCGATTCCTTCGATCCAAACAGGGTCCAAGTTTCCAAGAAAAGTAGTCAATAAGACTAAAATAGAGCGAACAGCACGGGTTTGTTTTCTAGCTCCCAGTATCTAATCTAATCACAACTTTGGGAGAAATTGGATAGGTTCAAAAGTACAGTCTATTAAACATGTAAAAATGCTATTATAATATAACTTTAAAAAAGCTGTGTCAAAAGACGAAACCACCACAATAGAACAGTTAAGGATAAGATATAGTATTGTGAAAGTCGGATCATACATGAAATACCCCAATATGTAACAACTCATGGGGTATTACACCCATAAATTAGTAACTCAAGATGTACACTTTCTCCTCATGAAGCAGCAGCCAACCCAACAGGATTCTTTGGCGAAACTCTATCTCCACAGACAAACATTGCTGAGGAAATCTTTGCTTGCTCCTCAAGATAAATACCCTTCACCATTTGAATGAATGGAAACCAGATTTACTTCCACCACTTTTTCTCGGACAGTGATATAAGCTGTAAACATAAAACATGAGAGGAGAAATTAAGAATAACTGCGAATGGGGAAGCACAAGGAAAACTTATCATCAAACTGCGTCACATGAACCTACCACAGTGAAGACAGGAGTAACTCTAAAGAGAACGTACCACAGTGAAGACAGGAGAAACTCTAAAGAGATGAATACCAGTACGATGAAAGGTAATTAAGGTAATTAAAGGAACCGAATAGCCGTTGTTGAGAAAAAGTTACTTATATGGAGAAAGCATTGTTCCAAGTAATAAAAAGTTGTTGATGCAGACATATACAAAAAGCCTCCACTCTCCAATCAAATCATGTTTTCTAATGTCTAAATACAAAATTACTACAAATGTAACATAACCATCATCACTAAAACAGAGAGCTAGGGTAGATAGTGGAACCACAAGTAAACTGCCACACGGGATAGGACACTGACTAAAAGTTGTTAAGGTAGGGATCTTTTCATGTCCCTTAAAAGAGTAGATCTCAAACTTTCTACAACTAGCTCCAACTCCTACTACTGTAAATTCTGCCATGTTCCCCCTGTTTTAATTTCCTGCTTCAGAACCTTTGACAGACAGCAGTAAAAATCCATAACCATGTGATTCCCAAATCTGCATCTAAAAAGGTAAAATAATTGGTTTAGACTCCTAAATCTGTATTAACCAAAGACGTTAAGGACAATAGATGGCAAGTTAAGGTAGGGATCTCTGTCGTGTAAAGTCCACATTATCCCAATAAATCTATCAGGTCGCAGAAATTAAGAAACTTTAGTCTAATTGTCAAAGCTGGGGAGACAGAAAAAAACACCACCTTACGACTTAAGAGCAAATGCATAAGGTGAGCCAACTTCTTAACCTTGCATTTGTGGATCTTATCGAATCTAACATCAACCTCATCACGTTTGTAAATGAACATGAAGGAAACTATACTTGACGAGAGATCACACTATTAACAAACAAGGACTGGCTATATTAACCCATTTGTCAGCCACTAAGAAGGATTATTATTAGCCTGGGCCCCCAACATTCAACAAACCAGTAAGGCTCCATATCAATAACAATAGCAAGGCTGTTCCATTTGTGATAATAATAGGAGTCCAGTCAATGCGTATTGGAACTGATTAGTGGGGATGCAATTTTTTCCTTTGCTGGCAAAAACTACACAATCTAAAGAACTAAGAAGCACGGATACAGCCACGGGACACAGAAATGTTAGGGTTACATCGAACATAGAACATAGCAACATTATTCATGAATCTTACGATTCATGTTGAAGTTTAATTCCTATCAAATTTAAAATGTCTAAAAACAAAAATAGTATTAGTATTACAAAGATACAAATCAAGAGTGATCAAATGAGTATCTTTAGCTAAATAATGGAAGGTTTGACTTCAGGCCAACTTTTAAAAACGGCATTCTAACCTCTTAATGTGTCCTCGACATGGCCCCAGAGGGCCCCTCGAGTGCCCTAAAATGTTCATAATGTGCCCGACTAAACAAAATATAATAACAAATCAAACACATAATTTAGGTGTGTCCGACATGTGTCCGGAGAGTGTACTGGAGGCGGTAGACAAGTCCATGCTTCTCAGGTGAAGAAACCAGGAGTGCAGAAACTTTATATCCATCTCAAAGCCAATTGACAATGAGTGGAGAGGTCCCAGATGTTATTAAGTGATCACCCATTCTACTTCCAAGCAATGTGGGATTCATTTCCTTGACATCCCCCCTCATGTGCAGTCGCATTTGAGGTCTGTCACGTGTGGCCACTTTTTGGGTCCTATCATCGTACGGCCTTTTTGCTGGTTTGTTGGGGTGTGGATTATAAATTTTTAAAATGTGGGGTGGAACAGGCCCTGCTCTAATACCATGTAGAAACTTTATATCCATCTCAAAGCAATTGGCTTTGAGATGGATATAAAGTTTCTACAAGGTGCACAGTAAACCTAAGTACAGAATTACATACGGTCAATAAGATCCCCACTTGAAATCTTAGCAATTTCCCAAGCTTATATATTCTTTAACACGGAATATTCATTGGTTGGATCAGTACAGAACACTCATTGGTTCCAGCACCTACTTAGAAAATTTAAAGATAAACTCGTGGCAAAGTGAGGGAAGGGAACTGGAGGGTGTTTTTTCCCCAGATATGCATTGCAAAGTGCAAAGACAACAAACTTATATCAAAATTGTTAAAGCCCAGAGAGAGAGAATGAGTTTTGAGAACACATAACATCACTGCATCTGTTACAATTGTTCAAACATGGTCAATGGTTACAACTAAAGGTGATCAACAATATCATGTTCCCAAAGGGCCCAAACAGGTGGCATGAAGTCACATAGCCATTCAGTATGCGGACAAAGTTGCAAAAAGTCTTCAATCTGTGAGCAAGGGGTAGCCTTATATTTCAAAAATTAGTAATAGATTCATAAGTCACAAAGACCAATTGAACTCGGCAGAATCGTTAAAAGCACAGTTGGGTTAATATAGCTACTGGTGTGGTGATGCCAATCCGGCCGAAAATACTAAGACTGAAGCTAATAAGAGTCGTTTCAAAATGTACATGTATCCAAATACTTAGAAGCACAAGCAAGAAAAGAAAGATAAATCGATCACCAACCTGACGAGCAACCTGTGCTACACGTCTACTGTCTCGAGATGACTCAGTTATTGAGCTAACCTTCTCCAGCTGCACTGGACCATTCTCTGCTGTCTTTTTCTTCAAAATGCTCCCTTCAGCATTGGCATTCCCATCAGGGCTGCTCAGAGACTCTTTCTTCCGTTTCCTTTGGAATGTGTACTTGATAATCCTATCTGGCACAGGTTGGTTAGGAATACCATCGGGGGTAGCATATGTTTTTGTCTCCGAGTTCACTACTGGCGCATCCACTTTCTCCACATCCCTTCTAAAAATTGGAACCCCCAAATTCTCTGCACACCCACTTACCAGTTTCGTCAGCAATAACTTATCCGTTGATGTCCGGTCCTTGTTTGTAGTGTTCTGCCCACTTCCAGTTTTAACAAACTCTGTGTCACTTTCAGTAACTTTTGTACATTCTAGCAGAATGCCGTTATCGGTGTTATTTGTTGATAACACTGGGGCCAGGTAAGAAGGGTCTCCTCCAGATTGTCCATTGATATCAGAACTTTGATCCCTTTTCACGACTCGATTAGAGAGGTATCTAGATGAAGGGGTTTTGTTTTTCTTACATGTAGTAAATCTTCTCCTTTTCTGACGAGAAACCCTAAGCAGGTGTTGTACACCTTTCTTCTCTGTAGTGCGCAAGTTGTCAGCCTTGTAAGTAGGTGTTTTACAAATCCCTTCAATTTCTCCATCTTCTCTACCACTTGTTTCATAGGTTGCATCATCTACTGTATTAGAAAAGGACAATTCCCCAGCCATCAGTTTCTCCTCAAATGCACGAATTCTTTGAGTGCGTCGATTCCTGTAGAGTTCAGGTTCCTTGCTTCTCAATACTATTGAGGGAAGATCTGGTTTACTAAAAGGTGCATTCACCATGCGCGAATCACTTTCCTTGTGGCAGTTATAGGCCTCATTTCGTTGATTGAAAGCTGAACTCTTCAAATCAGAAGCTGTGAAAGATTCAAGTTGTGGTTCTGGAGGATGGAATACAATAGGCTGAGAAATATCTAGTCTGTTCTCCTCCGATATAAAGGGAAAATCAGGTTTACCAATATAGGAATTCCCCACATAGTCATTTCCATTGTAGCACTTGTACACCTCATCTCTTTGATTGACATCTGAATTCTTCATGTCCGTAGTCGCGAAACATTCAAGTCGTGAAGCTGGAGGAGAGAATACGACAGACTGAGAATTATGGAATCCATTATCCGCATGTGAGGTTTGTGCCTGAGGAGCTGTGTCACGGTCACCACTATGCTGTAACTTGTTTTTTCTCACCCTCTCCAGTTCAGCTTGCATGTCTTGTAACTCTTCTCTGAGATCTTTGACTATATCCTCAGCTTCGTGAAGTTGTGCTTCGAGCTCTTCAATCTTTCTCTGTTGACTCAAGGATGTCACCGCTGCTACACTCATCTAGAAGTTTGAATCAGAGTATGAGTGAAACAGATGTTAAGCTGAATTTATGGAGAAAGGGAATCCATAAATCGGTTACTGGTACAAATAACATACAGAACAGTAACCAAAGTTAATGCAAAAGCAACACCAAAGATTTGGGACAAAGGAGGTCAGCGTTGACCACTGAATAATAGGGAAATACATTTATCATTTGGAATACTAAGTCTGGCTCCACTATCGTCATTCAGAATGATCAAATGTGCATGAAAGTTTTTGCTTTCTTGGGCATGTGTAGAGCACAAAAAGCCCTTCAGATTATGAGCAAAGGTCGTAAGACAAACTTCACAAAGGTAACATGCGATGGAGTGGTTGGTCCTCTTAACTGCTTGTACATAATTGATCTAAGAAGGATTGTTTTGAGACCAAGGGGCAGCTGAAGTGGTAGGTTTCCCTTCCCGGGTTTGTGTCTCAACCAAACACCCCCCCCCCCACACGCCGCGTTCCCTAAGGCTTAGGTAAGTTGCCTTCCTCAGAAAGATATTCGTATATAGTAAGTACACGGGATAAATACACATATACACAGGTATGTCATTTTTTTCTCAAAAAAAAAAGAAACTGATCTAATTTAGCTCTTATTCTGGAATTCTTGTCTTCAAGTTTGTGATGCCTACAATAACAACCTTTTAGTATTGAGTGGAAATTCAAGCCAAAATGGAAACAATTGCATGCTCACGTTTAGCCCATTCTCAGTTGGAAAACTTCTATCAAATGCTTTATCTGCAACAAACCTATCAGTGGGGAATATTTCATTGTAAAGGACCGAAACTATCCAAGCATGCTGGCATTCCACTGGCATTTTCGTAGTCTCTAGTGTATTGAATTGCAACTTGAGAGCTCAAACACAAAGCATTCTATCAGCAAGTTATTTGAAGAGTTATAGCAACGTCACTAATTATCAACTGACCCAGGTGTTGGGACATGAGAGCTATAGACAATTTGTGCAAACCAGCATTTCTCCTTAACCACAATTAACCAAGATACATGACAGCCTTTGTTTCTCACATACTAAGGTTAGAGGGAAATGAATAACATGCAAATGGAGACGCATGATGGTTCTTAGTCTTACAGAGGGATTCAGATGTGAGTTCAGATTTTACCAGATAGGCTACTCAAGTCTAATGAAAAGGTGAGGTGTTGAAACTCCCATACAAGAGGAGCATACAATAAATGACAAACTGGACCAATAGGCATGACAATGTGACAGTGGAATTTAAAAAGTAAATCGAAAGAAAAAGCAAATGATATAATATTTTGCCCACTTCTACAAGAGTAGTACAAGCCAAATACTTGCAATTCACTGAAGCCACAACCCAAGGGCACAAGTAAAGAGCCGTAGTTATTTTTGCCTTAGCAAAAGGTTAGCTAATACCGGCTAAAGTTTCTTGAATAGAAAAATAGGTTAGGTTGAAGAGTAAATATTTCATAAAATTTCTCTATCTGTTCTCTAATCTTCTTCTTCTTCTGAAGATAGTTATTCCCAATCTGAACCAACAAATAGGCTTGAGGAGATCCAGTAATGAGCAAACAAGAAAGAAAGAAAATTGAGTCATTTACTCACTGTATCCTCAGCGTTCTGAAATTGTCCTTCAAGCTCTTTAATCTTTTTCTGCTGACTCATATATGTCATTTCTGCTTCACTGACCTACAAATACCATACCGCATGCCAGCACCATAGTTGTTAAGCATAATTCGAAACAAAGAAAGTAAATCAACAAACAACAAGAGCAAAGTGATTTGAAGAATGAGAAAAACCCAGAACAAACGCAGTTGCTTTAGTGATAGTTCGTTATTTCACCTCTAAAAAACTTCAAAAGTGCCTTATATGCACATCAGTCACAAGATTTACTTAAAACCACTAACATTTGACAGCACAGTGTAGGCTGTTAAATGCTATATGACTGATCTGGAAAGCAAGCATCTTTCCACATAATAGTTGAGTGACTATTCCATGAACCCTGTTCTGTTTGTTGAGATCATGATCCCTGATTCCCTACAAAAACAACCTTTTGAAATAGCATATCAATCCATTTTTAGTTGGTAAACATCCCTAAGATGCTTTTCCTTAAAAACACCCAACCAGCTCAATTATTAAGGAAATTCCATGGCTGTTGCATGAAATTATATCATGTCATTGGAGCTGTACTGTTCAAGGATGTTTATAGGTCCACTGATGGCTGCATAACAACTTATGAACCAAATTACAACTTGAGGGTTCAATCCACACAGGTTCAAGTCAATAGATCACAAATGTTTAAAAGCTGTTATCCAGCATTAGTCTTATTAGTGAATGTAGCAAGCAGCCAACCATTTATTTGTAAGCCCAACAATGTATATACTTGCATACACGGGTGTGTATGTGTGCAAGAGATAGAACACTACATGCTTAAGTAGTGGCAGTGAGACAATCAAGCTTATGACTTTATAGAATGCCTATTGTTGTCATCATTCGAACTTTCAAATCAATGGTATTTCTCAGGTGAATCCCAACAAGGGCATTAAACTACGGACAACAGAAAAGGTAGAGAATGTAACAATGCTACAAGAACTACAAGAAGCCCAAAACAATAGAAAACGGCAAAGACAATCAAACAAAAAGGAAGCAACTGCATTCTAGAAAAGAGTTTCCCGACATCTTGACATCCCTAGTCTTGAACACTAACTCCTCCCCAATACGAAAAGAAGAAAAAGATTAAAAAAAAAATAACAAAGAAAAAGACAATTGATTTGTAAAGAACATAAGTGCATTGCACGATCCTCGCGTCTTTCGCATAATTAAGAAGTTGCATTCCACTCGTAAAAACCCTATTCGTCAGCAAGAAAGCAAAACAAATCCCATCACAGTGAATGAGAACCATAAATCTACAGAATTTGCAGCCAATTCACTCTCTAGATCCCCCAACCAAATCAATTCAAGAACAAAAATGAGTTTCTATCACCAAACAACGTTCCAAACTGCAAAGTAAACCTAAATTGCAAAACACCAAACACGTTAAAGCAACACATTAAGCGCATTAAAATGACCGAGTTCGAAAACCAAGCGAAACTAAACCGATTCGAAAAGAAAAAGAGCCTTACTTTAGCATCCAACATTTGTTTGAGCCGAAGGAGCATCTGAAGCCCCTGCTCCTTCGCCGTTCCTAGCTCGTGCTGAAACCGAACGGCTTTTCGCTCTGAAACCATGATCCTCGCCGCCGCCTCCTTCGCCGTGTTCAGGATTATATCGGCGTACGCCCTCTTCAGAGCCGTCAATCTCTGCACACCAAAACAACAACATCAAATCGCACTTCAACACGCACCTGAAGTACTTGCGAACGGGGTAAAAAAAGTAAATCACAAGCGATCTCCGTTATGAAGAAAAGCCAGAGCAAATGGCGGTTTTTTTTGAAAGGGGGAAAAAATCGGGTGGTTAGTTAGTTGGTAGCGGTGGTTGCGGTTGCGCCAGATGGGTACGGTGGCGGTTAGTGGCGGATGAGAATCTTACCTCGTCGGCGTCCATTGCGACGACCTGATTTTCACCTGGTCGGAGGCCGAGGTTTGTAGAGAGAGAAAGCGGGTGGAGAGAGAGGGGACGAGGGAGGTTGTTGTTTTTCTTTCCCTTTCTTTGTGTCTTCAGCTGTCTGTTATGAACTGAATGTTCTGTTGCTCGGTATTACCATATTGCCCTCGACAGACCGGAATAGCTACGAAACTGCCACGGGAGATGAACCGGTGCGGTTTCTGGTTTCGCCTAGTGGCGCGCGCCATGGAAGTGGGCCCACACTGGCCGTTGTGGTGACGTGGCACGTGTGCAGGGGGGGATGAGATCACCTGCGGCTGAGAAACGGTTTCGGCGGTAGCGCGATGACAGGTGGACGGTGGAGATTGAGAAGACAAACTGGTGTGTCGGAGTCAAAGTAGACTAACCGTGTAATAAACGGTTGGATTTTGAGAAGAATGTTAATGACGCGTTTAGGTCTTCGGTTGGGAGTATTTAAATGCTGGACCAACGCCCTCAAAATGGCGGTAAAGCTGGTTCATGTGGAAAGGATCCTTTTTTACTCCTTTTGGGCGTTACAAAAGTACTTTCCTTCCAGAATATGTGTTCGGTTTGTAAAATGAAAACTTAAAAATAATGTATTTTTAATAAAAAAAAATTTAATTTTTTTTTCTTAAATTAAAAGATCTCATGGATATCTAATAAATTATTGAAAGAAATTTGAATTTTTCTTGGAAAAAATTATATTATTTTTAAATTCTCGTTTTACGAATTGGATATTTATTTTGGAATGAAGGGAGTACTAATTTGCACAACTAGATCCAATAAACGAATGAAATTATTTGAGGTTTCAGTTCGTATTTGATTTCTTGAAAGCTTGTTGAAAATGAATTTGTTGTGTACACAAGTTTGTAGGAGTAGGACGGACCATTAGATCGTCACGGCCTAGTGGATTAACAGCTTAAAAAGTGGAGTGTTCGAGTTGACCCGTATATATTGGGTGCTACACGTTTACCTAAGCGTGTAGAACTAAATTGCTGGGCTAGGCCGAATGGGGTCGGAAAAGACCTAACCCGAGTGGATAGTATTTGCGTGCAAATCGAAGATTTAGTTTGGAAACGTGACCGTCATATGGCACCTCGAACATCATGCATGGCGTCACTCCAAGAAGCAATTATGACATTTGTCTAGCATGAGCTTGCTTGGAGCCTAAGCTAAGTCACTCTTTTTGCAGTACAAATCCAAGCCTTAAAAAGCGACGCTTGAGAGCTCTGTACTTTTTCTATTTGATCAAAGACATACTTAACTGTTGAAGTGCCATCTGGATGTCACCGACCTGTTAAGCACTAAAGGTGGTTTGATTTTTGGAAAAATGCAAAAAAAATAAAATTCCCAAATCCGCATACCCCTTCTCCCTCCTCCATCCACACTTCTCCCATACCTTGATGCATGAATTTTGTGGTGGCAATGGCGGTTGTAGGGAGGGAGAGGTAGGACTGGATAAAAATTCCCAAATCTAGAGATGTTTGAAACTTGACATCCCAACAATTTGAAGGTGTTTATAACTATTGGATTGGATACAATGTTTTAGAGTATGGTGAACAGAGCTACATTTTGATCTCTTTGTCATCTCATCATGTCTGAAAAGAAGGGCATCATCATTTCATCAATGTCAAGACAAACTAGGGTTTAGAGAGGATGAGAAAAATCAATATGTTAAGGTTTCATTGTCATGACGGTGGTTGTGTTGAGAGGAGTTGGAGGAGGTGAGAGTAGAGGAAAATAGTTGGGTTTTCGATGTTTGAACTATTTCAATTTTTTTTGGGTATTCAATATCAAAACACTCTACAAAACATTGGAATGGTGAAGATTATGGTGAACATAGCTGAGTTTTTATTTTTTTGCTGGCTCCAAAATGAGAAAAGAGAGGAGTGCAAATAGGATTTTTTAATCTATCAAACACTAAATACAAAATTGTAAGAATTCCCAAACCTCCAAACTCTCAACCTAATTTTTCTAGAATTTTCTTTTTTATTTTCAAAATAGAAATGAAAGATGCGGGAAGAGGATTTTGAGTTTGAACATAGGCGATGGGGACTTTGGGAGAGAGATTCCATCTTAGTGGGAGCATGAGTAAGTTAGGAATGTCTCACTTATGGTTTTTTTTTTTATGTGTTTAAAATAAATGAAAATTATACTTTTTTCAATTTTTTTATCATTTTCTTTGTTTATAGTCTTCGGAATTTTTCCTTGCTATTTTTTCTTTTTCAATTATTTATGAGATTCTAGGTGGTTCCCCTGCATCGTAAAAAGGACTAGATGCTTCGTGTCATTTAAAATTTTTTCTTACATTTTAAATTGTTAACCTACAACAGTACATATTGTCATATACAGTAAACTCCCTAGTTCCATATCGGTTAGATGTGAGAATATACATTGTGAAATCTCTCCTTAGTCCCACATCAGTTAGATGTGAGAATGTTGAGTAACATTTAAGTTAATATCCACTTGCTATATACTATTAACATGAGATATAACTTTTTGGCCATGTGGTTAGAAAAATACTACTAGTAATTAGAAGGTCGGTTGTCATGAATCGTTACATATAGTGTTAAGCGAACACCAACTGAAAGTGTAGTGTGGGTCCCGTGAGGAGACGTGCTTGGATGGGCTCGATAAGGGATAAACTTCACTGCCTCAAAGACATCGTCACATGTTCCCCTTCTTCAACCGAAAAGTGTAGTATGGGTCCCGTGAGGAGCTGTGCTTCGATGGGCCCGATAAGGGATAAACTTCACTGCCTCAAAGACATTGTCACATGTTCCCCTTCTTTGCATGCAAAGCTCAAGACTTAATGCATGAATCTCACCTAAATATGTAATAGAGAGGGTGTTGAGGCATCGTGTGATAGTACACTCCAGGACCATTAAATAATTACTATCAAGCAAACCACCATTCATTCATTTAGATCCACTAAACTTTAGCCACCAAACTACCATGTGTTGACGGAATTATATTTACTATCTCATCATAAAATGCAAGTCAAACAAGGCTCCTTTTCACTTTGTCCATTCTTTCTCTTCTTAAATCTAACAACTCCTCCCTAGATCTTTATAGAAGATGATTCGGTTAGCACCAAAAATTTAATTGTTACTACTCCAAAATAATGTGATAGTTGAACACTATTTTTAACAGAGATTTTGAAGAAATAGTTGAAAAGAAAATCAAATTAGGTGTATCATCCAATTCTTAGAAATTAAGGAGATAGATTTTTTTTTTCAACACCAAGTTGCATGTGTTCGATTGCGCCCCCCTAAACTATAAACGTGCCCTTTAGTTTCTCACATTCCCTTTTATTTCTGTCACAAAAAAATTATTTGAAAGTAATTTATCAGCAATGTTACGAACATAGATCCTCCGGACATAATCGTCCATTCATGCAAATCCCAGACTGCATTTGGACCCACAAACATGTACGTTATTATATTGGATGAATGTTTTTCAAATTATTGGAAAATAATTTTCATTCCCCGTTTAGCGGTACTCTATTTTTTGTTTTTATCCATGTAAAAGTACCAAATCACAATTTTCCTAAATGAAGGACAATTTGATACTTTCACATAAATAAAGTCAAAAAAATGGAATGCCAACAGCTGAAAGGGGAGTGTTAAAAGTCATTTCCCGAAACAAAATTTATCAACCCCTTTTTTAAAAAAAAAATTTAACAACCCGATCCCGGTCGTCAGATATAAACCCGACCCGTTTCCGGATCCATCGAAGCGGAAAGGTCCCTTTATCCAAAACCCCCCAAAACTCCACGTGTCCTTCTTCAACCCTCCTTCCGCCATTTTCCCTCGCTCCCTCCCTCTCTCACTCACTCTCTCTCCTCTCCTCTCCTCTCCTCTCCCAGTATCACAGACCACCATTTCCACTGAGAGAACAACCGAAACCATTTAACCCTTCTCCACTTCATCCTCTCTCTCTCTCTCTCTCTCTCTCTCTCTCTCTCTCTCTCTCTCTTCCGAAACCTCAACAAAATACAACCCCACTCATGCGAAACCCAAATAACCCAAACTAATTTGACCGAAATGACCCTCTCATCCCGCCTAATTTCCATCCCCAACCCTCCCTCTCTCTCCCCAACCATCCTCCCGCCCCAAAACCCCAACCACTCCTTCTCCTTCCCTTCCAAAACCCACGAACGGAGAAGACTCCTCGAGCTCGGTTCGATGAAAGCCAAGGCCAAGGCGAGGATGAAACAGCTCGTCTTCAACGGCAACGCGGTCGTGGTCGAGGAGGGAAAGTACAGCTACGAGGTCGAAACCCTAATCAACAAGATCTCCAGCCTCCCGCCGCGGGGGAGCATCGCGCGGTGCCTTGAGGTTTTCAAGAACAAGCTGAGCCAAAACGATTTCGCCCTCGTGTTCAAGGTATTGTGAGTTCTGTCCCATTTGTTTCGCCCCGAAAGTTTTCGAGTTAATCTGTTTCTTTTTCCCGGTGGAAAATAGTTTGTTGTGTTTAGTTGCAACCTGGATAATGGTGGTGGGTATCAACGGCGGAGCTACGATGGGGCAGGTGCCCGCCCCAACTAAATGTATTATGAGTAGTAATTTCCATGGTTTTGTTACGTACTTTTAAAAATATAAGGGGCATTCGTTGTTAAGTCCTTAGTTTGAAAGAAAGACTCTGCAGGGGTGAAATACCCAAGACTTATTTTTAATTCGTAATCTTAGTTGCATCGTGCGATACCCCAAAAAAAAAAAAACCTTACAAATACCTCCTCTCAACGAAAAAATGACCCATGTTAATTCTCAAATTCAAAATATCTCATGAATACCCTTGTTACCAAATTAAAGATAGTGTCAATCTTTTCAAATTCAAATAGTAAATCAATTAAAAACATTCCCATTTCGAGAGCTAACTTTCACATTAACTTTTTCAAACTATGGTACAAAAAAAAGTGATATGAAAATATATTTTAACCTATTCTTATTTTGTATGGGAAAATTTTATACTATATTGGTCGATGTCTCGCTGCAGAAGATAGCCGAAATTGAATATTCACTTGCCAAGAATCAACTGATAAATTTATCAATATTGGCAAATTATTTAACATTTGATAAATTTATGAAAATAATATTGAAAAAGGATGATAGTTTGTTCATTTCAGAACATGTGCCTCTGAAAAGTACTGAAATGGATGCTATATGTTCAAATTCAATAAATTTATCACCCAGAATATACAGGAATGATGATAACTTCATGAAACTGAAAAGAAAAATTTATCAACCCGAACATTGATGGTTAAGTTATCAATGAAGAGGAAATTAGTATGAGAGAGGTAGTCATTCAAGCAGTCAAGCGCACACACATATAGAGAGCATTGATTCATTTAATCTCTGTTCTTTAATTTACATAGGCATTATTGTCTACTCAGGTCAAAATATGATGTAATTGTAATCTTATCTTATTGATAGGGTTTATAATTTAAAGGTATGGACAACATTCATTTTGAACGGGTGATAAGTAAATATTCACTTTGAACATATTAAGTAATAGTAATGATTCTGTTGGATACTTGGATGGCGATACCATATGTCATTAGATGATATGATAGTAACAATATCTTGATTAATTCTTCAATTTATCAGATGAAAACTCAAATTATTGAATTTAATTTCGAGAAATCATCCTATGAAAAATTATATCTGCCCCCCTCAAGTTCAAATCCTGGTTCCAACCCTCGTGCTAGTGGCTATGGTAATGAATGGTGGGTGGTGGCGGCTGCGGTGATGGTGGTGTTTGGGGTGGAGCAGTGGTTGTGGTTGAGTGGCACTTGTGGTGGTATGGTAGTAGTGTCTGCCAAAACAACTCGTCTTTTGTGGATGACAAAAAATTTACATTGGCTTTTATTTTCCATTACACGAAACACGAGAAAATGTCTGCCAAGACTTGTTGTCCACTAAAACTAACCAAGCATAGTCTTTGTGTTTGATTTTATTCAATTATGTGGCGCCCACAAAGGATCTAATGTGTAGAGAATGACCTTGACTGACTGCTCACACACAGCTCAGAAAGTGGCCAACGAACTAACCACCTTTATTTTATTTCATAACAACTCAAGTAACTTAGTGATATTCTTCACTAGGAATTTGCTGCCCGTGGTGACTGGCAGCGGTCGCTCCGCCTCTTCAAGTATATACAGCGCCATATGTGGTGCAAACCTAATGAGCACATATATACCATTATTATCGGATTGCTTGGACGCGAGGGCTTGCTAGAGAAATGCCGTGAGGTGTTCGAAGAAATGCCCAAACAGGGGGTTCCCCGTAGTGTCTTCTCGTTCACCTCCATAATCAATGCGTACGGCAGAAATGGCCAGTTCGAGACTTCGTTAGAGCTTCTGGAGAGGATGAAGAAGGAGAGAGTTTCGCCGAGCATTTTGACTTACAATACAGTGATCAATGCTTGTGCTAGAGGTGGATATGATTGGGAGGGCTTATTGGGTCTGTTTGCCGAAATGCGACACGAAGGTATACAACCTGATCTTGTGACTTATAATACATTGCTTAGTGCTTGTGCGAGTAGGGGTTTAGGTGATGAGGCAGAGATGGTCTTTAGGACTATGAATGAGGGTGGTGTTTTGCCTGATATTACCACATATGGTTATTTGGTTGAGACATTTGCGAAATTGGGTAGGCTAGAGAAGGTTTCTGAGCTTCTAAGGGAGATGGAGATCGGGGGGAATTTGCCAGAGGCATCTTCTTATAATGTCTTAGTAGAGGCTTATGCACATTTGGCTTCAATTAAAGAGGCAATGGGTGTTTTTGGGCAAATGCAAGAAGCAGGTTGCACTCCAAATGCGGCTACTTATAGAATTTTATTGAATTTGTTTGGGAGGCGTGGCAGGTATGATGATGTTCGCGAACTTTTCCTTCAAATGAAAGTGAGCAATACGGAGCCGGATGTTGCTACTTACAATATACTTATACAGGTTTTCGGAGAAGGTGGGTACTTTAAGGAGGTAGTGATTTTGTTTCATGACATGGTGGAGGAGAATTTGGAGCCAAATATGGAGACTTATGAGGGGTTGATATTTGCTTGTGGAAAGGGCGGGCTTCACGAGGATGCAAAGAAGATTCTACTTCATATGAATGACAAGATGTTGGTGCCAAGTTCAAAGGTTTACACAGGGGTTATTGAAGCATATGGACAGGCTGCATTGTACGAGGAAGCTCTTGTTGCATTTTATACGATGAACGAGGTTGGGAGCGAGCCAACTATTGAAACTTTCAACACACTTATTCACGCATTTGCAAGAGGGGGGCTTTACAAGGAGTGTGAAGCGATATTGAGGAGAATGGGCGAGTGCGGTATCACACGGGATAGGGAGTCGTTTCATGGTATAATCGAAGGATTTAAACAAGGGGGGCATTTTGAAGAAGCTATAAAAGCTTATGTTGAGATGGAAAATGCCGGATATGATCCTGAGGAGGGTACCCTTGAGGCAGTATTGAGTGTTTACTGCTTTGCAGGTCTTGTTGATGAAAGTGAAGAGCAGTTCAGGGAAATTAAGGCATTGGGCGTACTGCCCAGTGTCATGTGCTACTGTATGATGCTGGGAGTTTATGCAAAGGGTAACAGGTTAGTATTAATTCAGTTACCTGACTGTCTTGCATCTATTTTGAATAAGGTGTTTTCTTGTATGCTGGTGATTCTGCCGTCTGTTTACTTTGAACAATGGTCATTACTGTGCTTGGGCTTAATTTAAACCCAAATCATAGTTGCTAGGAAAGCATGATGCCCTAGCATTTTCTGTTTTTGAGGCACGCATTACAAAACAATATCATTCAAATTTCAAAGAATCAAAGATATTGTTTTAGTCCTGTTAGTTTTCTTCTTTATACATATATAAGTATCACTAACCATCAATAGCTTGATGAAAACAAACCTTGCTGAATTCTTCCTGTACTACCTTATGATGATTATCATGGGGGGAAAATGATTCCACGTCATTTCTTAAGAACTATATAAAGAAAGGGCCATAATCCATTAAGGGCCCTGCATAAATCAGATGCATCAAGTTTTATGTTTAGGCTGTAATGCATTCCATCTAGGAGATCTGTATAATTCCAGCTACAAGGTTTCCATACTGTCTCTACAGATATAAGCCTCGGCTTCCATTTTCGCCATGTATTTTAGAAGCTCATTTCATGTAGGAGATATCATCTAGTTGCGATCATTTAGAGGGTGGTAGTAAGTAAGCTTTAGTGGGTAGGAATCCTGTTAAAAGCATCAAGCTATCTTTCTGGTCGAAAGAATGTTCAAGAAACACTTATATGTTGGTTTCTCATAGATGCAATGTATACCAAAGGAGGATGCCGAATTAATGGTGGTGTGACTGGTGTCTATAAGAAGACTGAGAAAAAGAAAATTCATGGAAGTGGCAAAAGTTGGAAATTGGCATAACCGCGAGGCAGGACAAATTGCTACCCTATTCAAGTTTCTAGTTCTAGTGGAGTCATATCTTTAAGTTGTATGTTATGTAATAATTTGGACATTGTGTACGTATGTTAGGTGTTAATGTAGATATTCTTACTCATTTGTGTATATTTCACGTGCAAGGCTTATTTTGGTACTTTCAGATGTGGCCTGAGGGGGTTGCCCATGGGATTAATATGCATCGAGTTGTGTTGTTGGTTCTCCAAATTTACTTTCATAAAAACAGTTATAGAAAAGTTTTAAACAGAAAATTCACAGTTCAAAATATGTAAGCCGTGATTTGTTGGAATAAGTTCTTAGAGCTTGAAAGTACACATAAAGCTGTGCAAAGCTTCAACTTCAATAGAGAATGTCTTACTGAAATATGTGGCTATATGAAACTCTATGGGGGAGTATATATGTTTATGTGATGCCATTCGGGAAACTTGGTGCAATGCCTAGATTCATGACGGCCAAGCTTTCTTCTTCTTATATGCTTATTTTCCATGCCTGTAAGCCTTTAAGCACCAGAATATGAATCTTATACCCCAAACCTTTTACGCTCTCCTTAGTCCTTCCTGTAGCTTTTGTCCCTAACTGCAGACCCAGTTAGTCATGTCTCATGTGCATGATAAGTACGTACAGTGCCCCCCCCCCCCCCCCCAAAGCTTCTATCTTTGTTTCAATGCCAATCTCAAAACCCTAGCGTTTGAACTACATACAAAAGCTAGTAAAAGAGCGCTCTGCCGCTGCATCATATTAGCTGTGGCCTTATGTCATGTAAGAGATTGTACCCCATAGTTTTTGTACGTTAGCTAAACTAGGTGAACCTTCAAATTGCAATTTAATGTTGCATTGCTTTTGCTATATACTGTGAAGCTTAAACGCGAGCCTTTAGTGACTGACGACTCAGAAGCCTTCTCTGGAGGCACTTTACATTCCCTGGTCTCCCCCTCTTCGTCATACCCTTCTGGTATAAAAGAGATTATTTCTTCTTGTCTAATGGTGTTCAGCTATGATATTATAAATGTCTTAGTTAATGTTAACAAGGGTTTGAAATATGGATGGTCAACTGTTTCTCATAAATTTGATGTCATTGGAGATTATAGGGAGAACCATGTGAGACTTAGGTTCAAGTTCTTACCATAAGAGGGAATAAACAAAAGGAGTGTAGCAATGCAACAGAATGGCAAGGCAGGTTGTTGAACTAGTGCTGTTGCCCTTCTTGTATTCTTTTGAAGCCACAAGATTTCTGTTGCTTGTTTTTGGATCATATCCAGAATCAGTTTCTAAGTCCAAATGCCAACCTAGAGAGCCATAAACTCAGTTGGTGATGTTCCAAGGACACCTACCGTAAGTCAGGTCTTGATCAGACACTAACCTTTAGATTTATTGGTAGTGAACTAGTGATGTTTAAATTGGTGTCGAACCTAGTTAATAGGGGTAGAACTTTTGTAGATTCATTCATTAGCCAAATCCTTGAAAGTTGAAGGCTTTTGCTACATCTGCCTTACTTCCCTCTCTACCCTTTTTTACCTTGTCCGAAAAGAGGTGACACTGCTCTCAATAACTGAGCAGTACTTGTGTTTTAGTAGCACGGTACCCTCACATGCAGGGTAGTAGATCTTTTAAACAATACTATAATACTTGGGGCAAATAATATCTTGCTGTCCTGATTAAGCCCTGGTGGTTGAAATTCAGACCTTAGACTGAGATGACGTGGCTTGTTATCATTTCGTAACAACAGCCGAGTATTCAGGAGCAGGCAGGAGCTGATTCTAAATTGCAAACGAGATCCAGTTTAGCCATTAGCACCACGCTGATTCAGTACAGTGGTTGAAAAGATAGTGGAAGATTTAGACAAGCTTGTTAACTGCAAAAGCACACTGACAACATATCTTCACTTGTTAACCTTCTGACTTGTGAGTGAAAGCTCTAACTTTATATTGCTTGCTTTGTGCCCATGGGATGTTTATGCCTTCTTTTAGGGAAGAGTGCCTTTTTAGTCTTCTTTTCAATCCTTTTTATTTCTGAGAAATGATTAATGGAGACAAGGAAAGTTAAATATATCATCTCAAAGACAACCAAGAAGGCAAAAACAAACAAGATACCCGAAATACTTATCATCAATCATAGGGAACATGACATCTAAGTTTGAAAACCAGAACATTTAACTGTTAGACTCTAAAGCCTTAGGGATGTCAAGAATTCGCTCCAGTAAATGAAGTATTTTCAAGGGCCTTGGTCGCGTTCAATTACTGACACTGGAGTTGTTTTGATTCGAGCAAGGACTTTGAGAACTCCGAGTTTTAAGCTACCTTCATCTGGGCCAGTTAACTCCCATTACAGCTAGATCAAAAAGCCTTTAAAAGGAAATCGTCTTGAATTCTAGAAATTCAGGTTCTCTTTCTTACGACATATGAAACTTGGAGTTTTCTTTGTCATCCATTACTCATCCATCTCAATTTCTTCAGACATCAATTTCCCAACTGTCCGGTTATCAGTTCAATAAAAAGAATTTTGAGGAAAAACCTATTGGTTTCAGATGTGTGCTAGAAGAAGATAATGATTAATGACTAAAATGATCTTTTTTCTCTTTGACCTTCCCCCGTTTCAGAAATATGGAAAATATGCTTCTGGCTGGTAGAAGGATTATATGCAACTCATAAGTCCTTTATTTGGCATGAAATTATCAAACCAAAGACTAGAGGTGCCATAGACTTTTTCTCTTGTTAAAAGGGTAGATCTTCATATGAAGGTTTTCCAAACTAAAGAAATAAGATACCCATAGTAATGGTGAGAAGAAATGAATATTGGCACTGGTATATGCGAAGGAAACCTATGTTCAAGTTTTTGCCTCTTTAGAACTTAAACATGAATTAGCTCTGACAGGGATTATATAATCAACTTTTTGTTGAACTTTGGCTGCCCTACTTGTGATGTGAATTGGATTTAGTATTTCTCTTTCCATCATTTGACTGTTTTGTGATCCTATATTGCGGTATCCTTAATTTCAGGTGGGATGACGCCTACAAATTGCTGGATGAAATGATTACAAAGAGGTCATCCAATATTCATAATGTGATTGGGCAGATGATCAAGGGAGATTTTGATGATGGCTCTAACTGGCAGATGGTTGAGTATGTGTTTGACAAACTTAACTCTGAAGGCTGTGGTTTGGGAACAAGATTCTACAACACACTCATAGAAGCACTTTGGTGGTTGGGGCAGAAGGAACGGGCTGCCAGAGTTCTCAATGAAGCAACAAAGCGGGGGCTTTTCCCGGAGTTGTTTCGTATGAACAAACTTGTGTGGTCTGTTGACGTACACAGGTATGATTGGCATTTGGCACTCCTTCATTCCATCCAGAACTTGAGAAAACTATTTTTCACAAAGTTTTCTACAGTTAAGTTTATTTTCACATTGATGATTCTGCAGGATGTGGACAGGTGGTGCGTGCACAGCAATATCAATTTGGCTTAACAGGATGTATGAAATGTTCAAGATGGGGGAGGATCTCCCTCCATTGGCAACTGTTGTAGTAGTGTAAGTTCTTTCTTCCTCTCCACCAACGCTCTCTGATTCTCTTCTTTTGAGGTTTTTACTTTTTACTTTTTTTTTTATGGGCACTTGGTCATAAAAGATTGTATGAGGGCTGCCGAACAAGATATTTGAATATGCTAGTCTTTTTTGACAAAAAATGAATAATATATGTCTGTTGTCCAGGCGGGGGCACATGGAGAAGAGCTCAATAACACGGGATTTCCCTGTGGCAAAGGCTGCCTATTCTTTTCTGAATGACGGTGTATCATCGTCCTTTTGCTACCCCGGCTGGAACAAGGGGCGAATAATGTGTCAACGGCCTCAGCTTAAAAAGATTTTGTCGGCTGCAGAAGGATCGCCTGGAGGGTCAGAAAATGATAAGTTAATAACTTCAAGTAACTCACCCTTTCCCCGCCTGGAAACAAGAACACCCAGAAGTGATGTCAGGAGAGACGAGCATGGAAGTGCTGATATTGAAACACGGGTTAGAATGGCAACAGAGCTTGTGACGAGCACGGTTTAATAGAACAAAGTCTATAGGTCACCTGACAAGGCTGAGTGGTATGGTTTGGAGATTTGGGAATCAGATCAAGAGGAACTGGGATTTGTAAGATTGCATTCAGATGTATCGTAATATTTCCTCTTGGCAAATAATGGATTTATGGTGATTGTCGTTGACTTCCAGCCTGCCATTATGCTGAGCTGAACCGAGATATAATGCCAAGTCGAAGCAATTGCCTACTAGTTTGGTTGAAGCCAATTTTGCCTTGTGGCTTTACTAACAAGGGATGGAAACGGAGGTGAGGAATTTTTAGATTTTCACCTGCCCAAGATGCATGATTTCTTTAGTCTTTGTGTATATCTTGTTATCAATATCTTTTCCTCATCTTTTGAGAAATATTAATGGGTAGATCTGCTTCACATTCCATTCATTTGATAAAATATATATGCTCAGTTTTCTATTTCTGAAATCTATGTGAATCTGTATCAAATATAGTGGAGTTTTTCTGCCACGCTCAAAGTGGGTTTAGATATGGGTTCTCATATTCCAAGCAACATTTTTCTGCATATTTGTAGACTACATTTTTACACTTAAGCTTGTTTCAATCTTGCTGCATATTTGTAGGTGGAATCTTGCAGGGCAAGGCTGTTAGTGTTACTCGGGTGGTCTCTTGATTTTGATGTCAGGAAGAGATGCTTTAATTGTGAACAAATTAATGAAAGAAAGACATTTATATTGTCGTAGTTGCTTTGATGCCATATCAAGTAAATTAACTCCTGGGTTTCTAGGAGAAAGAAATTTGGAAACTACGTTTCAAGGATTCTTCTAGATGTATTAAGTACCTATGTCGGACACTCGATACCCAGATAAGGAACTTGGATACTCACCAAGAAAGCTTATGTCGTAATCTGATTTACCACGAACTACGAATCAAACTCTTATATAATTCGTTACATAGCCTAAGGCACCTTGTAAACACCCTTTGTCCTAAAATATACGAGAAACATGCTGAGAACTAGAAATATTTTGGCATCTCCCGTGTCTTTGAGAGGAAAATTAGGAGAACCTGTGACTTAGAACATACCCTCTGTCAACACCGCAGCCAAGTCTAGAATCCTTAAACTAAACCCAGTGCTTATTTCCTTTAAGAATATGTTGACAGTTGTATTTTGCGTGTAGGGGGTTTCTAATTGGCTATATTTTGAAGGAATGTTGAAGAATTTTCATTGTTATCAATGAAGATATAGAATGCCAGACTGCCTCAAAATTTGCTGTGTTAGGAACATGAGCGGGTCATAGTCAATCATTCAGTCTGGTGGTACTTATGCGGCCACTGTTGATGGAGGATAAAGGCTCCTTTTCAGGTATAGAGAGGTTGTTTTACCTCAATTAGGTCATACATATTCTTCATTTGGTCATTGGACAGATTCTAATGTGGCCTAGTCATGGAGTTAGCTCAAAGAATCTTGGCTACTAGTGGCATGTCAAAACTCAGATTTTTTCCTTCCACTGGCTTTAGAATGGATTTCAAAAGAGAATATTGTCCGTGAACTAAAGCGGAATGAGCACACAGAATATATGGTTGCCATTGACAAACATTATTCAAACACCACAAATTGCAAAGCAAGTATCTCATGCTAGTGTATGGTAACCCTTTTATTCATATCCTAACCAACTTTACAGTTGTTCTTCCTCCAGATAACATACACCTTAAGGAGGCTAGAAAGAAGTGAAAAACTTTTGGTTTGCTGCTTCGGCTGGTTTCGCTGCTTGTTTTTATTTTAGTTCTGTCAGAGCATTTAACACAAACCAGTTAAAAATAGGTGGGATGGGTCACCCAGGCTTGTTTACTCGTTTCGGAGATATTATTTAACCGACGTGGGACGATCTCTTAGGAACTTGCATGGTTTACTTTGGACCTTCCGTTTTATAATGGTCTCCATCTCATTGGTTTAGATAACCTCTACACTCAGTTGGAGGCTTCTAGGGTATGCCCCTTGTATTTTATAATCTCTTTTTTTTTGGGTCTCGGAGAATATTGTGGAAGGTGGTTGGGGGTTTATTTGAACTCATCATCATCACCGGGAAAGATACTAATTGTTTTGAAGCATGATGGAAATTGAAAGGAGTGTAGCGAAAATCTTGCGAGTATCTCATGATGTCCTCAACAAGACCCTGGTCTATGGAATTCATCTTATTAGCACATTGGATAGTACCAAACCACAGCTAGAATTCATATTTGTTGAATTCGTTTCTTTTTTTAGTGAACTGATGCTTTCAAACTAAAATCTTGTCTTGTATAAGACTGAAATCTTATGCATAGTGTTGTACTCAATTCTTGTCTTGTGTGTCCAACTGGGTATATGGGATGCGTCCCATTCCTTTGCCCTTTGTGTATGAGTGTCCAACACCAATACTTCACCAATTTAAAAGAGTCCATATAGCATAGACATTTGATGTCATCTGAAGCTGCGATGCACCGTGTCTTTCTTTTCATTTTATAAAGATCTTCCTTTGCATCTTCCGTCGATTGAAGGGTTTATTTCCGCCCACACTCACATGTGCATAGCCATACGTTTTTCAGAATTGTACTCTCCAATCTATTTGAAGGATTGGAGAGGAGCTGGACTCATGGCCATACTATTCTTGACAAACTTAGGCATACATATACTCACCGTACTTGCTATTTTCTCCTGCCTTGTTTAACTTATTTGGAAAGTCTCCTCTACTGTTGTTCCCACTGGCTTTGATCATTATTCCATTGTGGCACTTTGCAGGGCCAACATTCATTCAAGGTCTTATCAAAAGCAGACAAAGTAGAGGAACACAGTGGTTAGGAAAAAAGAAAAGAATTTGCAAAAGCAGGGGGGTGATTTCAAAATAGCAACAATTCTGATTGGTTATTGTTGAGTATATTGAAGCAAATGACTTATTGTTGTCAGAGTAGTATTTGCATTATTTGTATGTTTCCTGACTTCAAGAGCTGGGTATTGTTTTTTCCATTTCTGAACAGTTACTTATGCTTTTACAGTGGGGAGTTAACCTCGGGGATGAGATCCTTTCCAGTCCCTAAAAGTGACTAGACGGTCCTGTCCGGACCGTTTCCAGGTCTGTTTTGATGATTGGGACCATTAATATTTAGACCTTGTCGATAGCATTAGGCATGTCAAAATTCAGGTGAATCGGGTGTCGCTTACTATATTTTCCAAATACCTCTATCGAGAATCATGGGTTTAGAAAATATTGCAACACTGGGTAAAAATTCATTTTATAGAGATAAATATGTTTCAAGATCACATCAAACGATATCCGATTAGAATGAATTCTGTCACGCCTAATGTTCTCGGTGAGGTCTAAAATATTATCGGTCCCAATCATCAAAATGGAACCAGAAAAGGCCAACCATTCCTTTAAGGTACCGGATAGAATCCCATCCCTTAACCTTTTTCTTATTGAGTTGGATGCTAGATTTGTGTAGGAGAATAACAGGAAAATTTTAGGATAAGAAAATAAGGTGAAAAAATCTCTTTTTCCAATTTGTTTTGTGTTCTTGGAAAATGGTATACGGATTTTTTCCCCTTTCAATAATGGGAGAAGGAAACTGATTTTCGCGTTCCACTTTTTACTAATGGCGCTTTAATTTTAACATGAAATTATTAGTAACTTAATGAACAAAGTGGAGTACCATCTGTAAAAAGTGGAGCGTTATCAATTTCCATGGGAAAAATATGACTGTATTTACCGATCTTGCTGTTCTTTGTTTGATTAGTCATCCAAATTGAATGTGGTACATAAATAATTTTCAAACTTTTCTATTTAATTGGTACACTCCTTTTTCTTTTTCTTTTTTTTCAAGTAATAGAAGAGATCATTTACATTGTATATAAAGTATAAAGTACAAATTCGGAACACTATATCAATTTTGAGAGTTCATGGGACCGAGCCTCGTTTCGCTAAGGTTTTTATTTTTGAAGTACTTATTTTTCTCTTTACGAGACCGGTAATTCTCTCACAATACATCACTTTAAATTCAAAAAATAAGTACTTATCATTCTCTCACAACATATCACTTTAAATTAAAAAAAAAGTACTCTCTCCGTCCATTTTTAAATGTCCTGCTTCGTAACTCCAACTTATTAAAAAGATATCATCATTATACCTTTCACATCAACTTTTTCCTCTACTTTCCCTATTTACCCATCATCATTACACTTTTACTTACTAACTTTTCAAAATGAAATATACTTTTAGGGACAAAATAGATAATACACCAACTTTTACTCCCCTAACTTTACAAAATGGATACTTATTAAGGGACAGTCCAAAATGAAATACTGGACACTAAATAAGGGACGGAGGGAGTAATTATTTGCCTTAGCGGAACGGGGATACAAGAAATAAAGAAAAAAAGGAAAATTTTTCAAAGGGAGAAAGAGAAGAGTCCTAACAAACTGAGTCTAGCCTAGTTGATCCTATTTTCTTAATTTTCGACGAACAAGATCATCCCAGATATATTAGATAAGAAAAAACAATAAAAAAGAAACAGAAACTACTGGTCCGAAAATACTGAAACAACAAACAAAATAAAAAACAACAAAAAAACAAAACAAAACAAAGGAGGGGCTATGTTCTTAATTATTAGGAGTACAAAAAGTTCCAAATAGACTTCTTGCTTTGAGGGCTGGCATGTTGGAATTACTTCGGCGCTTGCTTGATCAAACAAAGATTCACGAATTGTCATTACAAAAGAGGGGCTTTTATGCAACTTCTCATCAAAAGAAAAAAAAATGCGCTCTAAAGAGCGGGTACGAATTTTCATTACAAAATAGGGGTTCCTATTTTTTATAGGGAGAATTTTTCATAAGTCCACTATAGCACTTTCTAAACCCATCTAGTCCACTTCTAAGTTTCATAACCCACTAAGTCCACTAATAATTTTAATGACAAAAATATCCCACCTAAGAAATAAGGGCCTTGTTTGGCTAACATAAAAATATATTTTTTCCAATTTTTTTCGTTTTAGTTGCAATCAAGCCGCTACCGCCACCACCACTGCCATCGCTGCCACCACCGCGGCCGCCGCCGCCGCCACCACCGTCACCGCTACCAACACGCCACATATAACGTTATATGTGTAAAAAAAAAATGTATTTTTTCATTTTTCTCGATTTTTTTTATTGAACCCATTACACTTAACATTTAATGTTATATATGTGACAAATTTCTCTTTTTGTTTTTTTCTATTTTTCTTGTATTGATTTTTTAATGTTATATGATTGATAAAAATTTCCTAACATACAACATTATATGTGTGGCAAAAATTTTCTAACATGCAATATTTCTTTTTCGTTTTTCTTGTTTTTACTCTTTAACATTATATGCTGGTCTATACAAAATATATAACATTATATGTGAGTTTTTGAATATCTAAATATCGCAAAAAAAAAAAAACATATAACATTATATTTGAGCTTCTGCAACTCTGAATTTCACAAAAAAATAGAATAGAACATATAATATTATATGTGAGCTTCTGTAGTTCAAATCTCACAAAAAAATAGAATAAATAATATTATATTTGAGCTTCTGTAGCTCTAAGTCTCACAAAACATGACATAAAATTATATGTTCTGAAAACAACATCATATCTTTCCAACAATATTATATATCTCAAAAAAAAACATTATATGTTTACATATCATGCCACCATTATTTTTTATTTCAGTCGCGCCTTGAATCCCATGTTGAATATTGATAAGACCATAGGGGCCCGAGCTTTATTTTTTCACCGTTTCGTCATCAAAACCTTCATCGAATCCTTTAACATATAACGTTATATATGTGACAAAAATTTCTATTTTCTATTTTTTATTCTTATTTTGAGCTCTCCCCTTCTTGAATCTGCCGCCCCTTACCATATAACATTATATGTGTGACAAAAATTTCTCTGTTTTTTTTACCCATGTTGAGCCATTCCCTTCTTGAACCTACCACACTTTAACATATAATATTATCTGCCTCAATCTGCGTTTTTGTTTTATGTTTAGTACTACATCAACAAAAGTGTACATATAATCTTATCAAAAATGAAGATAGATTTGAGACATATAAGGTTATCTATTAATATCTAGAACGTATTTTTTGGCCAACACAAGCACGCACATATAATACTATTATATGTGTATATCTGAACTTTGTACCATACCAAATATGTTCTTTCTATGTTAAAAAAGTGCACATATAAACTTATATATCACAATCTACGTTCTTGCCTTATGTTTGGTAATACATTAACAAAAATGCACATACATTAACAAAAGTGCACACATAATCTTATATGTCTCAATCTGTTCTCTGTACGTTATCAAAAACGAAAATAGATCTGAGACATATAACATAGATTATACAAGAATCTTACAACAGATTAGCAAAAACGAATCCTTCGGGGGAGAAAACACTCAATCCGTTGAAAAAAATACACAAACCACCACTAGATCCAAGTAGTTGGAAACCATGGACTTATTGGGCGTATCCTGTATCTTTGGTTAACCATCACTCTGCTTCAAGCCATCTATTCAATTTGAAGACGAAACCTGGAGAGAAAAAAAAGATTCTAAGATTCAAATGCATAATAACACAATCAAAAAATTAAGGATTGTCAATAAAGAATTCCATCAACCTTCTAAATCTGGGTGACAAGCCCCACAAGTCCATGGCCGAGATAGTCAAAACTTACAGCCACTATCCATGACTTTTCTTCGGTGGGAAAAAGAGAGAAGAACCCAACCCCAACACTCGAGCATCGGAAAAGGTTGATCTGGGATTTCTTGACAAGAGCTCTCAAAGGATCAAAAGTATTGCCAGTGAGGTTGTGGGTGACGATCCTGGTGGACCATTCCGTTGCTGCTCCCATCACTCGAAGCTCTGCGGGTTTAGAGAGAGAGAGAGAGAGGAGGCTGTGCTCCAGATTTATTTGTGTCTAGGGTTTCTCTCTAAATGACAAGCTTATAAAGGAGGGCATTTTTGTAATGGTTTAATTTCTTTTTTAAAAGAAGTGGACTTAAGGCCTTACTAAACTGTATTAGTGGACTAGAGGGGTTACAAACATTAGAAGTGGACTAACTAAGTTACAAGTTCTCTATAGTGGACTCTAGACCAATTTTTTATTTTTTATAAACGCGCTCTCAAATGTGTTTTTGATACTTGTAAATTCTAAGCACCATATAAGATTGTGGAGTGCAAAAATCACTAACTTATTCTAATAACCGGATGTCCGATTCAATTTGCGCATATCTCGATTAATTCCGAAGCCGTCAGCGTAAAATATCAAAAATCTTCCTACTACAGTACTATTTTGTTTCCCTTTGATATTTTGCGGTGGGGAATTAACACGTGTTCGCTGGGTTTCCTCAGGCCTAAGAAAACAATCATGGAAAAAGATCATTTATAGTCAGACCAAGGGATTCCAAAACAAAAAGTAATACTAGCAATAAAAAGTAAAAAGGTTAGGTCACAAATGGAAAAAGGTGTATCACGTGTTCAAAAAGGAAGTAATCTATATAATATGGGAGGGTGGTATTTGAATCCCCAAATTTCCTCCTATATTTTGGACCCTAGGATTGGTACACATTTTTTCTACGTCCAAGATTAGAAGATAGAAAACCTACCGATATACTATTAACCTAGCCGACAAATTGTTTGCAAATCTCGGCCAAGATTTCTGATTCTTTTATAATCAGAATCACTTATGGAAATGAATCATTTATAATCTCAATCACGTATTGCTAGATGTCGATATTTTGGGAGGGTGGGATTATGACATAAGATTAAAGATTTGATTTAAACTTCTATTGACCTAGACTAAAAAATGAAATCAAACGTGGAAACCTATAAGGAATGTGCGATTTTGGGTGATTCGTTCCCTGATTTCAGCAAATAATGTTACCATAGTTACAAAATTTTCCGAACTAAATGAAAGGAAACCTAAAATTTACCTACCCGAATAACCTTCACTTCTCATGCAAGATTGATTTAATTTTTTTCACAAACAACTTCTGAGTGAATGATTGGTAAACAACCTGCTTGAACGATTTTCCAACAAACGATTTTACACTAGCATAAGTGGAAACCGGCATACGTGGAAACCAACAAACGATTTTTTTCACAGGCATACGTTTTTTCACTTTTTCCAACTTCTGAACGACTATTTCCGATAGTGAGGTAAGTTCGATTTCTTGAACGATTTTTTTCAGTTCTCATGCAAGGGATTCAAATATAAAAGGATTTTTTTCAATTCTCATGCAAGTTCGATCTTTTCCTTGAACAAATTTTACTCATATTGGGTTAGTTTTATCCATTTTCTTTTGGTTCAATTTTTCATCCTGTCTAACAAGGTGGGTTCGAATCAATTCTTTATGGGGCGTCTTTACATTTAGAAACAAGAGAAAAATGTTTGAACCTTTTTTTTAAATAAGAAACTGTTTTTAAGGAAAAATAAATAAGTTTATCTTTTAAATCACGATAGTTATTTAGGAAGAATAGGGCCATTAGGTTTTTTGCATTTTCGATTATTCAATTTTCATTTTTGTTTTTAAGGTTCATAGACTTCATACTGAAATCCTAGCAAATTGGTGCACGCAAGTGAAAGGCATCCATATTCCTTTTATCAATATACTTTTAAAAACTTTTGATCACAGTTATGTCAATCTTTTTTTTAACCAACGTAGTTACCCATCTTCGTTTGTTTGGTGTCCCATTTGCAGGATGAATAATGTGAATGAAATTAATATGCAAATTGACCCAGTTGAAGAGCAAAACATGCAAATTGAACCACCAAATGGTAAGACTTCTAAACTACGGTTTTTACTCTACTAACAATTCCAACTTTCTTTCATTTATATTCATGAGAGTGCTCATGAAGAAGATAAAGGAAAAAATGGTATCCATTTATAATAATAGTGATTTGAAGTTGAGTTTTTTGTGTCCCGTTTACATGATAAATCGTGGCAATGAAATGGTACCAGTGAGCGTAGTCGATACGCATGAGGATGCTCATGCATCTGTTGAAGATAAAACATGGAAATTGACCCACCAATTGGTAAGACTTCTAATTACAAATACTAAATTTGCAAAACTTGACCGTAGTCTAAACCGCGCTTTTAAGTATACTAACAATACAGGCTTTCTTTTGTTTATATGTGTAGATGGAGGAATAAGCTGCCTACATGAGAGTGCTCACGAAATAGATAAAGAAAAAAATGGTATGCATTTAGTGTAATAATGATATGTACCAATCGAGTTTAGTGTGTCCCATTTACATGATAAAACGTGATAATGAAATCAATATGATTTCAGTGGGTGAAAGAGTTGAGATGTGTGTGGATGCTCAACTACCAATGAAATATCAAAATAGAGAAGCTGGCCCACCAAAGGGTGAGTGAATATATGTGTAAACCTTTTAAATTGCAGTTTTCAGTTTGCTATCATAGAGGGGTTTCTTATTTAGATGAAACAATAAGATGTGTCACACGTGTCTGAAATGATTGGCTTGCATGACAATCCTCAAGAACCAAATGAAGAGATAAATGTTGAAGACCTACCTAATGGTATGCATGAAGTAGCTTTTATTTTTCAAAATCTTAAAATACACTTAGCCATCCAAAATAATCAAAAGAAATTGCACTGCACACAGGTGAAGTAGTCCAACAGTGAGGGGATGCAGAAAGCGTAATTGAAGTGTCAAATGTACATGCGAACTACACAACTGGTAAGCACTCCTAATTTGTGTGGGAGTTTGAGCTTTGATAGATATCAATCGATTTATCATATATACTTTGTTAAATCTTTAATACTCATATAGGTGATATAATGGACGTCCATTATCCTCATTTTACTGATTTATGTCAAAATGGATATTTATGGAGAGTAAAAGCTCGATTGGTAAGGATGGTAGAAGTGATTAATCCGCTTCTACCTTCCATGACGCTCAGATTGATCTTACTTGATAAACAGGTAAACATTTTTTGAAACAAAATTAATGATTATTAAATATGATATTTGAATGTGTGTAATTTTTTTTCCAATTATAGGGTCATGCCATGGAGGCCATGGCCCAAAGAAGTAGTCTACTTTAGAGAACATCTTTATGAGGGTTGGGTTTACTTTTTAAAATCTGTGGAGATTTTGGAAGCTGATGAAAAGTTTAAATTAGTCCCGTACTGCTACAAGATGTTTTTCACCGATGACAAAAGGGTAGAACACAACGTGTTCAAATATGATAAAATCCCTCCTCATTGGGATTTTAGTGTAAGATTACGAGACATCCACCATTTCACCAACAAGTATGAGCAATTGTTAGGTACGTTCCTAGATGTCGTCCACTAATTTTTTACTTCAATATATTACATATTCTTTTTATATCTCTTTTTATATATTATGCAGATGTGGTTAGATTAGTTGTTAACATCACAGAATGTCGAATTGCTGGAAAACAAAATTCTATGATTAGAGATGTGGTGTTACTTGACCGAAGGTATGGTGACTTATTTTTTCATAACATATATTCATACGATTTGAAGTTAATCTTTGTTTTCTATTTCAAAAACAGTATGACGTTTGTTCGGCTTTCTTTATGGAATGAAATAGCAACAAGAGAAGGGACCCGTATGCTGGATGATCTGAACAATAATAATATTTTGTTTGCTACGGGGTTGAAGGTCGACGACTTTGACGGTAATACTACTCTCAACCTTTTTAAACATTTTTTTCCCAAAAAACCTAATCTAATAATTTAAATATTTTATCTTCTAGGTCCGTACCTTACCACTTGCATGAAGAGCAAACTGTATGTGAACCATCCATTTCGTACTGATGGCATTCCTAAATGGTAAGTTGAGAAAATGGAAAATTGTCTATAGATCGAGATGAATATTATTTATTTGTTTAATTGTTCTAAACAAATTACGTAATAATCTAGGTTCGGCGATAACAAAGATGCACAAAGGTTGGTAGCATGGAATCGCACATGTAGATTTTCAATTCCACAGGCGCTAATAATATCAAATGCTAAGAGAGTTCAAATAAAATAATTTGTGTTCATGCCCAATGTAAGATTTTTTCATAATTGAAAATGGTTAATATTTACTTTTCACTATATATTTACAGTTGGAATTTCTTTTTTTTTCCCCATAGGTTCAACATTATAGCATACTCGGCCGCATTGAGAAAATATACGAAGAACACTTATGGATTTATAAATGCAAGACGTGTTTTAGGGAAGTAGAAAATCAGTATTGCTGGTTTGTTTGTAGTCAATGTGGAGAAGATGTGGAAACAACAGTCAGGTTTTCTTAAAATAACAGTATTTCAACTCAGTCATGCATTTTATGGGTTTTTTTTTAAAGTCAACTTATATCTACAATTTATTTGTAATACATTTTAGATATAATGTAAAGATGGTTGTGAAAGACTCTACTGGCTCAATGGAGCTCTTGGTGAAGGACGCGAAGGCGGAATTTATCTTGCGACGTGTACCATCCGATTTGAAGAAGTTAATGTTAAATGTAAATGCGAGATAAAAAATTAATTTGATGATCTGTCTATTAAATATAGCAATACTTTATAATATAGATATTTTGTTAGGAAAATGGAGTGCAAATACTCAAAGAGTATCTTTCTCAATTTTATGGATGCGCATATATGTTTATTATTCCTGCTCCACAACATTGTGCCTCTGTGGTAACCTTCGTGTTAAAAGTTGACTGGTCAGAAGAATGTTTGCACATTTCCAAAGGTACTAAGTATTCCTTCTCCTTCCATTGTCACACCTAGATTCTACATAAACTGGTTTATAAATTTTAATAAATCTAACAATTCTCAATGTTCTTTATGCAGGAGTGTTGAAGACAAGCAAAGAGCCAATGATATCATCGTGAAAATTGTGGAATGGTCCAATAACATTTTAGTCAATTTAAATTTATTGGATTCTTAGTACGCGTGTTGCGTGATTTATGAATTGTGTCACACCCTCGATTTTAAACACAAATATATAAATCATTTCGATAAAGACCCTCGCATAAGATATATAATACCTAAAGGGAAGTTCCCGCCTGTTTAATTTACAAACGAAGTCCCCAAGTTTAATTAAATACATTTTTGGTACCACGGCCCAAATTAACTTACATACAGCTATGAACAAATCATTAAATCACAATGGTTTAGTCAAAAGAAATCAAAATGAATTAATTACATCTTTATCTTTAATCAAAGTAGGAGATTTACAAAGATGATTAAATAGCTAGACTTCGTTAGTTTCCAAAAATGTCTTCCACACTGAGTATACAATGTAATGCAAGCCACTGCCTGGCGTTAAAATCTGAAAAGAAGGATTTTGTTGAGCTACACTAGCCCAGTAGGAAATTCTATACTCAAGTTATATGTAAATGGGATGAAGCATGCAATAAGTGAGAATGAGTTTCAATAAAAGGACATTAGATACAAGAGGGGTTACCAAAATGAACAAACGATTAAACTTCAGGATTTCGGACATCTTAGAGGTAACCCTAACCATCAACACGTCGACTAAAAGCGGCAATAAAACTCACAGTAACCAAACAAATAACAATAATGGTTCAACCATTTCATACTTTCCGATTGAATGCCACGAACCACTTCCCCATTTCACACCATTCATCATAGAGCTTTATTTAATAAAACTTTCCTTTTTTTGGTTTCCAAGAACAATTTAAAGAAAAACTCATGATCATCGCCGGTCATGCTCCGTTGATTCGCTCAAGAATACCTTTGTATCTTTTAGTAAAAATTCTCTTTTCAAAAATCCAAATCCTTTCTTTAGTAAAACCTTGATAGAATCAATCATTTGTTCTCTTTATCAATAGCCACGATCCCAAACGTCAAACAATCCAAACTTCAATATAAACTTCTAACAATCAATCAAACTTCTCTTCATCCGGGGGAGACATTCAATTGTGTTACCACCCCTTGCGTGACAGTGAATTCTCTTCACCCGAGAGAGACATTCAACTGTGTTACCACCCCTTGCGTGACAGTGAATTCTCTTCACCTGGATTTCCGCATTACCACACTTTGTGTTGCGGGCCCTCTAGAGTCCTCGCATTACCACACCTTGCGTTGCGGGCCCTTTATTCAAATTCTCAATTCAAGCATACACACATGTAAGCCATCGTTCAATATGCAGGCAAGTAACATTTCCCAAATTCACATTGTAATACAAACTCGTAAACATGTCACATTGTACATTAATAATTACCTTAAGTTCATGTCATTTCTCTAAGTATATCATAACGTCATTTTCTACATATCGAAACCACAATCAACTTCTCGACACATCACCCGCTGGGTTCTAAACGATAATCTTATAGAACGAGTGTCAAAAGAACCTATGGAGCTCAACAAGACGAGACACGAGGACACGAGTCACAATACTACCCATCGGACCACTAGATAAGCTCATGTCAACTCATAACTCTCACTACTTTATTCCTTATAGCCCATAGTACTCCTATCGCCCTTACGGTACGTTTCCCTAACCAACACCGTTGATACTATGCTTTAAAGAGTGCTAAAAGACAACATCAAATAACGATTCATTAGGGCATAAACAATTATGCTCAAGAATGACTTAAACATATCCTAATCATGTAAGGAATCATAACATGGGTCAAGAACAACCTTAGGAATAACCACGGACATCGGCGGAGTGACCCACCTCTACTCAAATGGTCATAACTTTCTGTGTACTAATCGGTTTAAGGTGATTCTAGTGGCAAATGAAAGCTGACTTCAAGACCTTCGATTCGATATAAAATTTGCATGAAACAGACATCGGACGAAGAAGTTATGGCCATTTGAAATTGGGCTGAAACCCAGAAAGCAAGCAAAATGTTTCAGAGAGGCGAGGGATCGATCCCTCCTCTCTTGGGGATCGATCCCCAAGGCAAAAACTCGGATTTTGTCCAGATTTGAATGAGGGATCGATCCCTCATACTTGGGGATCGATCCCTAGGCGATTTCGGGCGATTTTCTGCAGATTTTGACAGCTTTTCGAAAGAACGAAAGGGGACGATCAAGGCTCAATCCAAGCACGAAATCAACTCATAAACATTTAAAGTGAGTAAGAAATCCCTACCTTGATGTTAGAAGCTTCAAATACGAGATCAACGAACGAGCCCTAGTTCCAAAGCTTCGAAATCCTCCAAGATCTTCCTTCCGAGCCTCACCCAACACAATACGAGCCCGAGGTTGCGTTCTAGAGATGAAATAGAGACGGATCCATGTGATTTTTGTGAGATAGAGTGAAGTTTTGAGTGAGGGAGCAAGAGAGAGAAAGGGAGCCGAGAGAGAGAGGGAGAGTCGGCTGGAGAGAGAGAAAGATGAGGGAGATGTTTGATCTCCTACAACACACACACCCTTTTTATACTAGTACATATACAAATCACACACACACTCCCTCAAACATCAATCCTATCATTTAAGCCCCAAATCAAATAAACTCACAATTTTTCCATTTATTCGATATTCTATTATTTATAAAACCTTTAAACTATTTTCAAAAAATACGGGTCTTTACAAATTGTCAACAATTTTTACCTATACTGTGTATTTTATTTTACATGAATTTACCGTGCTTCTGTTCATTTTGTAATGAAACAATACTTTAAGTTGTGTAGATTGAGTAAAAAAAATTGAAACATAATTTGCATTTACTGATTGCCCAAGTCGTGCCTTCAGGCACGGGCATTCGCTAGTTTATATATATGCATTAAAGATTAATGGGGCGGTTTCGGGAACAACTAATTAGACACCTGAAAAAATACCTTATAGTTTCCGATCAAATTTTGATGATCCAAGCCGCTCAATGTGATCAAAAAGTGATTTTAAGAGTATCCGTGAGAAATCCGCAAAAGAAATGACTGGGAAGGGCTTGATCTGAACAGTTTCGAACAGTTTTTTATTGAACGGTTTAAACAAAAATTGCCTACATCAAACTTTTTTGGGTCATTGTTTTTGCTAATTTCTTGCGGACACCATTAAAATCACATTCTGCACACATTGAACGGTTCGGATCATAAAAATTTAATCAGGAACTATGAGATTGAGATTTGGAATGTCTTTTTAGGTGTCCTTTAATTTGAACCGTCCCGAAAGACGAATATACATACGGAGTAACAATCAATGTCAAGGAGTAACACGAAAATTTCATTTGGGCTTATTAAAAAAAATTGTCTTTAGGACTTTTTAAAGCACTAATAAAGTTTACCCCTATTTGTTTTTTTTTTTTAAACCCTCTCCAGTCCGGTCCAAGGATGGAGCAGGAAGACTAGCAGGGGCTGTCGCCCCCTACAATTTTAAAAAACCCTGCTGTTACTTTGAAAAAAATTACCATCAAACTATATAACTTGCCACCTCCATTTTTTTTTGGTTAAAAAAAAATTAATAGGTACTACTTTAATATTTTTCAAGCTATGAAACAATTTTGTATACTAAGATTGGTTTTCATGAGGTTTAATTACAATCCTTTCAAACAAAATAAGAATACCAGAAACAATTAGTACTACATAAAGTTATGGGTTAAAATAAAATGAAAGAGTAAGTAATGGGTTAATATCGTTATTTAATCAAATACGAATGGACTATTGTTATACTTCTATTAGGGCTTTCGAAAAACTAAAACGGGCAAAACTACAGAATGATTTCTGAGTTGAGTCAAGTATTGGCGAAGACAAGAAAGTCCACGATATATTCTCTTATCGATAAGGTGATTCGGCTTACACTAATTTTACCCGTTTCAACGGTTATAATAGAACGTGTTTTTTTTACTAATGCGTGTGAATACAAGACTCCACAACAGGATGAATGATGAGTAACTTTTTAGCAAGTTTCTTGATCACTTATATTGAGCAAGATATTGCTTGAGGGTTTGACACAGACTCTATCATGGATGTTTTTTAATGAGATGAAAGAGTGTTGAATACAATTCAAAATGCCTGATTTTAATAGATAGGATTACACAAACATTAGCAATTTAAGTCGATATAAGAAACATGTTTAGGATCCTATGTATTGGTGTTATTTTGTATTTTTTTTAGTTAGTAAAAATTCACATGATTGTTTCCCTTTATTTTAATTTTTTTATTGTGTATGTTAGCCCCCTATGTGAAAATCCTGGTTCTTTCCCTGGTGGTCACTTATGATTTTGTGCGCTCTTCTCAAGTCCACTTTGAATATTGAAGCTATTCATTTTTTAGAACTCATTGAGAAATTCAACTATGTTAAAAATCGTGGTGAATGGATATTAATTCATTGTTTTGGGATAAACTCATATTGTAAAAATAGATTGATCAAGTCGGATCACAATATGATTGTGTATTGACTTGATGTTCTTAACCATCTCAAAAAATAAACAGTTTCAATTGTCAAAATAAGATTGGGAGGCACATACTATTGAGCCCAAAAAGATGGTCCCGTAAAAGGTTTTGGTGACTAAAGGTGAGCTGGACCCTTTTTATTTTAGCCAAAAAGTCACATAAGTGAGCTCAAACAATTTTACCAAAAAAATTACTTTTAAAGTGTGCTTCTTTTTATCCAAAAATCTAAAAGGTTAAACTTTACACGTTCCAAACAATTTAATATATTTTGGAAGTCTTCTTTGAAAAATACGTCTCAAATAAAGTGTAACGTAAAGCTATTGTTTTATCTTGTGGGCAGCCTTAAGAAGAAAATCCAAAAACGACCTGAAAACAGAGAAACATTATCTAATCCAGGACTGGCCCCTCAGCTCTCACTTTTTCCTTATGACGATGAAAAGTGTTCGAGCCAGCTTACGCATACCTCAAAATTCTCAACTAATCTTCTTCATGCTCCGGTCAAACGCGGCATCTACACCGAGACTAGAAAATTCAAAAGAAATTACAGAATAATTTCTTCTAGCTTAACTCCAAAGGTCGAATTTAAATAAACTGTGTGGAAAACAAACACACCAACCAACCGAACTTAACACGGGACTTCCACACTCACTCTCGTATTCATTCATCCAGGATGGGGCCGGCGCCACCTTATCTTATTATCCTTTCCTTCACCGGCCAGTAGAAACCCACCGATAAAAAGGCAATCATATCGATCAACTTGGTACGGGAAAAGTTATAAGTAATCCTATTTTTATAGATTTGCATAAAGATCTCACCACCCAAATGGACAAAAATGAGAATCTCTCTCTCTCTCTCTCTCTGTGCTTAGCTGAATTTAGGGTCCACTGATTTACCAATCCATCCACATTTTTAAACCAGTAGAGCTCAAGTCCAAAAGGAATACTATAATAACACTACTCCATCCACTGTTTTTTTTTTACTTCATTCTGCCTATGGAAAGATCAGGGGAATCGTAATCATACTTTTATGGGAGGGATGATTGAGCTTTCATCATGGAGATGTGGTTGTCAATTTTTAGTTATTTGGATTGGAATTTTGATTTTTCTTCTATTGTAGTGGAGTAATATTTATAAGTAACCTACTCTGGCCCTTGTATTTTATTTTACTTTTGTTCGTAGAACTAGGATGCTAGCTGGTCAATTGAGAAGTTATTAGTTTGGTGTTTGATATGCTTCGTAAACTTGAATCCCGAACATTTTCATGGAAAATAAAGGGGTACAATCATTAATTTTACCGTAGCTCAATTCCAAGTGTATGCAAAATTTTAGACCGTGCTTACTTAGTCGAACTAGTCAGGGATATATGAGAAAATAATCTCTATGATTTTATAAAGAGAGTATCGGTAATATTACATTTGTTACTATAGTGTATTTACTTCTCAAAAAACTGTATTGTATATTTGATAGGTGTATGGGGTAATTACTCAATGAATATATAATCTCTCCATCAATTTTTGCATTCATGTGACAAAAAACATTTATATTTTGAGATTTTTTTTTATTTAATCCTGGTAATAGGAATTCGTTGACACAGCTCAAGGGTATATTGGGGTTTTACCAGGGTGGTTTTATAATTATGAGAGGGAGAATTATTAGAGCTGTCCATAAGTGTATGATTGTACCCTGAATCTGCAAAGATAAGTTATTAAAATAGGTTATATTATGACAATTGGGCACTAAAAAAATTCCAAGATAAGAAGATTGTCAGATAATTAATCACCAAACCACTGTCTAATATGGTTCCCTTTTGCTATCCACTTCAACTTGTCTCTTTGACCATTAAATGTATAGGACGACATATATATTTATTTATTTAGCGTCCACAAGTATATAACACAACTATAATCAAGATTCGCCGGGAGAACATCTCTTATGTGATAATAACATGGAACCCACGGTGGTTTTATTTGACGATCTGATCGTTCATTTAGAAGGTCGATCTTCATGAATATTGCATCCATGCAAGAAAAATGAGTTCATCATATATAAATAAGTATTCAATTGAATGAACCATATTAATTTATTTTAAGAAAAAGAAAGATCAGCATTTGACCGGGCAGCGTGCTTTGAGATGCGGAGGAGCTAGGTGGAGGGAATAGAATGAAGGAAACCGCAGGAGGCCAAAAAGCCGCAGCCATCTTAAAATAAATATAATTCAAGCAAGTCATTAAATGGAGAAATTTTTGGGTGCCGGGTGGGTACCACGTCACTTGGCCGACGTGGTGCCTGAGCAACACATTCGGACCGTCCAAAAGTGTATTGGATGGCCCAAATTGAAACAATCTCTCTTCTCTCATGCCAACACTCTCTCCCCTCTTTCTCTCTCTTTTTTTTCTCTCCAAATCTAAGCCATCCAAAATCGAAATGAACAGCTCGAATGCGCCAAGCGGACATCACGTGATACCCGCTCGGCATTTAAAATCTTCTAATGAGACTATGACTGGGCTTATTTTACGTCCATTCTCACGGAATATGGACATGAGATCGTAGATCTGACGCGAATAAGGAAACCAAAATTTCCACACCTAACAAATGCTTGAACCATACCATACATTGTGATCCATGTAAAACAAAGATATAAAGAAGTGAACCCCATAGTTTAATCAATTGCAGTTAAGGGATTCTTCATCCATTTAAAGGATCCTATCCTATATATCATGTGATTCTGTTACGTAATGCAAATTGGAACAACGTGAGTCGTTCGAATGGATATCGATATCTGATGAACCTATTTTTTATTTACATAGATGACGTGCCTATCAATACCTATAAAATGTATGGTTTGGATAGTCAAGTGTGACCATAATAGGTTAAATTTTTGCGTCACTTCAAGGATCACAAGAGATCGTGACATGGGAGAGGATCTTTACTAATGAGGTCGGCAAATAAATCAGACTATAAATAACTCAATATTGCGGTCCAAACCACTTGATTGGCAGTGTGCGAATCAGAATGAGGTCATATTTGATTTCAATTTAAGTTTTTCTTTTGAAGTCCAATATATTTTTAAATTCTTCAAACATTTTATATTTTACTCCATAAAACAGAGTGGTTTCTGTTAAAAATATCTATGCATATAAATAATAGCAACCTCTATAATCGTTAGATCACTTTCTTTTAATTTTGTAGCCATCAAATCATTTTTTTTAAGAGATACATAGAATATTCTCCTTATAAATCTATCTCTCTCTATCCTCACTTTTAAGGAAATATATCTATATATAAAATAATGTTGTCTTATATGATCAAATAGGAAAATATCTCAAAATGATAACTGACGCTCTGTGAAGAGGGCATCCACGAGTGGCTAGATAAAGAGTGTAATTATTCCGTGGCTCACAATCGCATGCACATGTGTCTTTCGTACATATAGTTATGATTATAACCCTAAAAAATTGTGGAAACGTGGAGAATGTTGCATGTCCAGTTAAAATAGTGTGGAACTTACTTCAAATCTTACCGCTTCAAATTGCAAATTCTCAATATCCCAATTTTTATCCTATTCATCATTGTCTAAAAGAACGATGTTGATACGTACCATATGGACGTCAACGCTAAACCAATTAGGGTTGGTCTAGTGGATCATCTTTATTAATAACATTTAAGAGAGACGTCAGGAGAACAATTTTTTTAATTATTTCAAACTCTCATACAGTAAATTTAGCCACTCGTTTTTCGATAATAATCTTGATGGTTGAATATAATACCCTTTCCAATTGTTTAAATAAAAACACTCGCACTCAGAATAGATTTGATCACGAACCCTATCAAATGGGATACTTATTTTCTCCCTTCAAAGAAGGCATTAGTATGTCAGTAGATGTTATAGGTACTAAATAATTAAGGAAGACATTTTGTCTGTTGGAGTTGAACCAAGACTTCACCCCAAAAGTCGCTCACATCATTATCTATAGTGTTGATCTCACAAATCTTGAAAAAATCAACTTATTGGATATGAATAAGACGTATAGAATAACCCGTATAAAATAGAAATTTCGATAAACGAACATATGACCTATTCATACACCTATCATTATACTATAAAGCTGATTTCGTAGAGATATTTTTCTCTGCAAAATGTACAAAATTTGCTTTTCGAATATGTGTAAACTTAACCCCTAAATTGTTTCAATTACTGCAAAGATACAAAATGACACCAGATCTAAAATACAGGACCTAAAGCGTACTTTACCAACCGTGGTCTGTATATATAAAGATTATGCAAAAGATGAATCGCTTTTATTTGGTTGTCAATTTTGAGATGAAAATACTTTATAGGTTTGTGTATTTTTCATATTTAGTTAATTTTTTAATATTTTAATATTTTTTTTTGACTTTTCGAATAGAACTATGCTATATACATTCAAAAAGTAAAAAATAGATAGAAAATTTGATTAAAAAATTAATAAAAAAAAATACAAATAACGAAATAGTCAAAATTATTGTAGAAAATATTTGTGTGAATTGACACACACTTAGCACATTTAATTGTCTACACACTCATATCTAAATTTTAAAACTACACAAATTCAAATACTTAAATACACATTCACATTTTGCATGTGGTGCTCGTCCCACACATATAGTATGGTACTTTGTGTGGATCCCACGAGCGTGTGCACTCATTCGCACTCCAATGTTTTTGAAGAATTTCGCTCAATTACGGTTACACCATTTGGTATACACCAAATACATACCATATTGCGTAAGATGTATTTTGAATTTTCATACTAATTATCGGAGTAGTTGAATTAAAAAAAATATTTTTTCTATCACAATTTATTTGTCTATTATTCCATTTTTGTACTACTAGAAGTATTTTTCAATTGCTTAGAGCATCTCCAACTCTTATTCGTATTTTTACTCTCTCTCACAAACCGGTATACGTTTAAGTGTACAACAAATGATGTACCCATAGTTTTCATCAAAAGGGCTGGAATGGGATGAACCGTCGATCAAGTGCCACGTATACACACCATTGCCACATGTGTGCTGCCCAGTCACACCTGTCTCTTCATATCTCTCTCCCTCTCTCCCTTCATCTCCTATATATCAACGCTCAATCCACTCAATCACGCATTGTCATCTCTCTCTCTCTCTCTCTCTCTCTCTCTCTCTCTCTCTACAATTCTTCCTCGTCGTACGGCCTCCAGATTACCTCCGCCGGAGAAGACCGATCACCACCGATCGGTGAAGATGTCGTCAGGTAGCTGCTCGGAGACCGGCGCCAACGACTCCTTCATGCTGTTCGGAGTGAGAGTGAGGTTCGACCCAATGAGGAAGAGCGTCAGCATGAACAATCTCTCGCAGTACGAGCTGCCACAGGAGTCGTCAAACGTCGCCGCCGCCGACGTTGCTGCCGATTGCGCCTCCGCCGATGAGGCCGTCCACAATCAGTCCTCCGGGAGTCGCGAGCGCAAGAGAGGTCAGTCAGATCTCCCGTCGCTTTATTGGCGTCAACTGCTTGAATTACACTTATAATTGGCCAGTTCGCTGCCAGTTTTTTTTTTTTTTTCTATTGAGAAGTTATGAAATTAATACTTCCTCTCTTCCCGAAAAAGAGTACGGTTCGCAAAACGGAGACTTCAAAAAATACATTTTCGTCAACAAAATTCAAACTTCTTTTCACAAATTGATAGATACTACCAATGAATTCTTTCAATTTGTGAGTACAAGTCTGAATTTTTTTGACAATTCTTTATTTGAAGCCCCTGTTTTGCAGACTACTCGGTTTTTTAAAAGTTTTAACGGAGGTGGTACGATATATTTGGATTAGATAAACTTACCCATTCCTCTAAGGTAATAAGTTATTTTTTAAATTAAATGTCATTTATTGTGAAAATGATATATCTCGTAAAATGGGTAAAAAATTAGAACGAGATTAGCGAGGCAGTTTCAAGTTGTCATTTTTAGATTTTTTGGAAAATATTCATGTTCTTTCGATTAAGTAAAATGTAGACTGCACAGGTCCGTACAAACCTTTCACTTTGGTTTTAATTGGGACCGTGGGATTGGTCCCCGGAGGTGAGCGGACCTGAGTTATCAAGAAGAAAAAAAAGGAATTGTAGACTGCACTGGCTAAAAAGTAGGGAAACTATTGTAGATTAGCATTGTATCTAATCATGTATCTTTATAATTTATAAATGTAAAATTTTGGGGTATAAAGAATTGGTCTTTAATCCTTTCGATGATTATTGTTGATTTTGATGGTTCATTTTAGTCGGAAGGTTTCCGTTCGGGATCTTGGGGTGGTTTTCTTTGTTTAGATCGTCCTTAGGCGCGTTAACCCTGTTTGGTTCCACTTATCAGAATCTATTCGTTGGATTATTGAATGAATGAGCTCATTTTTCGTAGAAAACATCAAATTTTCTATATCCTCGAAATCCTTTAGGGGAAAATGAACGAGATATGAATATTAAGAGTGGTTCTGCAAAACTGATTTTTTGGAATCCCAACCCATTGTTTTATGGTTTTATGCAAGTGTTTTCGAATGTGTTTATTATGTGTATGAGGAGCTTTTGGAATAAAATTGTTGATCTGTGTGGATTACCGATTATGGATATTTTGATTAGGAGTTCCATGGACCGAGGAAGAGCACAAGCTGTTCCTCTTGGGACTGCAAAAGGTAGGCAAAGGAGATTGGAGAGGTATTTCGAGGAATTTTGTGAAGACTCGCACTCCGACCCAAGTCGCCAGCCACGCTCAGAAGTACTTCCTCAGGAGGACAAACCTCAATCGCCGCCGCCGTCGATCTAGCCTCTTTGACATCACCACCGAATCGGTAATTGCGTTCAGATGTTGATTCTGTGGCATGTTGCAGCGTTATTTCTTGAAATTACTTCCGATTTTGGACCTTGAAATCGTACGTTTTTCCTGTGATATATACCAAGATTCAAGAATAGTACTTGAAAATGTTAGTTGCACCGTTCTGGTTCCAATTGATTGTTTTTGGAGCAAAAAAAAATCAGCGATTCCACATTTCATTAACAAGTGAGGACAGATAATTCTTAAGGGCATCTCCAAACCATCATTGAATTCGAACCTGCCTCCTCTTCAATTAAGTCTCGGAGAACGCTGTCGAAAAGCTTTCTTCGATCAGCCTGTTTAGGAACAATGATTTTAAGGCCTATAGTTCACTCAACGACCTTGGGTTAGGGGGAATGCACAGAGAAAGAAAATATCAGAGACTGGAGTTAGAGTGCGAGAGAGAAAAAAATATAAGACAAGTGGAAAAGTAGGAATGAAAACAACTTCAGGTCTCTGGGTATAAACATATTTTGCCTCAGAGGAATCCAGTCATAGCCAATTCTTTCACAATCACTTTTAATCTTTTATTGCTTTGGAGTTTGATCTTAGCTTTTGATGATATTGGATCTTAATCCTCCTTGCGCGTTGCGTGTGTGCTTTTATACTATGCCTTAACATTTTTATGCGATAATTTCTAGGTTACTCCAATTCCCATGGAAGAAGAGAGACTTCATCAAGGCAGCAACATCCAGCCACTTCTACCACCATCAACCCAGCTACCTCCACCCGAAACTTCCAATATCGGTGGATCTCAAGTCTTGCCTTTCCCTGTGAACATGCGTCCCGTTTTAGTGCCAGTACAGATTGATAACCCAATGGAAAAACTTTCCCTTGGACAAGTTGATCTTTTGAATCATGAACCAATGAGGCTTGTTCGTCCAATTCCAGTTCTTCCAATCACCAGCGGGACAACAATGGTGAACCGGAACTTCAATAAAAAATCTGCGGTAGATCCATTGCCAATGCCATTGTCTCTCAAGCTTTCTTTGTCGTCTGATCAGAGTCATATGCCAAGGCATTCCGCGTTTCAGGTGATGCCAAGCTTCAACAATGCTGATAGCGTTATCAGTGTTGCATGATAAGCGTATCCGAGCAAGGGGTGAAAAAGTGTCAGTAAGAGAGAAGCTTCGTACTTCAATTAGAGAGATCATAAAGTAAGAAATGATCAGGTCATTAGTTTGTCTGCAATTTGTGTTTTGTTATGTACAGACTAAAACAATGTGATTGTGTTTGTTGTACTCTCTGTTTTATGCCCTTATGTTAGATTCATGTTTATTTGTCTGTTATATTATCTGTAGCTAAGCAAAAAAAAAAATTTGAAAGCACTAGTACTCTCTGGGTTGTTGCTGATCTGGGTGGGGTTCGGTTTGTGGTTTCATTGTTTTTTTTTTTTTTTTAAACTGTAAAAAAGGTGGGAGGGAGGAACTAGTGTAGTGCTCCCCTGGGCGTGACCATGGGGACTCTTTACTCGCTGTGAAATGTCTGGTTGAGTCATGGTTCTCCTTGGCTTTTCATTGCTTGATGTGGAATAATATCATGAACGGGTGATTGGTGAACATTATTCTACTCCAATGTTGAAGATGTAATTAAATTGGGAAATGTTACATACGTGCGGAGCACGGATTGATATGAATGGCTTTGCAGTTGTCCGATGTTGTCGGTCTCACGTGCATCGACTAGCTGCAGAATCATATGTGATCAAATCTGACGTGAATGGCTCTACTATTGTCCGATGTTGTGGGACTCTCGTACATCGAACAAGTGCAGAATCATGTGGTTAGATCTTTGATGGGTATATGTTCATAGTATTTTAATGTAAGTAAATTTTTGTTCCTACAGGATTGGGAAATCCTTTAGGGTGCTCCACCCTATAGGGATTGTAATGCGGAATATGGGCCGTTGATCTCGATAATGAACGGTTTCAATGTATTTTTAAATTTTGACCGTTAATAAATAATTTTTTACCGTAAAAAATTATTTTTAATCTGAACCGTTGATTAATGAAATTGATGGCTGTACGACACTATAATCCCTATATTGACAGCTGTACGACACTATAATCTCTATAGGGTGCTCTACCCTACAGGATTCCCGGGCCCCGGGTCCTGTTTGTGCGATGGGTATTTCATTCTCATGAATGTGGAATCGTGGATGGAGTGTCATTGTCACAAGTCCTGCCAATAGAGGTGGGTCATTAATGACTCATGTTGTGGGGTCTATGAGTCACATAGGATCAGCTTCCCTTGGTTCCTATGGCTCTGTGTGCCTCCAAAATTTCATCTTCTTCGTGAATGTCAACCCTACCCTCGATTTCACTGGGGTCACAAAGATATTCTTGTCGTTCTTGTGGTTCATCTAGTTCTGACAAAGAAGAGCATTCTTTTTTAAAATATCAATAGGATATATATGGATAGACAAAAAAAATTGTATTTTGACAGTAGAATATACCGAAATGATTTGTAAACGTAGACTGTTTATTTTCAATTTAAAATTTAAGTTTTTTTTTTTTTGATATTTAAAATGTAAGTTGTTTACATGCTTATTGATGTTCAACATTTGGATTTTTTTTGATAAGATATCCTCAGATAGAGACCTTAATGATTTGTTTGGCTTGTCTGTTTGGATCAGAATTGAAACTCTGAAATGAACTTGTCAAATAGAATATGAGAGAAGCATGATGAAAAATTAATAAGTTACGGACTTGTAAAATAGAATATGCCAATAGAATACGGGAGTGGCAGATAAGAATGAGTTATGAAGGGATGTGTTTGCTATATAATTGTGATTTTTTTTTATCCATCGATTGGACGGCACCTGGCAAGGGTAAAATTAGAAAAATGAAGGGTGACTTTGGTTCACCGTAATAAAGTAAGTTTGAGTTGAATAAACTGATTAATGTCAATAAAACTATAGTAAAGTTTTAAAGACTATTTACCCGTTGAGTGGCCAGTAACTGATATGATTCCTTTAGTAATTGAATATTATATAGATTGTTTCTTCCGTCGATCAAGTGACAAATGTCAGAAAGGAACATATCTAACTTTCCCATGATCAAAGGAGCAATTAACCACAATCAAAGAGGCAGTTTTTCCAAACGTGGATTTTTCATTGTTCATGGAAGTTATTTGCCAGAGTTTAAATGGAGGTTCAACTGCCGCCTCGGAGGGAAGATTCAAATTCAAACTTAAGAGGGCCTCTATTTATGATCGAGATCAAGACAGTTTGGAACACACAATTAACATCAACATGCCTTTATCTTTTCTTTTCTAAGAGTAGTTATAACTTATAATTATTCACTCGATTATCTTAATCGATTGTTCTTCTATTGTGGGGATTAATAAAGTCCATTTGTTAGTCTTCTTCTATACTTCATACACTTCATTGTTTGTTTCCAAAGAAATCCTGAAAACGGCAAGAAATCAGACTCCACTTTCACACCACACATTTCAGAAAGTCACGATACATTTTCTCCGTCAATTTCCCGTCGATTTGACTGAAATTACAAATTAGGTAACAGGATGCCCATCTCATCCAAGGCTTTAATTGTTGATTTGACACTAATGGGGCTAAATTGATCTCCCATCTTAGGAGCCTAGAGACGCGGCTTCTTTGCGGTTGAACATGGGAGAGGCAAGGAGGAATGAGTTATGATGATATGCCCATCACATCCATGGCTTTAATTGTTGATTTGATAGTAATGGGGTTTTAGATGCTGTTCCACTTTTTGTAAAAGTAGATTTTTGAAAAAGAAAGTAAATTTTAAGGTCAAAAATTATGTGTTTACGCAAATAGTTTTTCTACTAATATGGATATTATTTGATAGATCTCATTGAGATCTTTAATACGGTGCAAAAAAACCATAAAATTATTTTTCATTTTCATTATATTTGAGTTTGAAATTTGAAAAAAAGGAACTTTGAAAAAAAGAAGGGAAAGTGGAACGAAATCGATCTTCCACCTTTAGGAGCCGCGGAATTGCAGAGAGTCTCTGCAGTAGCATCCCGACCGTTCATCTTTACATTTAATGGTTCAGATTTTTTAATAAAAATTCAGGAAAAAGTTTGATTTTTTTTAATCTCGACCGTTAAAAATACTATCCGACGGTTGCGATCATTTGAACCACATCTTTGCAATCCAAAAGTTGAACTACAGACAAGCCTTGGTTATTGCCCCGTGGTGGGTATTTTTGACTTCCTCACTTAGGTTAAATACTCCACTTGTTCTCAGGGCATAGGCTTGCTCCTCTTTTGTTGACCATCAAAAGTGGAAACTCATAAATTAGGTTCTTCAGGATTTGAGACCATCAAAAGTGAACCTCTGGGTTGTTCTCGTGCATATGAGGACTCCCTGTCAAGTTTTTTCTTTGTTGGCTTTAACTTTTGCTTCTAGGAAAATGATAACCACGTGCCAATGAACAGTGATTAATGTGTAAAAAAGGCATTGGTATATGGGAAAAATCTCTAGATATTGTGAGAGTGCATTGATATTTGTGACAAGTGCATTAAAAACTCTATTTTTTATTTCATTATGTGTGTATTATCAATTGTCTGGTGGTTAGTGGAACCGTTGATTTTACTAACCATAAAAATTCTTGCTTCTTTGTTTTTTCAACGAAAGTCAAGGCTTTTAATAAAGGAAGCTCAAAAAATCTCCATTGATCTACTTATGGATCTTTCACGGAAGGGCATTTAAAAAGGAAGCTAAAAAATGTTATAAAAGTTAAAGAGTAGTGTTTGTTGTAAAAGTTGCAAAATAAACTTTTTTGTTGTTATGAATTATTCTGGTTTTTAGAAAAAAGAACTTTTAGAAAAGAAATGTAATTTCAAGTTCAAAAATCATGTGTTTATGCAAATAATTTTCCTACCAGTATGGATCTTATTTGATAGATTTCATCGAGATCTTTTATACGGTGCAAAAAAAATCAAAAAATTATTTTTCATTTCCATTACATTTGAGTTTGAAAATTGAAGAAAAAAAACTTTTAAAAAAAGAACCCTTACTAGAACACCCCTAAGTCTCTTTTGTCCTTAACCAAGGGGGAATTATTTGAATGAAATGAATATTTTTGACTTTCCCCTAATCAAAGCTTCTCAAAACCTGTAAAAGTATTAAAATTGTAGCTTCGAAAAAATTCATCTTTTGGGTCTTAAAAGGAAATGTATAAAAGCCCATGATTTTAGAAGTTGCTTCTAGAATCTACAACAAACACTCCAATGCAGTTTTTTCAGAAGTCAAAATCCCATAATTTGCTCTTAAAATTTTTCACATATAGGCACTAAGGGATTTAGAAGCGGTGGCCAATCATCATTTTGGGTTAAAAATGCCTGTTTTTGTTTGTGCCTCTTGAGAAAGAAAAATGTAGTGATAATGTCATAACTGTTTTTGTTGGTGTTAAAATTTCAGTGCATAAAAGTCTTGTATACTGCACATGCTATGAGCCTTTTGTGCACTAAAGTTTTGGCACCAACAAAAACAATTTTGGCATTATCATTTCCCAAAGAAAAAGGATACGTTCACAACTCTTTTAAAATTTAAGTTGTTAAGGAATGCATGAAAAATACACCATTTCAAGCGAAGTGAGAGAAAGGGTATTCTCTATGTTATTTTAGGATTGTGGCGGTTAATCTGAGTTTTTTGAGCTCTGGGATCCAACCAGCTACGGCGACAGATTCCTGGGCTTGCTAGCAGCAACGGTGGAGGCATCTTGCGGCGATGACTCACATCTCCACCCACCTTCACGAACGAATTTCTATTTTCTTGAACCTTTTGGTCTTTTGGATTAGTTGTGTTATCAATATATCTCCATTTTCTTCTTCGCAATGAAATTGGTAAATACCACCTAGTCACAAAGTCCAATCCTACGTACGTGAAGTACCCATGATACAAAAAGTAATGTGTCTATAACTTTCCCATCATGACCTACCCCTAAGTCCTAACCTAGAGTAGCTAGGTGGGAAAATAAAACTAACCCTTGTTCATAGGCTTCTCGAGTAGTCTATGTTCATTGTCCCGGCTCAAAGTACGATTAATTAAGCATGGGCTACATTTTAAGGCTTAAGCCATCTAACACTTGCAACTCTATCTTGCACGTAGTGATTTAAACATCCGTACACAAAGCGAAAGATAATGCAAAAGGGCAAAGTATTATGCAAATGGTGTACAAATGGAAACAAAGACATTTGTACCATAGACCTCTTAGAACCAAGCTCTAACACCATGTTATGTGGTCAATTATCACAAAATCTTAAGCAATAAGAAAAGGAATTCAAACATTTATATCAAGCAATCCTGCAGTGGAGCATTCATAATTTCAGAGAACTAGCATCTTATTAAGACTTGATGGTAGGAGTTTCCACTAGTGTCGGGAATGGCAATAACGAAGGGGTTTGGTACTGGGAGTTAAGGTAGATGTTTGGAGGTGAATTGAATTGCAAGAGGCGGAGGTAGTAGCAGTGGCAGTGGTTAGGAATATTTTTGATAACTCGGTAGACTGACCGACTAAGGGTGGTTCGAATTATTGTTGCAACACATGCGAGGTAGAAGTGGAGACAGGTGATACTATGGCGGTGGAACTAGTTTTGATGGAAGAAGAATGAATATGGTCTAGTTAGTAAACTCATTTCTAAAATTTGATACAAGTTAAGATTGGTCTTCAATTCAAAGAATATTTCCTTCTTAAAAATTTCTCTTCTAGTTTCAAAGAAAATGAACAGCCTGATACATTTAATGTGCCATAAAAGTAAGCAAAAACCATACCAAATCAAGGTTCTTCAGAAGTTGGGGTAGTGCTGTGTCAATTTTGCCCTCCCCCGACCCACCTAACAGGAGCCTCGTGCACTCATTTTTATCCTTTTTCTCAAGGAGTTTTTAGAAAAGTCTAGTATTGATTTCAAACATCAAAGGGATGAAGGGTAGCCAATGGCAGCTCCACAGGGCTTCCAGGGGTTCAAGCAGATGACCTGTTGATAGTCTTCAAAAGAAATCTATGGAAAGTTTCTTTGAAGTTCCTTACAAATGGAGATTAGAAAAGAGATTAATAAAGAATTCCAATAGCCTAAATACCAAGAATTTAGAAATTGGTATTTTGCAAAATATAATGCAAGTCAATTACAAAAATTCAAAGATGAATTTCACGATTGGCTTGAATATTAAAAAAAGATTATCCCTTTTACCCAATGGTTTTATTAGAGGTGGCAAACGGGCGGGTCTGGGCGGGTCTGGGCGGGTTTGGGCCGGTTGAAACGGGTCGTGGGTCAAATATGGGCCAAAATGTAGACGGGTTGAAACGGGTTGAAACGGGTTGGGTCGAATATGGGTTAAGCCAAACCCAAACCCGCCCAACCCGACCCGTTTTCCTCCTCTTCTTTTTTTTTTCCGAGTTTCCCTTCCCCTCCCTTCTCTCCCCCCTCTCTGATTTGCCTCAATAACGGGATTCAGAAGAGTAAAATTTTATGATTAAAACTCAATTTTTTTGAATAAAAATAAAGCAATTAGAGGCTAAAAAAACTTTAAAAAATCAAGTTTTTACCTTATTTTTTTTTCATTTCCAAATAGTAATGTAACTTCGACGAGGAGTCAGAGACCACATCAAAGAATTGTTTGGAAGGTGATGATTGCACAGATTGTACACTTTTGGTCTTCGTTGCGTTCGCCGAAATCACCGCTTAGATTTTGATTAAAAAGTCAAGTGATTTTTTTTTTTTGTCTCCATTCAAATTTTTTTGTATTTGTTTATTTTGCGACTACCTTGATATCAACTCGTTAATTAAACAAGTCCAATTTTTGATGGGAGAGAGGGTTCGAAAATGGAATGGATATATAAAGAAATTACAAAAAAGGTAACTGTAATGTTCGTCGAAAAAAAAAGGTAACTGTACGTGGCACTTGCTAGGCTACTAGAGTTTGGTAAAAGTTAGAGAGAGAGAGAGAGAGAGAGAGAGAGAGAGAGAGAAGAGCATTATTATGTGTTTTGTGACTTGTATTTTGTTTTGTGCGAGGGGCGATTCGACAATTTTGTAATTTGCTCGACTTTTTCTAACGTGTTTTGTGTTTCCTTCAATGTTTTATAACAAACTGTGGGTGTTTTACTTTCAACCCATATTGAACCCACTCTCAACCAATCTAAATCCATATTTATATGGGTTTAACCCATATAGACCCGTTATAAAATATGGGCGGATTGGGTTGGGTTATAAGTGGGCGGATTTGGGCGGGTTAGAAAAAATGGGTTAAGATTGCCACCTCTAGGTTTTATGGTAAACATTGGACAAAATTCGATCGGTCCATAAATGTAATCCAAGATTATCATAGAAATTGGAGATCTATGACTGGAACTGTAATTAAGGCAGTTCATCCTCCGACAATACCCATGTCTATAGAAGGAAGTTCAGATTCTGACTCTCCTTTAGAAACTGTAGCGTTTGTTAAACCTACAACCACTGATCCCAATGGAAAAGTTTACAAGCAGAATAATCATACTAATGCTTGTCTCAATACTATTGGAGACCAATTAATTCGTATTGAAGAACAAATAGCCCAAACTAGGGAAGATATAAAAAATGTTCACCCTAGAAATAAGGATAAAGGTGAAGAAATCTCTCCTTCAAATATTCGACCACCAATTCCCATAACTGGTTTTAACTTGAGTAATCCTAACAAAAATACTGAATTAGTTAAAGAGTTACAGAAAAGACTAAAAGGCTTAACTCTTAATGTTATCACAGAAGAACAAGAGCTAGAAATGTCTAGTCAGGAGATTACAGAATTAGAGAATACTTTCTTACAATCTCAAATTGATTCTGTTAATAAAATTCAATACCCTAAAAATTATACTTATGGAGGGGCTGACAGGTATTATTATCCTAGACCTACTCCACAGGACATGTTATACGAAGAATCTGGTTATCAAAAATAGATGTCTTATAATGGTAGAGCCATCTATGAATGAAACATAGATGGAATGACAGAATATCAAATTTTTTGGGTGGTACATCAAATGATGATGTATAGCACAATATGTGTTAATAATAAAAATGAAGATAAAGAAGTGGTTGGATGGATCACAGTTGGATTCACTGGCATGATAAAAGGTTGGTGGGATAATGTCCTTTTTGCAAACCAACATTTGGAAATTTTAAATGCAGAAAAAGTCATTGAAAGTGGTGAGAAGAAACAAGATACTGTTTACACTCTTGTTCAATCAATAATTTTACACTTTGTTGATCACTGGGATAACCAGCGTAAAAGAAGTAGAGAATTACTTCAGAATCTGAAATGTCCAACGCTAACTCATTTTCGTTGGTATAAGGATGTGTTTCTTGCAAAAGTAATGCAAAGAACCGATACTAATAGTGAGCATTGAAAATCTAAATTTGTTGATGGTTTACCATATTTCTTTGCAGAGAAAATTAGAAAGAAATTGAGGGACCAAAATAATGGTTTGAAAGGATCGATAGGGAGAAGAGAAGAGAGAACTGACCTTATTATTAAGAAACTTTTATTACAAATGGAGAAGAGAACATAGTGCTTGGTTTTTAGAGAGAGAGAGAGAGGGCAAACCAAAAACTTGCCTAAAACAAAGAAGACGTGTCCTTTAAATAGAGGACTCTACAGGACTGAATAGGAAAATAAAATTACTACAACTTAAGATGAAAATAATTGTCGGGTACACATGGGGGCTCCATCGCCACAGAATTTCCACCGAAAGTTGATAAAACACCCCATTATTGAGTGCCTTTGAAATAACTCCATCGTTGAGTTCTGTGTTGAAATTTGTCTTTTAAGTCTCCATTATTAAGACTCCAACCAAAAGAAGATATTATTGGTGTTTTTCTTTTCCTTTGCGTGAGGACAGCTGTTCTGCCATCATTTCTCTCATACTGTCCCAAAAGTCACCCAAAGTTGGTGCTGGAGTAGTCCCATCATCTTCATAGGGGTTTTGTGATTCCCCTGCTAGGCATGTGAAAGGATTATTATCCTCTTCATTGCTTTTTGCTGATGTCATTGATTCATCATCAGTAGTCTGAGAAGCTTGGACTGTTTGCAAAAATTGATCCTTCATATAATCCATGGTCTTTATTACAACTTCATCATCTGACAGATTTGGATTTTTAGCCCTAATTTGAGCTGATATTTCCAAAAAAGGATTTTTAATGGACATATTATCCTTCTTCTTTATTTGTAACTTCAATTCTTGTGTGGCACGCCTGATTTCTGAAAAAGTTTTCTCCAAATTAATGCCTTTCCACCACCGGTATTGAAAAGTTCTTTGAAGAACAGGAAGCCCCAAATTATTGCTTCCAAATGCAAGATCCCATTTCCAAATCCAAGGGATGCCAAAAGTAATCATAGTAAAGAGAAACGATTTTCCCTCTGGAGTATTTGTCCCCCTCATTTGAAGATGGTTCTGGTTGAAGAACTCCAGTTCCTTCTGTACCTCTATGGGCAAAATTTCTGCTTTTGGTCCAAATTTAGACCACCATTCAACAAGCCAATTTGGTAACTCATTTTTACCCACCATATTTGGACAAAGTTTAAGAAACCATGAATGTTTTCTTCTCTGATTTTGATAGTAGAAAGCTTTTGTCCAGGCCTCAATGTAATCCCAGTAATTATATTCGACTGGAATTCCATTTTCATCTTTTATTGACAAAGTTTTTGTTTTTTGTGGGTGAATTCCCCACTTATGAATTGGAATGACCATCTTAATTATGGCATTGTTATAGCTAATGGGACTTTTTTGACCAAGCTTACTGTCATAGGTATGGCGAAATTCCACCGATCCAGATTCTTGAAGCATTGCTTCATAGATATATCTATATTTCCCCCCTGGGACCGGATAACACATTGTATCCAAATATTGGGACTTTATTTCCCATGAGTCATTTCGATATTGTTCATCCTGCGATTCTAGGACCATTATTATTTCTGTATGTTCACTCAATTTGAACACTTCTTCTGATTGCACCACCTCCGCCATTGAGAGTGATGATGATGCTGATGCAGCATCCTGTAGTGATGGATATTGGAGCTTGTGAGCCTTCAAGTAGGCTTCCATATCGGCATGTGTGACCCTCGATTTGCCACGGTCTCGAGAGGAATTTCCTCGTCCCTGACCTCGATCAGGGGGTCGATTCATCCTGCAGAATTATGCACAAGATAAAATATTCAGTCTATTCTGAAGTCATTGTATTGTCAACTGGAGTTGTTCTATTTCCCAGTCTTGATCATCATCTGATCCATATTGATATTGTTGATAATGTCGAAGCAGTGCTTCTCTTGCATTATCCATCTTATTAATGTTATGTGATTTTTTGAGAATTGTCATATCAAAATCAGTTTGGAAAACTTTTCTTCTTAAAATCAACCATTGTTCAAATATTATTCTTTGTTGTGCAAAACTATTATTCATCAGAACTCAGTCCTGCAAAAATTCACGAGTGAGAAAATCAAGGAGAGAATTATTTTCTCCTTTTATATATTCAATATCAAAGTTAAAGGCAGATAATTCAGACTGCCATCTAGCAAAAATTTGCTTTGAAGTCAAGTTTTTAATATCTTGCTTCAGAACTTGCTTTGCTGCACTACAATAAATTTGGAGAAGAAAATGTTGATTGAGTAAATCATCCTGAAACTTATTAATACATTTAACAACAGAAAGAATTTCTTTCTTTATTGTACTATAATTGGCTTGAGCATTTTTTAAAAGACCAGAAGTAAATCTGACCAACTCTTTTTTTGAAATATTAGGATTTTATTGTTTCAATACTTCACCATAACCAATATTAGAGGCATCAGTCTCCACAATTTTTTGCCATTGGGGATTAGCTATGGCTAAGCAAGGTAATTGCTTTGCATTCAATTTAATTTTTTGAACAGCCTTAGTATGCTGCTCAGTCCAAGGGAGAGGATTCTTCTTTAATCTTTCATATAAGGGTGTAGAATCATGTGCCAATTCCTTATAATAGTCACCTATATAGTTGAGACTTCCAAAAAATCTTTGCAATTGGGTTTTTTCCCTAATTTCGTCTGGAAATTTAGAAGCAAATTCAATGCTCCTATCAATGGGAATAATTTTCCCTTGATAAATATTATGTCCTAAGAACCTTACCTTGGTTTGAAATAATTTCATCTTAGGAGCCGAGATGACCAAACCATTTCTCTTAATAACATCTTTAAATATTCTAAGATGTTTTATATGCTGGTCAATGTTCTCAGAAAATATTAGGACATCATCAATATAACAAATCGCGAAATCAGCATAAGGATAAAATATATCATTCATAATATTTTGAAATTCTGAAGGTGCAGTCTTCAGACCAAGGGGCATTACATTTCATTCGTAATGTCCAAAAGGAACAGTAAAGGCTGTTTTATATCGATCAGATTCCTCTATTTGAATCTGCCAATATCCAGATTTTAAATCAAATTTTGAAAATATGACTGCTTTATTCAGCCGATCCAATAAGTCTTTTTTATTGGGGATGGGATATCTTATCTACATCAAAACTTCATTTAGAGGTTTGTAATTTTTGACCAATCATGGTACACCTCTTTCTTTTTCAGCATTCTTATTAACATAAAAGCCGTACAACTCCAAAGAGAATAGCTTTTCCTTATTAATTGCTTTTTTAGCAAGCTGTCAATCTCATTTTGACACAATTTCAAGTATTCTTGTTTCATTTGAGAAGACCTAGCTTTTGTAGGTATTTTTCTTTCATCAAAATCCTTCTCGTAAGGAAGTGAAACAATATATTTTTTCCAATCCCAAAAAGCATTTGGGATATCACTACAAATTTCTTATTTGAAATTTTCTTCTATTTGAAAAATTTTCTCTTTTAAAGAAGATCTTTGTAGAGCTTCTTCAATATTCATAATTTGAATTTCTTTTTTAAGAAAATTTATTTGTTTGTCCTTATGAGATATTCTACTCACAATAGCATTTATTTATTTGAAAACAAGTGGTGAAACAAACTCGAAGAACACATCATGTCCATCCACCTGAGCATTTATCCCAGCAGTACTGGTCTTCATTGGTAGCAGCATTGCTAGGAAAGGAGTTCCAAGAATTAACTTCTGTTGAAGATTGCTTATGCATAAAAAAGCAGTTTCCAAACAAACTCCTTTATTATAGATGTAAACATCATTGAGTTTGTATTTGATTATCATTTTTGCTCCACTTGCATTAGTGAGGCTCTGAGAGGTTTTTTCAAAATATTGGGTTGGAACAATTCCTTCTTGGATGCAATTCATATCTGCACCACTGTCAACTAAAGCAATGACATTCTTGATTGCGTGTTCCTTATGAATCACCAAATTGACTTTAATATGCCATTTTTGGTACACAACTTTATTGATAGAATTTAAATAACTCAAGTCATTGGTATTACTTGATTCTCCCTTAGTTTCCAAGACAACTAATCTTGTCTTCATATCATAAAACTCTTGAGCAGCTTTATGTTGAAAGGTTTTTAACAGCTTAATCTCTGCTTTTAAAGTATGTATTTCACCTTCAATTTAGGGATAGTAACAGGTTTGTAATTCTCAACCTGTTCCAGTCTTTCAAGCACAATTTTAAGACTGTAATTTTCATTGGGAATCTGAGGTTTCTCATCTTCTTCTTCCTTATTAGAAGAAATACAAGTTTCAATTATTTTCATTTTTAATTGAGGATCATCAATTTGATCAATAATATCCAATAAACTTTGTTGTTTATCAGTTAAAACATTTAAACTGAGACCATTTATCTCTACTATTGCTTTCCAATAATTATCAGAAGTTGAACATTCCAGATTTGAACAACTACAATTATTAGGAATTTCTTCTTCCTCTGTATTGGAGGAAGTATCTTCGTCTTCGGAAAGATCATTGACCTGTTCTTCAGATTCGCCTGACTCCGAATCACTAGAATTGAGAAGTAATTTAGAGTTTGTTTTAACTCTTCATCCAACTGGAATTCTTCCAATTTTTTCTTAGTTTTGCACTTATTAGCATAATGGCCAATTTTGCCACATTTGAAGCATTTCGCAATAACCTTCTTTTTGTCTTTCGAATTTTGCTTCCTAGCAGAGGTATTTTTTAAACTTGATTGTTCATTTTTATTCGTATGTTTCTTTTTCCCAGATCTCCTTTCAGAATATTTCCGAGTTGTTTTATTACCACTCTTATCCTTATTGGGTTTAGAATATTGGGGAATATCATAACCAAATTGGTCACAAAATTGTCCTAACTCCTGTTTACCAGTTAGGTGTTGTTTCTTTAATTGATTATGTAATTTTATGTCATTACATAAAGTCAATCCTTCCTGGATAATGATAGAAATTAGCTGACCATAGGTATACCTATCATAATTGATAGTCAAACCATTATTTTGGTCCCTCAATTTCTTTCTAATTTTCTCTGCAAAGAAATATGGTAAACCATCAACAAATTTAGATTTTCAATGCTCACTATTAGCATCGGTTCTTTGCATTACTTTTGCAAGAAACACATTCTTATACCAACGAAAATGAGTTAGCGTTGGACATTTCAAATTCTGAAGTAATTCTCTACTTCTTTCACACTGGTTATCCCAGTGACCAACAAAGTGTAAAATTATTGATTGAATAAGAGTGTAAACAGTATCTTGTTTCTTCTCACCACTTTCAATGACTTTTTCTGCATTTAAAATTTCCAAACGTTGGTTTGCAGAAAGGACATTATCCCACCAACCTTTTATCATGCCAGTGAATCCAACTGTGATCCATCCAGCCACTTCTTTATCTTCATTTTTATTATTAACACATATTGTGCTATACATCATCATTTGATGTACCACCCAAAAAATTTGATATTCTGTCATTCCATCTATGTTCCATTCATAGATGGCTCTGCCATTATAAGACATCTATTTTTGATAACCAGATTCTTCGTATAACATGTCCTGTGGAGTAGGTCTAGGATAATAATACCTGTCAGCCCCTCCATAAGTATAATTTTTAGGGTATTGAATTTTATTAACAGAATTAGTTTGAGATTGTAAGAAAGTATTCTCTAATTCTATGATCTCCTGACTAGACATTTCTAGCTCTTGTTCTTCTGTGATAACATTAAGAGTTAAGCCTTTTAGTCTTTTCTGTAACTCTTTAACTAATTCAATAGTTTTGCTAGGATTACTCAAGTTAAAACCAGTTATGGGAATTGGTGGTCGAATATTTGAGGAGAGATTTCTTCACCTTCATCCTTATTTCTAGGGTGAACATTTTTTATATCTTCCCTAGTTTGGGCTATTTGTTCTTCAATACGAATTAATTGGTCTCCAATAGTATTGAGACAAGTATTAGTATGATTATTCTGCTTGTAAACTTTTCTATTGGGATCAATGGTTGTAGGTTTAACAAACGCTACAGTTTCTAAAGGAGAGTCAGAATCTGAACTTTCTTCTATAGACAAGGGTATTGTCGAAAGATGAACTGCCTTAATTACAGTTCCAGTCATTGATCTTAAAACTGATTAATTATTTCAACCACAACAGCAGACAGAAAGCGAAAAGCTGAAAAAGTTACACAGAGACAAACCAAGAAAGCTAGCTACATCAGTACACATGGTGTGGGTTTGATGCTGCTTCCCCAGAATCATACCTGATCTTCTCATGAACCCTTCTGATAAAATCTGAAGCCCTCCCGTCGACGCTGGTCAGCTCTTCGTGAATCGGAATAGTATACGACGACTTATAATGCCCTTCGGTTGGCTCAACCAGGTAAGATATAACCGGCCTTGAACTGCTCTTTGGCTCTTGTGGTGGAGTATTTGAAACTTTGCCAGGGCCTGAGAAAGATGAGAGAGATCTGTTAGAAGTTGAGGGTACTGCAGTTGTTCCAAGACTCATCTTGGCAATAGATAAGGGTGATAGCTTCACAATGTTTGCCACCATCTTCATTGATTTTTCACAAATAGACTTGTTGCTTCTTCTGCCCTTGTTGTTCATGGCTATTCTTGACTCGCTATTTGACAAAATGCCACTGAACTCCCAAGAAATATGAGATGGCTTGAGATACACAAGTTCCGTGGGATTATATAGGCTTCTGATACTTGTATTTCAAGGAAGGTAAAAGATATATCTATAATCTATATATATTATGTACACAGCCACACATTCATGGTCATGCTAACCACCACCCATAAGGTGCAAAAAAATAAGAATATAACAGCATTCCACAATTCCATTTCACTTTCGGCTTTTTACACATACCAAGGCGATCCACATCCCATTAGCCAGTGAATAGCACTTCCCTCGACACATTTATGCATATTTAGGCTGGTGTTGGGTATGACTACCTTACATGGATCCACCATATTGGGCAAAGCACCTAAGCCCACACGACACAACACGAGTGTGAATGCAGGATATATATGAGACACGGCGTCTCTATGCATTTGTTATATGGGGACTTGTTATACTTACAGCACACATTTTTTGTTCCTTTTCGTTGCTTGGGCAGGCATGGAATGCAATAAGTGTTGTGTACTATTTCTTCGGCTAAAGTCAAATAAGGGAAGTGCAAAAAATGGGCCGATAACTTATCAAAGAGTTCAGACTTTGGATCCTTGATTAGCTTATTCATATTTTTGGTCCATCAAATTTCATACAGAAAAATAGCTTTTTACTCGATGATTGTTTCACAAATTCCCATAGCCGTATCCAAATTTGGATCTATATCTGTGTATACTTAATTTCGAGATTTGACCTGCACACCCGACACCCACAGGTCACACCTGAGTCTATGCAACATAGAGCTAGGGGTAGGATGCAGCCTACGGTTTACTATGGCCAAAGATTTATGTGTGAATTGTTTCCACAAAACATAGGATTACGGTTTTCCTCCATTTTTTCTAGAGGACTACATGTTAGGGAGAATCTGTCCTCCCTACATATCTATGCTTGACATTGCCACACATTCTACCAATAATGCTGTTGTTTTTAAGCCTACACTCAGGGTAACACTTTCTGTTTCATTTCCACTAGATGCCCAGCACTCTGCAGATAAAGTATGATGAATTTATTCTAGACCATATACAAGAAAAAAGATGTTAGATATGACTCTTCCTAGAGAAATCAGGCAAAAGGATAATTGTTGCTAACCACACGGTTATTGAGGTAGTAAGATGTCATTATTTAGTTGAGATGGAAACCCAAGGGATTGATCCGGTGGTCGAGGCCTAATACTCAGTGGTTTGCTACCTCCTTAAGTCTTAGGTTCGAAACCTCCTAGGCACTATCAACTCCTTTGGGGCCATTTCATACGGAGCTTTGCTCCGAATTTAATGGGGCTCCCTGCAAGTGGGCGGTGGGATTAGCCCCCAAAATCAGTCGAGGTGCGCGTAAGCTGGCCTGGACACCTAAGTTATCAAAAGTTATTTAGTTGAGATGGAACAGGATTCTTCACTTACTGTCTATGTTGATATAGGGTAGCATAGCGACGGACATGATTCATGAGGTTTTTAATTTATGATTTGTATGGGCATACTAGTCCTATAGTTCTACGTTATCAGGTTTAATTAAAGTTCTAATTATATGAGCTGGAATATGATTCTTCTTTACTACTTTCTCCTTGATACTAATCATCTTCATTGTTTGTCTTTACTATTCACCACTGCTTTGTATCACCTTCATGAGGAAGTTTAACAGAATCTCTCTCTCTCTCTCTCTCTCTCTCTCTCTCTCTCACACACACACACACACACAGAGATCAGCAGAACCTAAGTCAAAATGGTACTTCATTACTTCAAGTTTGAATGGTTTAGCATATGCTTCACTGATGAATTGAATTGAAAGAATCAAATCAGGTGCTCAATCCTAGGACATTAGGTCTAAAGGAAATTGGGACCAAACAATAACAAAGACCGCCAACCTCCACACAACCCACCACCACACAACGCCGCCAGTCAACCCCACCACACCGAGCAATGCCACCCGACGATCTCCGCACCAACAAAACCCGCAAAGAAACCTCTGAAGGTTTTGGTCAAATCATGGGTCCAACAACAATAGCAAAGACCGCCCGAGACGTCGAAAGGATGAGATAGAAAGACCCAGAGACCCACCCACAGAAACGAGACTTCACAATGCCGTTAAGCCGAAACCGGAATCACCCAACAGTGTAAACCGTCGAGAGCCACGCCCAGATCATCAATGCCGTTAGGGCCAAAACCGGAAGCACCTAGCAGTGCTACTGGTGACGACCCAGAAGCTGGTACCAGAGAACCACCGGAAACCAGTCTCTGCACTATGCAACCCCTCTCTTCCCCCAGCCAGTATTTCTTCTTGAGATATAACTGCATGACTATTCAGACATTGTCCACATATATTTTTATTAATTCATCAACATTTAATTAATAGCGCCTCTAAAACCTCAATCCACATTCATTCCTACTTTTATAACCCTTTTCTATCTTCATTATATGTCAAATCACTCATTAATAGGCTGAACAAGATTAAATACATCTTACAAGAATTCCTCTCACCTTGTCCTTAAAACCAAACTATATTTAACTTCTCATGAATGAGTTCTTAATATATTATCCATTCTCTCATCAGTTGCCAATTACACGAATTTCGAAATACTAACAATACATGTAGATGCCCTAGTAGTTGTACTCAATTTCATACAAACTGAATCATCTTGACACAAAGCCTGGAGAAAAGACATGGGTTGCGGTAGTCAAAAGTCTCCCGGGCACTATATCCCCTGAACACATGGTCCTGGATCCCTTATATACCCATCTTATGAACATAGGCTCCGGGAATTTCAAGATATTAACTTCAATGTGCCTCGATAATTACCTGATGCCCTGGAGCACTTTCTAGTCTTCATCCATCCCACGCGTATCAGGAGCAACAAAATTTTCATCTCCCACTTTAGATTTTGACTCTACATAAATCTCAACTTCTCACTACCCTTGTCTATGTTTAAAGGCCTTTTATACTGTCCTAAACTCGCAAAGGGGCCTTTGTCTCAACGGTATCAGGAGTGCACTTAGGTGCTAGGAGAAAGGAGGTTAGGAGTTCAACTCCTCTTTCATAACCTAACTATTCTAACAATACTGACTTTTGCCAATCTCAAACCAAAAAATAAAATAAAAAAAATACTCCATATAATTTTGTCTGTGCTATCTGATAAAATTCATAGTCGTAATAGTTCTGTAGGCATTCAACTTGTTGCATTTATTGTCAAAGTTACAGACCAATCTGATTTGAACTGGGATCCCAACGAACACAGCAATTAACTAGTAGTAAAATAACTTTGACTTCAAGACTATAATTTAAATCAGGGAAAAAAAAGGAAACGAACTTGGGTCATTGCAACATTACAACCAAATTGGATTTCCAAACTAGGCGATGCAAAGATTACTGAAAACAAATTGGTATTCAGAATAAGCCTCTAACGTATGAAAAGCACTTCAAAAGTTTGGCAGAATATTGCATTATTTGCATATCATAGAAGATAAATTGCGAGCCAGTCATAAGATTTTAAACCGTCATAGCTAAGATTTAAACTCAATTTGTTCGGGTTTTGATAGCTATTTAGGAGAAATCCATCTCATAAAATGCATTTTGAATGGCATTGTCAGGCTATCCACAGAAATACGAATTGGTACATCTAAACCCATATAAGTATATAACTATGGTCTATGGCCATAGGATCAAAGAGTTTACTAGCATCCTGTGAACAGATAAAGAGAAAGGGAAGCGACAGCAGAAGAAAGCAGCAAAAGGAAACAACAAATGAATTTACAAGACAAACGTTACTATATCGTACACGATATTTGACTGGAGTTACATTTTCTCTCCCTTAAATATGGAGGGAAAAAACTGAGTAAACTTATGAGGCTTAAGGTCTTAAAGTGGATTGCTTGCTTGTGTCGATGACCCTTCAATTCCTGTCGAGAGCCAAGGATTAGGGGCCACGTAGGTATACCCCTGGAAATGCTCGCCTGTTGTTGGTGTGGCGGCCGGCGAGTCATCTGGAGGCATTGCGGTCCAACACTTGTCAAAATTGGCAGTGCAGTCTTTTCCCATCACATCCGGCTTGAATTTGGGCTGCAGTTCTCTGGCCTCCAATTTTTTCCAGTTGATTGAGCGAAACCATTTATGACTTTTGATCTCGTCTGCTCCCCTAGGGCCACTTCCTAGTCTTTTTGATGGATCCTTTTGAAGCAGCTGAAAAAAGAGCGGCCAAAATTCCATTGTTTAGTCGTTAACTTCACAAAATGAGGGCAAAAATAGAGAGCATGACAACATAAGTCAATAAAGAGAAGAGTGAAATGTAAGGTCATATACTTCTTTTAGCAAGGAATGAGCTTCGCTGGTTAGGCGTGGTGGAAGCTTAACTTTCTCGTTGATGATCCTCTCCTGAAGCTTCTTTCTATTTGCGTGGGTGAATGGGGGCTGCACAAAATACGATTAAGATAAGGAGGTACAAAACTGAGGATGGTTAAAAGAACGCATGGGTTAAGCCCAAAAGAAAATACACAACTAGATCCATGCCATTGACCCCAAATTGTTTGGAATAACTATTGGGCCTGTTGAGGTGATTACCTAAATGGTGGCCAGGTCAAAACTTGACTAGTCATCAGGCCAATCGCTTTGTATATATTAAAATGAATTCAAATAACAATAAAAGATGAAATCTCCCATTCAACCCTTGAATGCAATGAAATCAAAGCTTGCTTGCTACTCGCATCAACCAAATGCCTTAAAAATGAAATTTTAGACTTGCCGGTAAGACATAATGAACTTCAGACTTCAATTAGCAGGTAAAAGCTGCCACAAGAGATCCTGAAATTTGAATGTGAACACCTAGTTTTAATGTTTTTTTTTTCCCACAGTTCCAAGATGCATCACCTTCCCACTCAGCATTTCATACAAGAGTATCCCAACACTCCACCAATCTGCATCTTTGTTGTGGCCTCTAGAAAGTAGGATTTCTGGAGCCATGTACTCCGTGGTACCACACATTGAATTTGATCTGCTTGATTCATCAATTTCCTTTGCGAGTCCAAAATCTGTTAGCAAAACCTGAAATGTCAAAAATAAAATAATCAGCCCAACCTGAACAATAGTCCCTATATAGTTTTTTAGGGTTTTATGCATGACATTGCAATAGCATAAATAGTAGGGGCATGGTCCTTACATGCCCGTCAGTGTCCATGAGAATGTTTTCAGGTTTAAGATCACGATGCACGATTCCACACTTGTGAAGGTGTGAAACAGCAGCAACTATCTCAGCGGCATAAATCCTTGCCTGATCCTCACTAACCAAGACATACCCAGAGCTGGAATCAAAAGAGAGGAACATAAATCATGATAGTAGTTCAGGAATTAAATTGAAAGATACCTGAAAATTCCCTGTCGGTACAAATGAAAGAAGAGATGTCCTCCGTTAATAAAATCAAGGATCAAATACAGCTTAGACTTCGTCTGTAAAATTGTGAAAAATGGCGAATAAGAACACAATGTTGTTCATGCAAAGCACTCAAGTAACCAACAAAAAGAATGAGAAGGGGAAGTCTAGTTTTGAAAGCTTTTTTCTTTTTCATGCGTAACAAATTGTATGATTAGCACAGAAAGGGTGCAACCTACACACAAAACCGGGGACTTTTTTTTGTTTTTTGGAGTTGAGTGCTGCTGAGGAGTCTTTTGAAAAACAAAAATCAAGGGTTAATTTGGGTTAATTGGTTAGCCCTTGGAGGTCAAAATACAAAAAAAATTCATCATAAAGTTAGCAGCAACAGGATGAGAAACAAGATCTTGAGTTTGGTGAATGCTGATGGAGTGAGGCTGGAAAAGCCAGAAGAGGTCCAGGCCGAGATTTTGCAATTCTATAAAGGTTTGTTGGGCACTAGATTTATGCATAAACAAGATGCTAAAGCTTGTCTTCAACAAGTCATTAAGAAGAAGGTGCCTGATTCCTTGCATGAGGAGTTAATCAAATCTGTTACCGTTGAAGAGATTCAGAATGCTCTTTGCTCCATAAAGGGGGACAAAGCTCCGGGCCCTGATGGTTTCAGCAGAACTGGGAGATTGTGGGTCAAGATTTGGTGCATGCTGTTTAGATGTTCTTTGAAAAAGGCTTCTTGCGTCGAGAGTGGAATTCTACTGCTCTCACTTTGGTTCCAAAGACCCCTAGCCTTCATCTGTCAAAGATTATAGGCCCATTGCTTGTTGCAATGTGGCCTATAAAGTGATTTCTAAAATCTTGGCTAAGCGGATGCAAGGTACTTTAGATCATGTTATTAGTTCTGCTCAGCCTGCTTTTGTCAAAGGAAGGAGTATTGTACACAATGTGCTGCTCATGCATGAGCTAATAAGGAATTATCATAGGGATGAAGGCCCACCGCGTTGTACTATTAAGGTTGATCTCATGAAAGCGTACGACTCAGTTGACTGGGATTTTTTACTAGATATCACAGCTGCTATGGAGTTCCCTGCAACTTTTATTGGATGGATCAGAGTATGTATTACATCTCCCATGTTTTCTATCATGATAAGTGGAGGTTTGGTTGGTTATTTTCTGGGTGCTAGAGGGCTTAGGCAGGGAGATCCCATCTCTCCCTACCTATTTTTAGTAGTTATGGAGGCTTTTTCCTCTCTACTGACTCGGAATATTGGTCAAGGGGAGTTCACATTTCACCCTAAATGTCAGGCTTTGGGGATCTCTCATGTTATTTTTGCAGATGACCTTTTTCTTCTTAGTGGTGCTCAGGAAGGATCTTTGCAGATTATATTGAGAACCTTAAAGGAGTTCCATGGTTTTTCAGGTATGCAGCCTAATCTACTCAAGAGTTCTATGTTTTTTGCTGGTGTGTTGGGCACTGCCAAGCTATCTTTTTCTGTTCTGATGGGCATTCTTGAGGGCAAACTCCCAGTTAAATATCTAGGAGTTCCTCTTATTAGTACAAGACTCACTTCAACTGATTGTTCTGAGCTTAAGGAGAAGATTTTGGCCAGAATTCATAGTTGGACCCAAAAGTTTTTATCTTATGGGGGTAGGGCTCAGCTTATTCAATCAGTCCTCTTTAGTATTCAAACTTATTGGAGTTCAATTTTTACATTACCTCAAAGCATTCTCAAAGAAATAGAGGGGGTTCTTAGTGCTTTCCTATGGTCCGGTGCTGATCTGAAACATTCTGGAGCGAAGGTAAGCTGGGTAAATCTCTGTGTTCCAAAAAATGAAGGAGGTCTTGGTTTTAGATCCTTGAAGGAATGGAATAAAGCTGTTAATACGAAGCATTTGTGGGCCCTTAGCCAAAAAGCAGACAATCTATGGGTTAAATGGGTTCATGTTTATATCCTCAAAGGACAGAGTTTATGGGGGATTCAGTGTCCTAGTGAGGCTTCTAGGGTAATGCGAAAGTTGATGAAGCTGAGAGCTACCTGCCAAAGTTGGATCAGCTACATCATTGGCAATGGTAAATTGGTAATGATACTTTCCTTTGGACTGATAATTGGCACCCTTTAGGAGTGTTATACCAGCAATTTGGGGAGGCTGTGGTGACTAATTGGGGCCTTGCTTTGCATGCTAAAGTTGCTTCTATTATTGATCAAGGACAATGGAAATGGCCAAGGATAAGGAACAGAGCTGTTTTGAGCATTATACGGAATACTCCTGATAATTTTTTGCCTTCGACCTCTGATTGTGATAAGATTGTGTGGACCCTAACTACTGATGACTCCTTCTCGGTGAAATCTGCTGGGGAGGTGTGTCGAAAGCGCAATCCCATCCAACCTTGGTATAGCTTGGTCTGGTTTAGTCAAGGAGTGCCTCGTTGGAGTTTTATAGAATGGCTTGCCATTCTAGGCAGGCTATCCACTAGAGACAAGTTGTTTAGTTGGGGTGTAGCTGTGACTGTGAGCCCTCAGTGTGTGCTGTGCATGGATGGTGTGGAGTCACATGATCACCTCTTTTTTGTGTGCCACTTCTCTTCTGACATATGGAAGCAAATTGTGACCCGTAATGGTATTCACATGGCTGTCTTGCCTTTATCGCAAGAAGTTGCTTGGGCTGTGCAGAGTTATGCAGGTAAAGGGTTTAGAAACACCATTTACAAGATGTCGTTGGCTCTTCTGTTTACTTCTTATGGGGGAACGCAACGCCAGGATATTCTAGGGCAGGTCGAGGAGTGTTACTGAGGTTACTAATGAAATTTTTGATGCTATTCATGCAAAGCTCAGTTCTTGGAGTACAGTGACGTTCCATGCCCAAAATAGGGGGTTGTGTGAGGATTGGCTTCTTGATTTTCGAATTTTTAGGATAAATAATTGTAGATAGAGAGCTTTTGTTTTTCTTTGGTTTTGGTGTATAGTTGGGCCAGGGGTATGCCCCTGTGAGATTTTGTAGCTTCTTGCGCGGTTTTTGGTGAAATAAAATTTACTTACCAAAAAAAAAAAAAAACGGGGGAATTTTGCGCTGATACCAACTCTGCCGCAACTAAAACGCTGGGGTTAAAGTTCAAGTGACCGGCCAATGAGTTTAGGTCACCCTAGGCCTACAACACTTCCAGAATTACACTCCAGTAAGTACTTCACAAAATCTATTGAGTACAAGTAGTACATATGGACTTTGATGACAGTACAACGATTTGGCCTCTTAATAGTTGTCCAAATAACAGCTGGAACTGACCTAAACTTCAGGTTTGCATCAGTAAACCATCTCAAAACAGGTCATTGATTTGGAATTCATCTCATCCTCTATCATCTTTTAGTATTTAACTCCTAATGGGGTAACTAACTGAAATCTACTGCAATTAGTGTATTCTTTAAGTAAGGGAACTTCAAAGAGCCTCTGAAGTTCTTACGCTAGAACATTGAAGTGACAATATCTTTCTTGTGGCTTAAGCAGTATTACAGAAGCAATACTAAATGAGCTGAGGATGCTATAAATATGAGGATGATACCAAAGCTTTGTTTGCATTTGTATTTCTGAGAGATTGACAATTGAAATTCAGTCCCAAAACCACATATACATGTTTCCTAGATTACCCTCTAGCACATGGTTTTGACATACAACCAAATTCACTCAAGGATTTTACAATGAATAGTCAGTAGATTATTTATATCAACTTATTAGTCTTTATTACTTGAATCCTTCCTTCCTATCCAGTTTAGTTCCGCCCCTTGAAAACCCAAGAGGGTATGCGTCTCCTGTCTACAAGCAATGCCTCTTCATACGTAATCTTCTTTGTGACACGAACCAAACTCCCTACACTGGCTCTTCTCCTCTTTCTCTATCTTACACACACCCACTCTCTCTAGCTGTATAGACACTTTGACGAGTCGTTCTATGGACAAATACAATTATTGGTGACAGAACCACATATGCACTATGCAACGCATATGCCTAGACATACACCTAATAGGCTAATATAGCCGTTTATGAAGTTAGTTCAGTACTTCACTTCCTTCCACTACATCACTTTCGCTTGACTAACAACAAGCGAAAATCCAAAGGTTCAACTACACATATTTCCCCGTACATAAAGTTTAGTATTTTGAAAATATCTGCGCAAATTAACAACTTACTCTCGAAACAGTAAATTTGAAATATAAAAATTCCATTTTTCCATATTTAAAATAAAATGATTTAAAATCCACCTGTCAAATTCAATCTCGCTCCCTAAACACAGCCTATTTATTTTCAGGTTTATTTAAATTAAACCTTGAAAACAGTTGAAACTTGGTGTACTTATTTTCCTTTCTTTCCTTCCACTTTTCAAGTTTCTGTATTATTTACTAGTTTAATTTAAAAGACAGAAAATAAAATTACTTACAAGTATTAAATTACTAGGAATTTGATTTCGGGTAGTTAAATTCTCATCCCTATCCAAGATTATGGGCATCCAAACATACCAACATCTAGAAAGTGTCCTAAGGGGCTAAGTTTAGCTGAGTTCTTCCTATTTGACCAGAATTAGTGCATGAATCGCTCTCCATTCTCTTCACTTACAAAGTGGGCGTGAATTCTGTCTTCCCCAATGTTTTGGATGTGTAAAGGGAAAGCTCAATGAAAGTGGAATGAAACTACTTCTACATATATTCATTTATTCTCTAGTAACAACGCACACGAAAATAGCAGCTTTTTACACAACAACAGAATCAAACAAAAATAACTCGACTTTCCATTCATTTTGTTTCCAAATATTTTCCTTCCCCTTCCACCCCACAAATCAAACAATCTCAATCATAGCCCTCAAAGAAAAGTACCTGAAAAGAGTATCGAAGCTGGACAATAAAAGGATGCACAACTTTAGTGAGTATATCCCTCTCAGCCTTCATGTAATCCACGTGATTGTTCTTTATAATCGTCTCCTTCCTCATCACCTTCATTGCCAATATCCCATCACCACCACCAATTCCATCCCTACGCTTCTTCCTCACCTGAAACACCTTCCCAAACGCGCCCTTCCCCACAACCCTAAGTATCTCAAAATCCCCCGGCCCAATCTTCCCCGCCGCCTCGGGTTCGACCTCGATCACCCCTATCTCGTCCTCGTTCTCGTCGGAATCTAGGGCGGCGTCGAAGGGGGAGGGGTTGGAGGGGGCGAACCGGGGCGAGGGGCCGACGAAGGAGTGGGAGCGGTGGTGGATGATTTCCGGATCGGCAGCGGCGGCGAGGGTTGAGGAGGAGGAGGAGGATTGGGAGGATGAAGAGGGTGGAGTGGGGCCGAAGACGTCGGAGAAATCGAAGTCGACGGTGGCGGAGGAGGAGGATTCGGGGATGGTGAGCTTGCTGAGCTTGAGTGCGAGCTTGGAGTGGAGTGTCTTCTTTTGAGCTGTTAGTACCATGATTATTGGTTCTGTGTGTGTGTGTGTGTGTGTGTGTGAGAGAGAGAGAGAGAGAGAGAGAGAGTGGCCAGCCGAGAAATGATTCAAGGCAGGCGGGAGAGGATGGGTGTTACATTGTTAGGGAAGGGAGAGGAAAGTTGTGATGAACAGAACGACCATTTGGATTTCGACGGAGAGAAAATTGAGGGCTCAAGCTCCACAGAGAGAGAGAGAGAGAGAGAGAGGGAGAGAGAAAGAGAGAACAAAGTGTACTTTCTGTTTGGAAGTGGCAATAACTGAAGCATAAATACTCGAATAATGGAATATACCAAGGGAAAGAGTTTTACAGTCCGACTATTTAAACAGCAAATGTGCACAGAGTATAGGGTGAGGTCCAAATTGGGTCTTGCATAAATGATCCGAGTCATTTATTAAATGTCAAATATATTTTTGAGAGTTGATGTGAAAAATTAGATCAATTTGATAGCTATATAGATGCTTGATTTAATTATCTAATTTTTCATTCAAATTTTAAGACCCTGAAAAGTTAGATAATTGGATCAAATGGCAATAGGTATTGGATTGAGTTAATTTTTTTGAGAGGTCTTAAAAAAATATTTTACATTTAATGAACAGCTCAAATTATTTGTGTAGAATCTAGAGTGGACCTCATGTTGTAATCTGTGCACATTTGTTGTGCCGTTCAATTTATTTATTTATTTTTGGCTGCGGAGAAGACTTGCTGAAAGAGTTTTTTTTTTTTTTTTTTGGTAAAAAGAGTTTATTACTCTCTGTTCCAAATTGAGAGTCCCTCTTGGGGATTCCAACTTTTAAAAGGACATGAAATCATTACACCTACAATACCTATCATTTCCACCATTACTTCTATATTCTATCTACTTTACAACACTTATATTCACCTATGAGGGACATTTTTGGAAAATCACCAAATTTTTCCTTCCATTTTTGGAAAAGGACTATCATTTTGGAACAATTCAAAAAGGAAAGATGGACCTTCATTTAAGAACGGAGGGAGTACTTTATTAGTAGTAGTCTTTACATACGTCACGGCTCCGATGCCCTTTTACTACATAGTACTGGTATTATTAAAGTCCATACATTTTTTAATCAAGAAAATAGACTAGATTTGAATTATACACAGCTCAAGTTCTGAATACAAAGCAAACAAGACCCAACAAGCAGAGCTAAGAGATATATATATATACATATATATATATATGCAACTTCCAAAACAAGAAGATATATTGAGTAAATTATCCATTATCAATTTGGACAAATGAGCAAGAAAGCAAAAATCATAAAACAACAAGGGACTGCGATTGCTAAGAAATACTCTTTAATGCTTCTAGATGTTGAAAAATAGAATTATTAATAGTAGGAGTGTTTATATGCAACATATGCCTTTTGCTAACGCAACCCACTGCCTCAATTATAGGAATAATAGTTGCACAATCCTTTTCTCAAATTGAGCTTTTGAAATTGAGCTTATGAAAATAGAGCCCATAAAACTACCTTAAAGGTTACTCTCATACCAAATTTCTTGAGCTGCAAAGTAAAGGTATTGGCACAAAAGATATTCAAAGCTCATCAAGAGAGCAACGGCTTGGATTCACATGGAATGTGAAAGCGGTTGCCGTTTGTAAAGTTTATTGGCCTATGCAATCAGCGACGGCTTTAGAGTTTTAGTTTAGCAGTGACAAAAATATAAACAATTTTTTTTGGGTTACAAAGCTCTATATAAAATGATTTGTTTTATTATGATTGACAATGAATTGGGCTTAATTTATTTTCTTTTGTTGAGTTATTATTATCTACGTACTCACAAATTTAAGAGAAGTTTTTTAAATTTGACGACTAATGAACAATTCAGTGCTGAAAATATGAAAAAGTATGAAAGAAAAATTAAATTATATGTCAAAAAATACAAAATTTTAGTACAATTTTCGAGTCCTTGGGGTTCACTTAAACCCTTTGGACTCCATGTAGAGCCACCCCTGTATGCAATGCCCCTAAAGATTGAACCTCCCATAGCTCACTTGTATGCGAACTCATAGGAGATAAGCTGGCTTGTACGGCCTGTTTGGATGGCGGAGAAGAAGGGGGATTTGTGAGCCGGCCGGATTTGGAGTCCTGGTCCCACTCAAATCTGGTGTTTGGTTGAGTTTTGGGGAAGCCGGAGTAGAATACTGTAGCGGCTTCAAATCCCCTTGGAGGTGGATTTATGAAGAACGGGTTTCACCCCGTCGTTGGCAAATCCAGGGATTTTTGAGACGTTTTTACCCCTCCAAATCCTCCTTGTCGATCCACCTGGTCCTCGTATTTGTTTTCTCAGATGATTTGTTATCATTTCTGAAAACCAGAACAACGAAGAGAGAGAAGAAAGAGAGAGAGAGAAGAGAGGAGGTCACCGATCCAGTCTGGTGACTCCACCGCCATACTCTGATGGTTTGTACTCTCCCTTGTCTTCCTCCTTACGCACGGGTTGAGGTATGGTTCTGAACTCCATTTTCATGTACTGTACGGTAGAGATTTGGGAGTTTTTGATGTTGGGTGTGTTCGTTTTCACCAACGATTCAAACAGAATACTATATGATTTTGCAATCTGAGTTGCCTAAAGATCAAAAATTTTGTTGTTGATTTTGCCCTAATATGTCGTACAGTTTGGGTTACGATCTGAGTTGCCGTACAATCTCGAAATTGGTTCGATTTTTTTCTCATTCTGTTCATTTCCAACTGTGATTTGAACTAAATACTCCATGATTTTGTGATCTGAGTTGCCTTGTTAAATCTCCAATTTCCGTAGCAGGATTCGAACAGGTTTTTAAATGAAGAACAAGTGATCTAAGTTGCCCTATTTATCGCATTTTCTGATTTGAGTTGCCCTATATATCGCATTTTGTGATCGGAGTTGCTGTTATAGTTTTAACATGCTTGTGGGTTAACGGTGCTTATGTATATGTCTCGATATTTGGGGTTTCTTGTGTACTGATATTCAGTTTGATGTTTAGAAGGTGGTAAGCAAATGACTCATGTTAGGAAAAAATAGGTAGTCATACCCTCTTCTTTGACAGCTCCTATGAGCTAATCAATTGGATAGGTAATCACAACAATTTTGGATGGCTAAAGGTAGCAGGAAAATGTTATGAACACATAAATTGGATTGGGGGATTCATACACAGTGTCTCACATTACACAATCACATAGATTTGGTGATAGGAATGATTTTGTTAAATTGGTTTCAGCGAATAGCTGAAATAGATATAGTGTCTGGACTATGTAGTACATGGGGAAAAAAAGGGAAGAACATCTTTTTGGTTTACTTGGTGGGTGTGTGAGTTTAGATGAACACAAAAACCAGTTCCAATACCCTAGACTATGTTTAGGTGTATAATTGTGCATACACATAATTTATTGGGTAATTGTGCTAAATTCAGCGTAATGAATGGTTGATATTTTGTAAATTTAAGATGGAGAATATTGTAATATAGGTATGCAAATTTTTTAATATCTGGGGATTGTAATATTAAATTGACCTACAAATTGTCAATATGATGTTATGACATAAAGACATCATGCTAGAAACAAAACTAAGACTTGTGAACATCTTACTAGTTGTAAACATGTTATAATGTACTAGAAGAACATAAGTAGGCTACCATGGGTCTAATACCCTTTAATTTTATTTTAATTTCATTATCAAACAGATGGCAAGACTAACGAAACGTGAACGAAAAAAGAAGGCAAACCGTAAGACATTATTAGTAGTGTTATGTATGATGAGAGTAGTGAATACCGTTCTTCAACTTTACTTGTTAATTACGGACTTGATTGCCAAAAGACATCGACAAAGGCTTCGACAAAAGCCTCATCTTTGTGCCAATCCTAATTATTACCAACATCTTTGTGCCAATTCTAATTATTACCAACACCAAATAGACTCTCTTAATCGATTGGTACGCCAGAGTGACACTACTTGCCATAACCAATTGAGGGTAAATAGGCATACATTCATGACGTTATGCCATTTACTTACTCAAAATGGACTAGAGTAATCTAAGAATGTCATTGTTGTAGAGAAGGTTGTAATATTTTTGTGGATCCTTGCGCACCATACAAAGAATAAGTGTAACATTTTACAATTTTGGAGATCGGGGGAAACAATTAGTAGACATTTCAACTCAATTTTGATCGCGGTATTGTGCCTTCACAATGTCTTGTCATCCTCACCCTATTCTTGCCAATGAACCAGATGCTAGGTGAAAGTGGTTTGAGGAACATAAATATTATATGTTAAGTTATAGTAATGCACTTATTGATTATAAATGAACTATGATAATAAAAATTCTCTTGTATCTCGTAGAATTGTCTCTGGGCTTTAGACGGTACTTTCATACCTATCCTCCCCCCAACCGAACACAAGGCACGCTATAGGTCAACGAAGGTTGACTATGTGACAAATGTGTTAAGAGTTTGTAGTCGTAACCTACAATTTGTATACACATTGTCTGGTTGGGAAGGTTCCGCCACAGACTCAAGAGTGCTCAAGAATGCCTTGGTAAGGCCTTACGGGTTGAAAATTCCACACGGTATGTGACTTGAAAACCTTTCCATTAGTGAACATCCCTCCCTATTTCTATAAACATAGTCATGTAACACAACTAATATCATTTGTAGGTCGTTACTACCTCGCTGATACCGGATACACTAAAGGGCCAGGAATATTAGCACCTTATAGGGGTCAACGATACCATATTAATATTTGGAGGCAATGACACATGCCCCAGAGCCGGGAGGAGTTCTTCAACATGAAGTACTCCAAAGCACGAAATGTTGTGGAGAGATGCTTTGGGGTGCTGAAGATGAGATGGAGAATTTTGAGATCTTATTCTTTCTACCCCATTAGGACTCAATGTCGCATCGTCACTACCTGTATCCTCCTCCACAATCCTATTAAGCGTACAATGGAGGTGGATCCCGTTGAGGCTGAATACACAGCGTGAGAGCAGGCGAATTTACATAATCTACCACATGATGACTACATTAGAACCCTCGAAAGTACAAACCAATGGACTCAAATGAGGGATAACTTGGCAACCCAAATGTACAATGATTGGTTAGCTCATCCTGGGGGTGGCCACTGGGATATGTGTAACCCTGTTATTTATTTATTTGAATCATATTTGTTTGTAGACTTGTTAAACCAATGGAACAATGGTTGTGTTTAATTTTTCAATGTAATATTTAGGCCTTTCGTGGCTACAATTCCTACGTCATATTGTGATCGTCATTAAAATTCGGTTACCAAACATAATGGAAAGTGAAAGAACTGCGCAATCTCAAACAAGTGGTAAAGAAAAACAAGCTCGTAGGCTATGGACGCATAAGGAAGAGGAGTGCTTACTTGTTGTCATGATGGAGTATGTATACAATAAGTATAGAGCTAATAATGGTTTTAAACCCGGCTACTTCAATGAAGTTGAGAAGGAGTTAAGAAAGAAATTGCCCGGAACCATGCTTAAAGCTCATCCGAACATCGAGTCGAAGGTGAAAAATTGGAAGGATAAGTATAGTGTAATTCTCGACATTACACGTATTAATGGGTTTGGTTGGAACTATGCAACCAATTCCATTCAAGTGGATTCCCGAGAGGTGTGGGAAGAATATGAGAAGGTAACTTCTCTCCTCTTCCATTATCACTTACGAATATTGTTGTTGCCTCCCACTTAATGTATTTGTTGAATATGTGTAGACTCATCCGAAGGCGAAAGGGATGAATGGGAAGGCTTTCCCCATGTACGAGAGTTGGCAAATGTTATTTGGGAGGGATAGGGCCACCGGTGAAATTAGCCGAGGATGCGGCGGAACTTGACAATGTTCAGGCCAACCCCGTTGAAACTTTTAACCCCGATGACTTGTTCGATGAGTACTATACCCCATCGTTTGCAAATGGTGACCCGACATTTGTTGATATATCAACTTCTGCTGGGACTCCAACAAGCTTTGCCAATCCCGCCACACTAATAACTAATGTGAACAGTTCGGCGATGAATGTCGCGCCGGAAAGGCCAAAGAAGATAGTGAAGGTGGACACAAAAGAGGCGTCCATTCATGACACATTTGGGAATTTCATGGCACAAAGCAGTACGGCATTTCTTAAGATTGCCGATTCAGTCGGATATGAGGACCGACTCTCTGCCAAAAAAGATAGGGTGTTTGCCGAGCTTGAGAAGCTTAACCTTCAATTGATTGATATGTTTTTGCACACGCCATGATTGTGTCGGCAGAAGAAAACGTGGACACGTTTTATGGCATACCAGAAAACTACAGACAAGCTTGGGTGGAGGCCGTATTAGCAGAGCAAATCAAATTGAAGACCACAAAAGGATGTCTTCAAACTTATGCGTACAACGTTGAATATGGCAGAGGATGTGATTCCTCATTTTTGTAATTTACTATATAGTACTTATGACCAATTTTGTGGAGTATCGAGATTTTTTTTTTTTTTTGTAATGATTCACCGTACAACTTTAAACTTCTCATCATATATATTTCGTACTTGTTAGGGCAACGATGATGATCGTAATACTTTGAACCTTTTTGGGCAACGATGATGATAAAAGGGGATTAAACCCCCTTTATCGCTTTGTAATGATTCACTTTACTACCTTAAATATGTTTGGGCAACTATGATGATCTAATTTAAGTTGGATAATTATGCACTTTACTACTTTAAACTTGTTTGGGCAATTATGATGATCCAATTTGAGTTGGGTAATGATGATGCATTTTATTGATTGATCCAAATGCATTAGTTGGTGCAGCTATGAAGGTCTTAATGGTAATTTAGTTGTATGCTATTGCTTCTTTGATTATGTTGATTACGTCTGAGCCAAATGTTAGTTGGTATGTTGGGCAAAATGAAGGTGGAAATAAGGGCAAAATCTGAGCCCAAGTGTACTCAAGTGGTTGTGTGTGTGTGTGTGTGTGTGAGAGAGAGAGAGAGAGAGAGAGAGAGAGAGAGAGAGAGAGAGAGAGAGAGTTAGTGTTGGGCAAAATGTAGTCAGTTTTGTTAGTTTTTTGTTGGCTGAGTTTAGTTGCTGCATTGTGGGCAGTTTTATTCATAGTTTCTGGCTGTTATTAGTCTGGTTTCTGTCTGTTTTGTTTCTGATTTGGGCTTATTGTTATGCCAAGTTTGGCAAGGCTTGCATGCCCTTATTTGGGCTGTTTTGTTGCAGGTTTTTTAGTAGTTTTTTTCTATCATTTGAGCAGTTTTTTGTCTGTTCATTGGATTATTTTATTGGACAATGATGCAATATTCATTGCAATATATTAGTTGGTATTGCTTTTGCAAATTATGACGGCCTTAATGGCAACTTAGATGGAAATGGTAGTGCTATTTTGATTATGCTAAAATTGTCTGAGCCCAAGTGTTCATATGCTATAATGGCAACTTAGTGGCTGTTTTGTGGCTGTGGTTTTGACAATTTTGGTTCTACATTATGGGCAGTTTTGTGGCTGGTTTTTAGACAGTTTTGGTGCTGCATTCTGTGCAGTTTTGTGGCTGTTTTTTTGACAGTTTTGGTTGTGCATTCTGGGCAATTTTGTGGCTCTTTTTTGGACAGTTTTGGTGCTGGATTCTGTGCAGTTATGTGGCAATTTTTTTTTTTCAGTTTATTGGCTGTTTTTTTGAAAGTTTTGTAATGTCATTCTGGACAGTTTTTTGACTCTTTTTTGTGGCAGTTTTGGTACTACTTTAGTGGTGTTTAGTGGGCAGAAATGCTGGTATTTTATGGTTTTGTAGGTGGATCTGTTTTCTTAGCATACATTATTAGCAATTTCATTGCTGGTTGCTGGGCAATTTTTTGGCTTCTAGTTGGGCAAGTTTTTGGTGTTTTTCAGTCTGTTTTCCTAGGCTATGAGGATATGAAAGACAAATTTAAAGGCAAGGCACTTGTCTTGGTGGGACAACTTATAAGGGTCAATGATTTAATCACCGTTTGGCAACATAAGTTGTAGCCAAGTGGTGTACTATGCGCCGATTAAAAAAATATCTTAGTCAAGTACATATAAACATAATATTAGTATTCATTATTTATAAATGTGATAATCGATATTTTTTTGTAGATATTTCAATGACAAGTCAAGATAAAGAATCCTATTGGGTGGTTTTCGTTGGCCATATATACAAGCTGGGAGATCGCGGGACTATAGGTTAATGGATACTCAGGAAACTTGTTCAAAAGATACAAGACATTTGACGAAGCGGAAGGAGCAATGTTATAGTTTCATGAGGAAAGATACCGGCTCCTTCAAATGCAGTCGGTTCGAACCGAATATCAATCAAGTCACAGTGGTTCCTCATCCGCAAGTGATTTGGAAGTTCAACATCGAACTAGTCTAAGCACATACTTTGTTTTCTTTTTTCTTAGGTTTCTTAGCTTGTTTAATCTTCGCACATCTATTTGATTTTAAATGAATTTGTACTTTTTTTTTCAAAGATTGTGGAAATTAAAAATGTAATATAAAGACAAAGTAATCATCTTTATTTAATTTAAAATTTTATTTAAGGTACATCAGTACTGACTTGAACTTCCAACTTCTAACAATTATTATCACAAATACGATTTATTCTTCAACATCTATCTTCAACTTCCAACTTCTCCAACTAATGACATCAAAAGCAATGGGCCCAACGATTGAAATGAGGAAATTGCATGCCCCTCATCTGTCTAGCTCGTGGATTCACCTAAAAAAACATAACAAATATGATCATTTTTTCTAAAAAAATAGTTTATATACAATTGAAGGATGATTACTTAGCTGGATAAATTCATTCTAATCTTCATTATCCACAACTAATCTATTTTCATTTGGATTCCAACCAAATTCAGGAGTCAACATCATGTCTTCTATGGTGAAATAAGTCTCCTTCCACTTCTTAATCTTTCCCTCAATAATATTTTCTTGTAAAACTACCTTTGGGGAAAGCAGCAGTTATCTGATGTTGTAAGACTTCAAAGGAGGCGGGAATCATCCCTCCGTGCGCACCTTGCCAAACCCCCACATCTACAAGGCTCGTAAGATTATCTAACAACTTCTCCTCCTCCGCCTTTGTCCAAGCTCGACGCGCCATTGAAATGATTGAAAAACAAAAAAATCGAAACTATTTTTTCAATCAAGATGAGATGTGAGATGACAATATAAAATACCTTGCTATTTATAAACAATTTTACCAAACAATTTTGTTGGACACATTTTTACCTAACAAATTTGTTGCACCTAGTCCTCATTTTCAACTACCAAACAAAGTATTTTGTGATTGCTAAATTTAATTTACAAATTTCCGATTTTTACATAAATTATAAAATAACGTTTAAGCATTTTACAAATATTTCATTAATCTTATGCAATAATTAATGATAAGTATTTTCACTGTACCTACAATCAAATAATGACATTTCAACATTTTTTAGATTTACAATTTTCAGTTTTTTTTCCCGAAAAAAAAAGTCTAATAAAAGGGAGTGAGAAAACATTTTTAAGATTTCATTAATTTATTTTTTTGATTTTTTAATAATAAATACGTATTTTTTCTAGGGAGACTTAAATATTTATCCTCAGACCTCATCTCACGTAAGAATTCATCCCGATCATTTTGAACAGTTATGTTTCGATCTTTTCAGACGGTGAATTACCTATCTTACCCTTTTAATAATATGTTCATATATGTTTTATTAAATTGACATCCTAAATTAGTGGGATTCAACCATTTTTTAATTTAATAGGATTCAACCATTTCCTAATTTAGTGGGATTCAATCTCAATAATTACGGGAGATAATTATGAAAGATGATTTCAAAGTTTAAAAGATTCATAATAACCAAATTTCACCGATAAACATTCGAAAACCATATTTATTTTTTCATTTATACCATGTATTATCATGAAACCATTTGGAACATGGTGGATTGACCATATTTTTATTTTTTGCAAAATTAACATAAAAAATATTTTAGAATATATATAATATTTGTACTGACCATGTTTTTCATGGTTAATTTGTCATGAAAACAATAAACCAAAATTATGATTTCTCGGTGGAACTTGAAAACCTATAATATTCCGGGAAAATAGCCCTTTTTTGAAACATGGTGGATTGACCATGTTTTTATTTTTTGCAGAATAATCTTAAGAAATACTTCGAAATATACACAATATTCAAACTGACCATGTTTTTCATGGTTAATTTATCATGAAAAACAATAAATCAAAATTATGATTTCTCGGCGAAACTTGAAAACCCATAACATTCCGAAAAAATATGAATATACAATATTTTATTCATAAAAACTCAATAATATGAAAAATACATCATGTTTGAAACAAAAAATACCATGAAACGAAAAAGGTACAAAACTAAATGGAGCTAACCAGCAAGAACATGAGGAGATGGAGGAGGCATCGTGGACGCATGTGTATCGGACGGAGGAGTCAGGGTCGCGGAGGTGGTAGACGGCGAAGAGGAGCTTCGAGAGGTGGAAGGTAGTAGGTGGCGATGAGTTTGTCTTGGGTTAGAATCACCAGTGGCGGGCCTGCGGCGAAGGAATCACCAGCGACAGCAAAGGAGAAGACGACAATGGATTAGAACCATTAGAGAAAAATTCACTAATGTGGTTTGTCAGACCCAATAAATAAAGCAATTGCCATATTTGATTCCAATTGCAATGTGAAGGTACTGATATATATATATATATATATATATATAGAGTCATTTTC
>BPLS01000153.1:760600-804954 GCA_019656275.1 Rhododendron kiyosumense | reverse complement strand
TATTTATAAGGGTAGTTCGGGATTATCTTAAAATGAGGATGAATACTTACGTGGGATGAATTTTGAGGATGGATAATTAAATACTCCTTTTTTCTAATTATAATAAAATTAACATTTTTTTGTCCATTTAAATAACTAGGGGAAAATTAAGTCATTTGATACCTTATCCCATCATATCCACCTTCCAAATCCCCCTTCTCAAATAACCATCTAAACACCTCATTACAAATTCACCCTTCTTAACATATCACCTCTCATTACATATCCACTTTCAAATCCCCCTCATTCTAAATCCACCTAAAACAAATCCTTCATCCAAACAGGCCAGTAAAGGCTTGAACGCGAGTGACTTTAAGACGTGTTCAAATTGAATCGCAAGAGTCGAAGGAAAAAATGTATTAGAGTTCCAAAAATGTAATCCTTCCATTGTAAAAATGAGGGTTAGTTTGAAGGTGATGATTGTATATATCCCCTTAAGAAAATTTGGAATGGAGGAGTAGAATTTAGATTTTTTGTTAGTGATTTTTCATAATAAATGTCGAAAAGAAACTGCTACCATCACTTAGACTCGAGCCCCATGCTATTATAACTCATATTGCTAAGCAAATTTAAATCGAGTTTGGGAGCAATGTCAATCCAAGGTGTACATGGTGGTAGAGTATCAAAAAAATAAGAAGTTCAAACCAAAAAAATATAAGACAAATGAAATCCATAAAGTATTAGAAGGAATACAATCCCTAAGGGAAGCAAAAGCACCATAAAAGAGCAAAAACTCTCCACAAATAGAGAGAGGAAACAAAAACAATAGAGGAAGTTAGGAAAGATGAAAACATGCAAAATCACCTTTATTGAGAAAAATGGATAGGTTTTCCAAATAAAATGGAATTTTTTTTTTTAAAAGTACCCCTCGACTAGTCTGCCATGGCTCAAGGTCATGAGGTTAGGGTTTAGGGCCAAGCAATGCTCAAACCCGTCCTTACGAGCGCCTACGTATTCCTTGTATGCGATCTCCCCGCTTTGCCCAAGCCATCTTGTTCGACCTCTTAGCATGTGCGTGCTCCTTTGGTCACGCCCCGAGTGTTGTCACACTATGGTCGTCTCCTAAATTTTTGTGCTGAGCAAAAAAAGAAGTCCAAAAAAAACAGAAACACAAGCATGCATGTACACAACCAACAAATATAACTACATCCTTGAAAAGTAAATCAATCCTTGCCTCGTGACATCTAATTGAAAGTGTGCAAAGGTACAAGTGAGCTAATGCAGTTGGTACCTCATATCCAAGCATAGTAACCTTAAATTTAAGGAAGCCGATAATGCCACGAAACAATTTTTTTACTGCCACAACCATTAAATGCTCTCTTTGACAAATGGACTTCCTTGTCCTTTGCTCTCAAAAAGTAATCAGAGTCTTAATTTAATGTTCCCAAATTGTCCTTTCCTAATCCTAAAAATGCCAGCCATTCTTCTAGCTGTACAAAACGTCAAAAGTAAAGACCCACTTCTCTTGACAGCTACACAAATCCAACCCTACATAAAAATTCGGCCTTTTCCTTTGTTTCAATTTTTTTCCTTTTATATTGTTCCCCGCTTTTTTTTTCTTTGATTGGTATTAGCGAAATAATATTGTCCCCACCCCTAATAAACAAACACAAGATCAAATGAGTCTCAATTTTAACTTTTCTGCTCAATTAAAAGAGAACAAACATATCACAATAGGAAAATTTTCATGAAAAACATCTCACAATAGGAGTGCCATTTTTTCATTTGAAACAACTGGTGTAATCATTCATCTCTAATCTAGACTAAAATTTTGAAAACAAACCTCAAAAAACATTTGCCCAATAAAGTATCAATTGCTAGTACTTTTAAACTCAACAAAAACAGAAAATATCATCTCTCCTGAAAATCTAATCCTAAGCACAATCCTCAAAAAAAAAAATTGCCCAATGAAATACCAAGTGCATCCAACTATCCGGCTTAAGCTCAACAAAACAAAAATATCTCTCTTCTGGAAATAATGGAAGCCCATGTCTTCAAAGACACATTCTTCAATTGGGCACTACATTTGTCTCCAAACCACAAAATTCATTCCCTGCAATAATAAAATTTAATTTAGTTGACTGATTTTAAAGAAATACTACAACAAAAAAGTGTACCAAAAAAAAAATTTAACCTCAAGTCATCAATCCAACAAAAAGTATTCAAATGAAGTAGGAAGTGAATTTCTGCTGAGTACATCCACATTACTCCCGATGTCTTCAAGAGTAACTATATGTTCAGAATTCATGATATTTACCTCACTTTTTCCCTTACATGTTCGACTATTATGACCAACATATTTACAGATGCTACACTTTCTTGTTGCCTCCACAATCTCAAATTGTGAAGCATTCCGCTTTGTAGAGATAGTACCTTTCTTTGACCCCGATGGACGCCTTTTATGAGGAAGAATATTTGGCTCAAGAACGAATGGAACAAATGGATTTGTAAGTTGAGAAATTTTTGCTGAATGCATTCCTTTTGACTTAGAGGCCAATTGATATTTATCTTCTAAAACATGAACCAGCCTCTTGAATTCCCCCGCAATAATTTCTCTAACATCAGGAACAACCAAATATCTTCTATCAATCCTCCACTGTGTGTGTATTTCGTCAAGGGGTATTACCTTACCTTTCCAACCAATTATCTTATGTGCACAAAGAAGACTCATACTTACCATGAAGTGTCTTGTACATGTTGAACGCATTGTCCCATACTTGACCATTTCATATTATTTGAGTAGTTTCCCCAAAGCAAATGACGACACATTAGTGATAAGTTCCTTAAAAAAAAAAATATATCGCATTTGTGGGGTATTCGAATCCTTTCAGTTGACAGTTGCGCCTTTATCTCATTAAATTCATTGTCAATTGGCATATCTTGTTCTTCACTTGATGGAGATCACCGGTTCAAACTTACAAATGAAGTGTCTTATACATGTTGAACGCATTGTCCCATGCTTGACCATTTTATATTGTTCGAGTAATTCCCCCAAAGCAAATGACGACACATTAGTGATAAGTTCCTTAAAAAAAAAAAAAAAATATCGCATTTGTGGGATATTCAAATCCTTTCACTTGATAGTTGCGCCTTTATCTCATTAAACTCATTGTCAATGACAAGGCATATCTTGTTCTTCACTTGATGGAGATCACTAGTTCAAATTTGCAAATGAAATATCCTATACATGTTGAACGCATTATCCCATGTTTGACAATTTCATATTGTTTGAGTAGTTCCCTCAAAGCAAATGATGACACATTGGTGATAAGTTTCTTAAAAAATTATTGTATTTGTGGGGTATTCGAATCCTTTCACTTAACAGTTGCTCCTTTATCTCATTAAACTCATTGTTAATTGCAAGACATATCTTGTTCTTCACTTGATGGAGATCACCGATTCAAACTTGCAAATATTGTTTCAATTTTGCATGTGCATCTTCTGCTCTTGAAGAAACACGATTTCCAAAATGAGAATAATTTTTAGTTTATGTATGCACAAACTGCTCCTTAAATGGAAGCCATGTCGTTCTAATATAACACGACACTTTTTCCTTCTCCTTATACAATAGCACAAATGAATTCCAAGCTTCATTGAATGCTTGTTCATCTTGAGAGCTTTTCACTTGGTTCCAAGTAGTAAAAAATGTGGTCCAGTTGTCTTGAGTTTCAAAGTAAGGGCTTGTTCGATAACCTAAATTCAGCACTTAAAACTGAATCAATTAAGTAATAAGTGATTCAGTAGGTTTGATAACAACATTATACATTACTTAACAACTTAAGTGCTACTTAAAATGTAGGCTAAAAAGTTTGAAAAAAATAAATAGCTTTGAGCTACTTAATTCTAGCTGAATTCTTGTGTATTTGCATTTAATCACCACTCCACCACCACCACCACCACTTTGCCACCGTCACCATCACCACCACCACCACCACTTCGCCGCCGCTGCCACCACCACCACCACCACTCATCCACCACTACATCACCACCACCACGACTCCCCTATCACTCCATTACCACCACTACTGCACCACTACCACACCGTCGCCACCGCCACCACCACAATGCCACCATTGCACAACTATCACTCCACCGACACCACTCACTGTCACCATTACACCATTACTCCACCGCCGCCGCCACCATTACACCGCCACCACTCATTGCTATCGTTACATCACCATCACTCTACCACCACGATTACACCATTATCGTCAGCACTCATACGCCTCTATCGCCACCGCCGCCACTCCATCACCACCACAATCACCATTCCACCATTATTATAAGTACATTGTGACCATTAGTAAATTAAGAGAGAATCAAAACTAAAATTAATTTATCATTTTTTTAATTCAGTACTTAATATGTTTACCAAACAGCATTTTAGCTTAAAAAATTCAGCATTCAGCACTTAATTTTTCAGCATTCAATTTCAGTTTTATCGAACAAGCCCGACTTGCAATTTGCCAAAATATTTTTCTCAATGTGCCACACACAAGAGATTTACAGTTGATGAAAAAACCACCCGTATTGCATTCATCAAGGCTAATTTCCTAACCGACACAATCGCAAAAGGATGACATGTAGGACCCAATATCTTGCTGAAATTTTGCAAAGCCCAAATATAGTCTCCTTCCCCTTCTTTTGCCAAAAACGCGAAACAAGAATAGAATGAACTATTAAAACTTGAAACTCCAATTATGTCAAGTAGTGTCATCTTGTACTTATTTGTCTTATAAGTGCAATCCATCACAAAAACATTTGAATAGCTTTTGGTCATTGTGAGAAGGGTGTGCAAAAAAAAAGGTGTCAAATGCCCATCTTGGTCATATGCAACATCAAAAATAAAATCATCTTGAAAAAACTCTTCAAACAATGCCTGGATCACACTTCGCCCAGCTAAGTGTTCCTTTCGAAGTTTCACCTTCGTGTTGTAGATTGTTCTTGATATTGCTCGAAGCTTTGGATTCCTTTGTCTAAGTGAAGAAAGAATTTGGCGTGGTGGCACTCCCAATTTAGTCAGTTCTTCAATGGTTGTAATCTCTTCTTGTGACAAACGACAGCAAGAGAGATGTCCAGACATGTCACTTGAGGGTTCATTGTGTGAGCTATTATTTTCAACCCCCCAAAATCATCCTCTGGTCTCTTACAATGAATTTCAAAAGGACAATTTAGAAGACGAGTTGCCATTTTTCTTTGTCGATGCTCTATGGGAACCTTCCATTTATTTCGATAACAACCACCCCTATCACACCCAATAGTCAAATGTTTATCCATTTTAAATTTTTTTGATAAATATTGCATATCCTTGCATTGAGAAAAACTCTTGAAGAGTATCAAAAAGTTCATCACAAGATTGAAATTTCCAACCAAATTGTCCAACCAAATTGATTCCTTGTTGATCAATTTGATCACAGGAACTTCCACCAAGACTTTCAATTGATTGGTAAATATCCATGATTATTTCTCACAAAATCGACCTACATCAGAAAAATGTTTTACAAAAAAGATTATAGTATCTTGTGATGACAAAAAAAATTGAAGTATATGCATAAAGACGCACAAAAATGAGATTTACTTAAACATTTTTTTTTACAACAATAAAGCCATAAATATGCATAAGAAAGGGAAAAAGTCTCATAATAGACAAGTACAGACCCAAAAAATTGGTACCCTATTCCCCTCGTATTCTGCCGCCCCTGGGGCAAGCTACCAGAGAATGTACCATGCCATTCCAAGTTTAGTACAGAATATGAATAGGCCATTGATAAAAGAAATAAATAGGTCACTGCAACAAAAAAAAAAAAGTGTACTCCAGTTGAAAGTATAATAGCATACCTTGAATCTGATAACTGGCTCCTGTCAACTTTGTTCTCCAAAAACCCTAGTCATGGAGATGTCAAATCAGAGAGACAAAACGTACAATGGGAATGGCAAAAGTCTGTTGAGGGAATACGTAACAACAATTTAGAAAAGAAAATCAATAAAAGGGTAATTTGGGAACGTTAGATTAAGGCTCTGATTACTTTTGAGAGCAAAGGACGAGGAAGTCCATATGTCAAGGAGAGCATTTAATGGTCGTGGCATAAAAAAAATGCTTCGTGGCATTATGCGCTCCGGCTGATTTATAAGAAGAAAGCCTATATAGAAAATAACACTTCATCTGTACAATGTTTAAAGGCAAGACACAACTACGCTCTATTGCTCAGTATTCTTAAACTTGTACATTAAATACCAAATTTACATCTCTGTACCACACAATTTTCCCACCAAGAAGAAAAAAAGAAAAGAAAAGATCATTGAAAATCCGCTCAAAGATTCACATCTCTTGATAAAACATACAACATTCCTATACCTCCCAATCATATACACCCATAAAAATTGGCGAAATGATGATCGATACACAAATCAACATAAATAAACGGAAGATCCAAGGCCGCCGAGGCAAAATGGCCCCTTTTTAAATTACTCTCAGACTACTACACCGTTTACCAAATTTAACTCAAGAGGTCTCAAGGCTCCTTGGACGATCTCCTGAACCGTTCGGTTACGCCGACAAACCTCTGACAGTTCTTCGATGGAAATTGTGACGGCATTAACATCACCCCTAGATACCACCTCAGACAACGCTCGTAAAAATCTCGACCTCTCCGCCTCTGTCGCTGCTGTTGATGGGATTAGCGAAACGCTATCCCGGGCCCAATCCAAAGCTCTCGACCTATATGCTCGAGTTAATGCTAGTACGGCATAGATTACCTGCATAAGGTTCATCGAGTTTCAAGCTTAATAACATATGAATCGAAAATATGAACTTCTGCAACATCCCCTTTCCAATATACAGGCACATGTATTTGGAAGTTTTGGAGAAACTTACCGTTTCTAGTCGAGAACTTGGGAGTGCTCCAGTTAAAGAGGCAACCAAAATTCTGGTGATGGTGGGGCCCCGAGGAATTATGACATTATCTCTGATGGATGTATATTTTTCTCCCTGACTAGAGTTTGAAATATCGAATATATCGGATAAGAAAGTCAATATGGAATTGGAGGCCTCTCTGCAAGCAAGAAACAAAGTTGTAGCTACAATTTAGTGCGAAGGATGGCTAGTTATTTTAAGAATCACAAAAAAGATCCCTTAGATTTGCTACAAACCCAAAACTTACAAATAGATGAACACAGAAACAAACTAAAAAGGAAGGATGGTCGCTATGCTGGAGTCCAAGTTCATTCTTACTCAAACCACACCCAAATCTGGAGTAAGCGTTCATGCATGATTCAACCAAAAAAAGAAAGCACTCAGCATAGCACAAGAGAACTCATTATAATGGTTTGGTGAGATGATTTTCCAAGTTGCTTCAACAAAGTAGTACGCGAACAGTTACAAGCTATGTAGCACCAACACGAGAGGTGACACAACCCAACACCCCGCCAGGCAGATTTCAAAAAGTTAAGAGTACGCGGCATTTTAGGACCTGTTTGAGAAACTATTTCAAGGTATTTCATTATGTTCAGAAAAAACAAAGAGCAAAGGCTCTCATAGTTTCACTATAAATTAAATAGCAGAAACTATTTCGATGTATTTCATTATGTTGAGAAAAAACAAAAAACGAAGGCTGTCATAGTTTCATTATAAATTAAATAGGATGTGTATGTTAATTCACATTTATCATCATTCACATGCCTACATTAATCAATCATCATCTATATCAACCAAAAAAAAATCCACCAAAAAGAAAACTTTGCTAAGCTTTGACTAGAGCCTACCACTTGGTTTGACACTCCACGTGTCCTGGGAGTATCCACAGACACAGTGCCCCAAGAGTGTGCAGAGCGTGTTCTAGAATGTCGGCCAACAGAGTGGAGAGTGTACGACACCCATATGTGACCCTGCGAGATGTCCACACTTTATAGGTTTCTAGATTGGCAGTTCACAACACATAATCTCGGTATTATATCTACTTGTTGCAATTCTAACACTTATGTCAATGAAAAATGCAGTAGTTTTGCAATACAATATTTCTCTAATGCAAAATCCTAGCCATCCGTGCAAGTGAAGATTGTCTGGACATCATTAAGATTCCTCAGGCATGCTCCAAAAGGTAGTGTCCAACAATGGCATGCAATGATAATGGTGCTGCTGCCAGCATGTATATGTTCAAGAAAGGCATGCGCAACGGTACTGCTGCCCATATGATTCCTGCAAAGGAATAACTTGACCTCTTTCTGCTGTCAAGTCCAAAAGCAAGAACACCGCGCTATTACCTTCATGGTTGATTAAGTCCTAATTCCTAATATACTACAACAGGACAGCAGCCTTATCGTGGTATGGAGTATACTAGTTATGGACATTTGAGAGAAACATCAGTTTGATTCCACTCATCTTTATGTGTTTTTCTTCTTTCTGAGTAGCCAGAATTTTCCCATGGAATGCTCTCATAACCGTACATAATTTTAGTTCAGCAAGACAAAAGGGGGACTTGAATCCTGACATAACATTGACAAAGCAACAAGATACACTATAAGGTTAAGGGTTATTCACCCACTATTTTTCTAAGCTATTGAGATCTAAAATTTGAATTAAAACTTGCAACACCCTTGTCCATATGAGTGCATGTGTCCGGTTGCACCCGGGGGGGGGGGGGGGGAGGGAGAGAGAGACTTAACCTGTGCTGCACTGTGATGCCAATCATAGCACAATCTACTAGTGGTGGAAATACCGGCGAAGGGAAAAACAAATCAGGACAATAGCGGATGCACCGCGACGCCAACAGAAAACAGTCATCTGCAATGTCTGGTCTGGACGTGAAGTCCTAAAGAGAAAACTCCTCTAATCACAATCAAGGAAAATGCATTGAAAGATGGGAAGAAGAGGCAACACACTAGCAATTAACAACATACTTGGATTGTTTTAAGCAGACATATGGTGTGGCTGAAGAGCGATTCAATCAAGATTTTTAAGTAGGCTGCGCAAGATGGATCAGACCCAAATATCTGCATCACGAAATCCGACAAAGTCAGGACAAATAGATACAGCTTGAAGCCCATAAAGAAAGGAATATACCTTTATAACTTCACTCGAGAGATAAAGGAAACATGACTGGTGGTGCTGTTTATACAGGGCTTGTATCTCCTCTAGCATTGCTCCAATTGTAAGTCCCATAAACCTTTTAGATGTTCTTACCTAAACATCAATAGTTCAGCTTCATTGGAAAGAAATAAAAACCATAGTGACATACGGAATCATTAGATAACAAACATGATTTTTACAAACTAGCTCTAGAAACACCGATGGAGATCTCAGATCCCAAATTGGCATTGGATAAACATGAAATTCAACGCCAGGAAGCAACATAAACCTATAATTTCAGTATGCAATAAAGTGGAATTCTCAGGTTCTATTGAAGGCTGTTATTGAAACAAGGGAGGTAAAGATTAGGGCTGAGCAGTGTTAGTTGGCATGATGGTTACAATGACAGCTGCATCGTAGAAAGGGGGGAGAGAGAGAGAGAGAGAGAGAGCTTTACAGATGGATTAAAGTTAGGTTGGAGGCAAACTCGATCTTAAGTCCAGGTACAACAGAGCACTTCTGTAGTGGGACCCATCCCAACAAAACATCAACTTTTTGAGCTAGGTTTACTTTGTAATTGGCCAGTCCGATTCAAAAGATGTAAATGGCCTTGAATACTCAAGCACAATTTACAAGCAATGAAAGTCAAGTCTCTATTAATATATCTCATATTTTTCTTTATTCTCTATTGAAAGGCTTATTTGACAAATTCACCCAGGATTTAAAACAAAATAATTATCGAGCAAACTCACAGCATTTTTGCAAGCCCGACAAAGAGACTCCATTGTCCGCATATCCCAAGCACGACTGCAATCATTTTGAACCAAATCAGCCAGAATAGAATATCAAGTACATATGCCTGAGGGAGTTATCAATTATCCTATTGAGGCAGCAGTTTAAGGATTCTTACATATCAAAGATGGCTTTGAATAATGGCCAAAGACGTTGAACTGCATCTGCAACAGCTTCAGGGTGATTTACATATCTGCAAAATAGTTGAATGAAGCAATTGATATATCATTGCTCAAAGATTAGGGAAAGAGAGGATACAACAAAGAGAACAACAATACCTAAATATATTTGCAAGTCGATCAATATGAACTGTTAACTCACGAGCTGTTGTTTGACCCAATACCAAAGGACCTTGATTAATAACTTCCTGGTTGTTGAACACAATAAGTGGCAAATTATGCTATTAAAGTAGAACTCAATATTGGCTTCAGAAGTGAAACTGACCTGTAAAGGGGTCACAGCAGGCAAGCATAAAACCTCAAGGGCTTTCTTAGCATGGTCTGAAGGAAGTTCTGTAATAACCACACTGCGAAGCAAGGTGGAATAGAATAAAACGAAGGAGATTTTATGTACTGGGGTAGCCTAAAAAGTTTTCAAGCAAACGAAAGTACCTCAAAGCTTCAACCAGATGCAACGAGTCCTCAGCAGAGACCTTAAAGGTACCTTCTCCAATCATAGCCCTTTGGTATATATGGAAAAGACCATCTAAGGATCCACAAAGCTTCTTGCCACAGTCTAAATAAATAGGATAATCAGCACTGTGAACAATAGTAGTAAAGTATCATGCTGTAGCTATATAGCTGGTATGAGATTGCAGGTTGAATGACAACTCTAACTATGATACACGACGTCGAAAAGCTCAAAGCCAAAACACCACAGAATTAAAATCAAACTCCAAGAAGACGACCCAGAAAACATGTCACCAAAGCTGTGACATAGTAGACTAGAATGCAACATAGTGTGAAATACACTACAATGGGACCTATCATTCAAGATTCACTTTTTCAGCATTTTTAGACTCAGGAAAGTTGAATGCAAAGATATAATTTTGTTGGTTAGGCACACTTGTAGTTTTCTAACGGCAGCTAAAACCTTATGATAAAAAGCAACAACTAAACAAGATCACTAATTCTGTAATTATCACTTAGCATCCTTTAAGGAGAAGAGAAAAACCAAGGACCATATAAAACTTGAAACTCAGGTCCGACTGGCCAATGGTAAATACATCAAAGCAAGTTGCATAGAAACCAACAACTGAAGCATGCATGACCGGTCCAAACGGTGGAGGCAATATTGGAGTGAAAAAATCGCGGTTCAAAAAAAATATTGGAGTGAAAAATAATGGCATAAAATACTTGACAGTGGAGAGTCTATACCGTTGCAGATGTGTCTAAAAGCCAAAGCAGCAGCAGCTGCAGTATCTTCAGAGACATTCATGCCACTCACAAGAATATCTATAAGTGAAGGCAAGAATGAGAGTCCAGTAGGCGCAGCATCAAGCCATTTTGAATAAGCTCCAATCGTTAAGCACACTAGAAGAAGAGGAAAAGAAAGAAAAGAAAAACCGGACATGTATTAGCTTATCTATGATTATAAATAGATAATGCTATTAAGGGCCATGGTTAGTGCCTTGGTGGAGCTTTTGGGGTTTAAACCAAATTTATGGGTCCCTTGGGAGTTGGGAGGGATAACAAGCCATTTCCACGGTAGCACCATAGTCCTCTTTTCCACAAACAGAAAATACTGTTGATTACTAAATAAAGAAGGATATACTACCAGTTGTTAGAAGTTGGGGTTGATGAGGAAGTTTGGGAAGCAAATACATAACCTGTGTGTAGCAAACAAAACCTTGAATAGCAGGGAGAGAGATAGTCTAACAAAAGTAACTAAAAGGAAATCACTCAACAGGAAAATGCATAAATTATTCACCTTCAGAGAAAAGGTAACATGAAAAAAAATCCCAAAAGAAAGTTAAAACAAGAGACCACAGCAAAGAGGGGGAAAGGGGGAAGTCATGTTGCAGCCTTCACATCTAGCAAGAGTAACCTGAACTACATTCGTACCTGAGGCATTACTTCAGCTTCCACGACAGAAACATAATCTGATATAGCTCGGATACAATACAAAGCGGCCTCCGCTGAACGCCAATTGCTATGTTCACCATTTCCGGAGCTCCCTCCAGGCTAAGAAAAAAATCGTAGCAGAAAATTGTGAGACCCTGGCTCAGAAAAAATCACATGGAATAAGGGAACCACTTACAGATTACTACAACAATCCACTTCACAGCCTCAATAAAAAGATAAATGGGAAATGAAAAGGAAAAGAAGAGGGTGTCGTGGTAAGAAATACGAATTACATAAACATATATTATAAAAGTTATCTGAATTGGTAAACTTCAGGAGCTTACAATCACAATCTGAGTTCAATCAACAGTACAAGTTCCATTAGATAATAGCTGATCAAAAAAAAAAGTTCAAATAGATAAGATAATTACCCAAATATTCTCAGAAATCTGATTTTGCAACCAATGATGTGCACAAAAATTCTTTGCAAACATCAAGTTGCGACAAACATCATATAAGTACCCAAAAAAAAAAGACAACCAACATACCATGCACTCTAATAACTTCAATCTCGATTTCTCACAAATAGATACCTAAAGTTCAACTCCTCTTTGGTTGCTTTGATATCAGTACCAAGTTGAACAAGGCCAAGAATGTTGCTCAAAAACATCGGCATAACTATAACCAAATACAACACGTAATACTCCTGATTCTTTTTTTTTTTCTTTCAAGCCGCTTAAATTCTTAAACCCTGCAAAGCAATCAAAGTATGCCCGTCTTTCATTTGACTTTGTAAGATTCTACAAAAAAATGGTTCACCTTATTAAACTAGGTAAGCTTCAGAGAGGCGGTTCCCTGAAGACTAGGCTCTTAAAAAAAACAATGTCCCTCCAGCAATGAGAAAACTCTACCTTGCTTGGCGTTAGCTATAGAGGATTCTGTCGCCGCCCACCTACCTTAACCACCTAGACTAGTGATGTAGCCTCTTTCGACTACACTGATATAGATGACAATGCTGCAGAATTTGCTTAACAACTGTATCGCTGTCTAATAGATCAACCTATGACATGCTTATCAAAAACCATGACTAAATCCTATATCATATAATTTAATTAGAGCTAGACTGGCACAAGCTCCTACCGGTTTTCAGCTGTATCCTGGACCTTTTTTTTTTAATACCTAAGAAGCTGTGGCATCAGAAGAATGTCCAATTCATATGTTTGAACCATCTCTGTTGATGAAATAATCTTGGACCCGAAATAAGAACTATTTAAATCAGAACCAGACTGAATAAAAGGTTCCAAAACTTTAAAAAACTTTAGGGAACTGCTCAAAATTTTTCTTACAATTGGCCACACCAAGGTGAAAGGATTTGAACCTAAACAGATGCTCTGACCAGACTGCAACACACCTTGTCTTAACCACTCACTGGCTCTTAGACATTCGCCTCACTACCAATTGCCCTGCTCCTTATCTACGCTTAATGTCCATACCGTACATTCTTTTTCGCACAGAGCAACCTCGACCGGCAAAACCAACGCCTTGTCAAACGTACTTTGATTTTGTCAAGGTTCTCGCGGGCATCTTGAAAGGCCGTTCTCATCCTTACATTGGATTGCAGGCTGCACCAGTTCAAAAAGGATTTAAGAAACCTCGCGTGATGACTCAGCAATCTACAAGCCCGTGGGTATTCTAAAAACAAGAAGGCTTTAACATAGAGCATTGGGAAAGCAAGCGCTTAAGATAGAAAAGGTCACCAAGCTTTTTCTTACTGAAGGAGCAAGCCAGTCGCAGGTAGAAAGCTGAGTCAAGGGATCAGATGATTGGAAGCCGAACAGGGAAAGAAAGGAAAGGGATGTGTAGGAGCAAGCAGCTTGATTAAATTGATGGGTATGTGTAGAATACACTTTCTTTTTGTTATTAAACTTAAAGAGAACGGAAGTGGAAGATAACTTGAGTCTTGAAGAGAGGATGTGACAAAGTGAATGTAAGGACAGCGATGCAAGCCCTGGTAGTTCCTTTCCTTTTATCAAGCTGAGGCACATAGCAAAAAGCTGACATCACCTGTATCATTTTTCTCCCGGTTCCCTAGATTCCCTTCATCTACTTTCTCTTCTTTTGATGTCTCCCTCTCCTCCCCTTCTCAATTAAACCACTTCCTTAGCTCATTCTTCAGCTGGTACATAAACCATGAAGCTGCCTTTATTAAATATATGAACGCAACCTAATAGCCTTCAGCGGACTTCAAGGTAAGCATTTTGCAACATTCCATCAAAAAATGTACGGAGTTTCAGGAAACTATCAATTCAAAAGTTAGTCTGCGAAACGAAATGCCCAAAGCCCAAATCGAATTATCTAAAATCTGCGCATAATCATCTAAAAAATAAGCTATAAATACAATTAGCAATTTTTAACACCACAAGAAATTCCAACTACAAAATTTGCTCTTTAACCAATACCAACATTTTTTACAGTAAATATATAGAATAGACCAATTAGCATTATGAAAAACACTTTAAGGCATCAAAGAGAATGACTACGCACCTCAACAAGCTTCATGTAAAGAATCTTCAATGTTGCTTCACCTCCTAAGACCAATGCTGCATCAATTAAGACATCCGCTACATCTAGCAACATCACAAACTTAAATTAGTCTTCTGAAATATCGAATGGTAGAACTCCCAAGATAAAGATCATAAATGAACTATCAAAAGACTCGCAAATTGACTGCATTATACAACATACATGTATTACACAAAAACAAAAACAAAAAAAAATCTTTGAAATATCTGGAGACAAGCACATGACAAAGAGTTACTTGATTAATCACTCAGTTAAGAGGAAAAACAAACTAAAATATCGATTGAAGCATAAAGGAGAAAAACTGTTGAGGAGAAAATAACATAACATCATAGAGTCTTCTGATATGTTACTAGATTAAAAAAATATTCACATCCTTGCATGGCTCTGTATGGAATCTAAAATAACAGAATAAAATATCTGGAAACACCATCCAACTGCACAATAATCATCTGCAACTGCAAGGGATGCTATAGGCCAGTCAGCTAATTTACTGCATATAAAACACTCAATTTGATACCATATCTAGTTTTCTTGAAATCCTTAAGGTCCTCCCTTGAAAGGTCTGCATAGTCCTGGGGATACTGAACTCTGAAGCTAACCTGCAAGAGGGAAAAATAGGTACATTGGTCAGCCACTATTCTGTGGAAGGCATTAACAATATCATAACACCGCTCAGCCGAGTTACCTCCAGTTAAGAAGGTACCTGTTAACAATTTACTTTTTCCATGAACAACATATCGGACAAAATTGTAGCTAAGAAAGATATTATGTTCCGCTTGTTTATAAGAAAACCTGACCATACTTTGAGACTGAAAAAACTAACAAAAAAGGAAATCCAGTTTACTATACTCTTCCAGATACCTGCATATCCTCACAACGAACGAGAAAGACGGATAAAGTTTGTTCCATGTTAATTTGACATTGCCCATAAAACTAAATGTTTCCTCACATCTGGACAGTTTGGAATTGGTTTCACATCACATCTGAACGGATAAACTTTACAGTGTTCAATGCTGATGCTAACAACACAATGAGCAAACTTTACAGTGTTCAGTGTTCAATGGGGTATATGTGTTTTGAGCTTCTTAAATGGATAATTACTTATCAAAAAAGAAAACACAATGAGCAAATTTTACGTAGACTCACCAAGGAAACAAGTGATTCATATGATGAACAAAAAACCAGCAGCCTCCTATTTCTTTCTGCTTCTATGGATGCTTCATTTCCAAATGATACATAGGAATCTCTGCAAGATTACAATTGTCAAAACCAGAATTTGTTATTAAGACCTACTGAATTGACAATTCCAGAAAGATTTACCTCTCAATCAAGTATATCTGAAGATTGTGCCAGAAGTTGAATGTCATAGAAGCAATATCATATTCAGGGTGTGAAGCAACTTCCAACAATGCATGCACGATCACCATCGACTCATCAGAACCTGCAACAAATATGTTTTCAGCAAAGAGAGTAAACTAATGATAAAGATTCAGAGCTACAGGAAAAGCCATACTGAAGAGAAAATCGCCATTAAAAATACCTCCTAGTAATCTGGAATACAAAGACTAGCGACAAATGATGGAAAGAACCAAAATAAAAGGAGACGATACCATTTGCAATTAATTCAAGATATGAATCACCCATGTCAGCAAACAAACGAGCAATGGCCTTAACATCCTCCTCATCCTGAAAATAACGTGAAGAGGAAACATTTCGATTTCTGCCATTGTGTTTCGAGTCAAAAACCAGCTTAAAGAATAAGACAAAAGTAAATAAAACAGGAAAAGTCACAACCTCACAGATAAAGCAGTATAGACAACTATAAATTGCCGTGCAGTAACCTTAATGTTTCATTTCTACCTCAAACAATTAAATGGAATTAAGTCTAACAAAAGCCAACAAAAAGAAAAATAATGTCAGCAAACAAAGCAGAACGAGATTTTCTTCCAACACCAACACAAGAACCTTGTCTTCCAATACTTAATTTGACAAGCTTTTAAACCCGAATAAAAATCACATCAGAAACAGTGGTGCCCTTGGCTAACACTAAAGGTGGACATCTTTACATATTTGTAAGTCAAAAACAGCAGACACTGAAACAGTGGTGTACTTTCTATCATAGGTAATTTATATGTTGAATGAGGTTCACCATGTTCCAACTAACAGCTCTTGCAACAAAGAATTCTTCAAAAAGGTAACAGAAAACTTCACTTTTTAGGAAGAGCAAGCAAGGCCCAAGAAACAAAATAATATATCTTAATTATGGACCAACCCCATTAAAAATCCTAGATTCCTTCAGAAAAGAGCAACCATAAAACACTTCCACAATCTGTTCCTCTCCTGGAATTAGATTATGAAAGGATAGATTTATGCTATTTGTACTCTCATACACAAATCATAACCTTGGAATTCATGCAAAGCCAAATAACTCAGAAGTATAACTCAACAATACTAGGAATTTCAAAGCTAATTTATGATCAAAAGTCGAACACAAGAAAGTTATAGTTACAATGCAAAAAACCTAAGAAATCTGGAACGAATAGAAAAACTTATGATCCGGTAGTTACCAACTTACAGTACATATCAATATCAATGAATTAACTTAGAATCATGAAGACATTAGTAGAATCAAATCACAAAACTAGAACAAGAAGACACAAACCCAATGTTATGGAAATCCACTGACGAGTTTTTACATTGGATCCCAGAATCTCAAAAGGCACGTCATCTATATAGATAGATGCCTATATTCATATGGGGTCTTCTAAATGCAGAAAAATAAAAAATGTAGTATTACATGAACCAATCGGGCAATTGTGAAACAAGACAAACAAGATTTTTCTGGAGCGCAAAAAGGTCGCAACACATTAGTGCTGAACATACAGGTAGAGTATTGTCGTCATTACCTTCTACTGCTTTTGAGCTGTACTTCTAAAGAACAGTGTTTAAAAGTTCAAGCAGAGATCAACCAACTATCGAAACGTACCGTCATGGAGAACACATTATGACAGGCGAAAAAACAAAGAAAAAGACAGACAGAAACGCCGATATACGACAAAGACAAAGACAGAAACGCCAATATACAACACTGTTTTTCTGAAGCCAAAAAATAAAATTCAACTTGAAATAACAAGGTTACTTATAAGCCAACCGTAATTTGGTTGAAACCATCAGCAATGTGTGGAGTTAAAACAAGAACAGCTGAAAAAAGGCTTGAGAAGGTTTTATATGAGTAGATGGGAGTCAGTGAAGGGAAGTCCACACAATGGCGACCCCACAGTGGTAGTAGTGCGGTCGGGCGACCCCACGGAAGAGAAAAAAGCTACGCTTAATATACTGAATTTTCTTTTCCAAATTAGTACATGACACCATTATAATTTGATGATGACACCACACTTGATTATTTCTCCACTTGAAATTCACCTTCTCCTCCGTAGAAATTAAAACTTAAAACATCAACCCATTACATTATTTCCCCACTTGAAACCACCTCACTCTTTGCAGAAAACTTATTTGGTGGTCTTGGTCCACACCTCTAAGTGTATGGGCCCACAAAAGTGTGCGGCGTTAAGAGGTTTTGGGGCACTACTATGGGAAACCCCATCAAATGCAATTGTAGAAGTTCTTGAGTTTTTTTTTTTTGGTGAAACTGAAAAGAAGATTATTAGTGCATACCTTTTGATATCTTTTATTTCTAAGTTGAAATGCTTGTTGAGCTTTTGATATGTTTTTTGTCAAACTACATTATTAATTGTCATTACTATTGATTTTTTTTTTAAAATAATTGGTAAGAGTATATGCTTATGAATGACCCAAGTTTCCAAAATCTTGGAGTTGCCACTGAGTCCACTCATAACAAAAGTGCCCTCTGGCCACTTTAACCAAAAACAAAACAAAAAAAATGAAAGAAAAACAAGAGAATTAAACTGCCAAAGGTAGTCAGATAGGGAGGACCAGTTCTAGCAGTACAGAATCAATATCCGAAAGCCATGTTTATTCCTCTCCAGCTATCAAATACCATAATAAAAGATGGTAGGCCGTGGGAAAATAGTTCACCAATAGAAGTCAATCATGTGATGACTAGCTTCAGCTTACCATGACAATTCCAGTTCTAGCTATATCGGCATATCGCCCTTATCACAGAATCAATGCCAAAAAACTATGTTTGTTTCCTCTACAAACATCAAATAGAAAAGAACCAGAGAAGAAGATGATAGGCTTTGGAAAATCTTCACATTCGCCAATAGAATGTGATGACTAGCTTCAGGTAACTTGAAATGGTACCATGCTTCACCATTTGCAGTCTAACACACCATCCAAGAACAACAATATGAGTAAATTTAGCCTGTACCACCCCCATATAGTTTGGGGCAGCATGGGAGGGGGATGTCTTCACCATTATAAGCAGAAAGTCTACTTATTGTATTTGTTGGCCATCAGAACACCAGAGAAAGGAAAATTTGACGAAGCAATACCTTTGAAGAATCTCTAAGCTGTGACTTAAGGCTCATAACTTGAGGCACAATCACTTGAATTAAGGGCATATGTGCCACAACTCCACCAGAGTTTCTTGCTGCTGTGTAATGTATTAATTCAGAAATTACTGCAAAACCAACAAAAGGATAAAATATGAATCAGAAAGAAAAAAAAAAGTTTGTTAAGTAGAAACAGAATAATTGGTACGCAAAAATCTTGGCATTTAGAAAAAAACCAGTGTAAGTTTAAGTGTATGTCATGGGACAAACTCCATAACAAACTGCACCATCATAACATGTAAAAACTCAGTCTGCATCTATCTATTCTATTCTATAAAGGGGGGAACACAACTTGGCTCACCCCAAAGCTGAAGCTGTATGGACTTTTCTTTAACCCAATATTGCCCTCAACCAATTCACTAATGTCCATTATAATTTATCTTTCATTGGCACATAATCATTTGGGCAATACAGTAAATTGCCCACACATAACTGCCCACCATGTTAACCCCCACGATCTTACTGCAGCAGTAAATTAACATCCTCTCTCTGAAGCAGTTAGCCCACTGGTTATACAACGCCGTGTCAATTGCTCTGGGCTCTCTCTAGCCAGTGCCGACTTTGAATTCCTTGGAAGCTCAAACAGGGACTAAAATCATGGTTGCCAGCAGGATTGAAAAAGACATGGAGCGGAATAGAGACCCATGTTTGTGTTCTCCATTTTCCCCTCTTCCATTACACACAATGTGATTTGCTTTTTGGTGCATGTAATGGGGTTATAATTTTACATTTACCAGTAATGTTCCTTAGAAATTGTTTTCGAATAAGCTACAAATATCTACCCACATATAATTTGAAAACTCCCCAATTGCTTTTTGTTTTATTGGTGATCGTGATCTGAGTTGCTGCACACGCATCACGCGTGGCCCAACTTCTAGTAACAATAACTAAGAAAATAAATGAAAGAAAAAGAAAAACCCACAGATTTCCTACACTAGTTAAGAGCTTAAGGTGTTAAAGAGAAGAATAAGATTTTATGACCACATATCTCACATGCCCTTTACGTGGCATGGTTTTTGTCAATAAGCACGCTAAATACTGTCATCTAGCTTCTGAATTACTCTCATCTTCATCACGTTCTGAATTATTCTTCTCCTTTTTAGATATTGGCATGCAAGAATTTATGACCACAATCTCACGTTTCTCTTTCCTTTTTCCTTAGTATAATCTCCAAAACTCGACACTCAAACAGGGCTTGGATCATGTCCGATATGTTTAGTAGGTCATTCACCTTGAAATCATATTTTGTTATTCAAATGGCAAGAACTATGTATAGAACTCAATATCATGCATGAAATATCCCAAGGCACCTTGTAAATATCTTTTAGAAAATAAAAGAAATATCCGCACTTAGGAGTATAAATATTATGGCGTGCCCCCATGTCCTTGAAATAGAAGTTAGATGAATCCAACACTCAACGCAGACCCGCACCTGACACATGTACCCAAGCCAACATAACATAGCTTTTCTTCCTTTTCAGCGGGTCACCAATGCATATCAACATAGCTATTTGTTAGTCATCAAAATATAAAGGTTGTTTGTTGACTAATATCCAGTTGCAGCACCTAATCTCCGCCAAATATATGATGCATTTTGATAACAATCCTTCTAGATATTACGACTGTCACAGGGTCATCTGTCCATGTTTTGCTACTTCTTTTGTTTATCTTTACCAAGAGTACAAAAAATTATACTAATGCAATCAAAATCCTTCCTACAGTTGGTTTCGGTCAATGGACATCACCAATAGAATCCTAATATCTTCCAGGCCTTGGGACCACATTTTCGAATTCCCTTTTATGTTAATAACCTTCCGAATTTGAGTCACAAAGCTGACTGACGCGATTTGTGGATCCCTCACATCAACTGTATGAGTTTCATATATCAAGCACATACTCAAGTATGTGGCACAAAGTAGTATAACTTCAAATGGAAGGAAACTCAAACCCAGTAACTTGTATTTTGTTTCATATCACAATACTATGTCACAATTAGTAGCATAGTAACATTAAAATTTTGATCTAATGCATGTTCTCGATAGAAAGCAACAACCTCATGCACCAATAGATATAAACTACCCATGAATAACGTGCATAGAAAGAATCTTCGACGACAAAGGAACTGATTACGCATCAAGGTCAGAAGGGCTGATATGGAAGGGAAGATTCTGTCTATGATGAACCTGCATCAGGATCAATCCTCTTGGCAGGAATTCTTTTACAATTGGGAAACTATAGGTTTTTAGATTATCAATACAGAATGTTTGCGCCAAAAATTCTCTCAATTGCTCGCTCTCTCAACCATAATGTATATATTTTTTATTCTTCTCACACGTCTCTTACCATAATGACAAAGTAATTCTCATTTATCCTTGAGGTAATAATCGACTTTACTCATACCACCCATTTCCCATGACACAGATATATGTTAGCACATGGAAGGCCATTAACACCATCTCTAAACTAAAGGTGATAGCAGTAGTTGTCAGAAAAGTACCGCATTCCAGATGTTAACTAATTGCATTCAAAACATTGAGATACTGTTTATGCCTTAGAAGCAATTAGTAATTACCAAACAAATCACAAAAGTGAGGCTCTCAGACCTGATAAAGACTATGTATCATTTTAAACGCAAAGACAGGTCTAAATCATAGTGGAAGTGTAACCAAATAAAAAAGTTTAATTATGCAAACTATAATACCATTGACAGATGCCTCGAGTAGGATATCAGAACTCAAGCTAGAAAGAGCTGTCAGCACCAATGGATGAGAAGCAAGCGTAGAAGAAGGAATCCTGAAACGAAGAGATATTCATGAGTTCTATCTTGTAGAATAGGATGGGAAGTTATTCAAGAGAATACCATTATTAAAGAATCCTCGAAACATCCACATGCCAAAATTATCAAAAGCAGGAAGCTATCAGTTTCCATGAAAGCCACACGAGTGTACATGGAGAGAGAAAAAGAACTATGTTCACTATATGCTAACTTGCGTAGAACAAACCTATTGATACTATCAGATTTAGAGTTGTATAAAGTTCTAGTTCATTAAGGAAATGGGAAAACCTTGTACACATATTTAGCAAAATTCACAACCTAGGAAGAAAAGTCCCTTGTGCCTCGAAAGCACTGCTATGAATTTTCGTAACATGTAATTATTCACATTGAAAATGACAAAAATTAAATATAATAGATACTATACAAATAAACACATCCATAAATCTATATCAGTCCATATAGTATACAATCTATTCCCTTTGTTGCATGGTTCCAAAATTCAGGAAATCCAGTAGTGCTTTTACTTTAAGTGTACATGCTTTTTGTTGACAAGAGTCCAGTGTCAGTGTACATACATGTTTCCTTTTTTCTAAATTATCTCTCCCTCCTATACTTTTCTGTTTTGTTTTACTGACTCAAAGAATAAGGAACAGATGCTAAATTGAGAAACCAACTTCTCTTATTGCATATGAAGATAATGAAAAATAAAAATAAAAAGAAGAAGCAAACTCTTCTGGCTAGATCTTGGGTTCAATTCACCTAAAAATGATTATTACCAAAACATTGCTCTCTTTGGGATTGCAATGAAGCAAGTCTGCAACTGTTGGAAATGTGATCCAATATTTTCCTACAAAACTGACATTAAAAACCAAAATGTGCTTGATACTGCAAACAAGTAGCCGTGCAACGAAGGAAGGCCACCAATACAGGTCTATGAACAAGGTGAAAGTTGGGAAGAGTGGTAAGAACCATCCTTGGCAATATCACCTCTTACTTATCCAATAGAAGAAAGAGTGAAGAAAAGGACAGAAAGCATTGACTGGGACCAACTTGCAACCATCACACGCCAGCATCATCAACTTTGTCAACTAGTTTTGTACATTGCGACCACCTTGTGCCAGATTGTCCCAGAGTAGAATCAAGTACGTATAACCGTACCAGCCTACCAGGTATCAAAAGGGGGTTGTTCTAGTTTGGTCCTAGTTTGGCAAATTCTGTAAGCTAGTTTCTTCTCCATTTTGTCGTCTTGATGCTTGTCCTGGTTCTGTTCAAAACCGGATTGATGTGATTTTCTAATGTTTGAAAGAAGATTGATATGGTTTTGTTGAAAGGCTATCAATCAATGTTGGTTGTGAAAGGATGTTAGTGGGTTGGTGGTGGGGTATCGTGATTGTTCTATCAGGTGAGGCTCACAAATCACAAATACTCTTATGGATCATAGCAGACCAATTGTGCAAATGCGTTGAGGCTGCTTCTAAAACATCTCATTTAGAAGACTGATAAGAACTGATCAAGGGAAGGAGAGATCTTTAATGTACAGTCTATTTAAGCTTATCAATTCCATGAGTTTTGCATCCCGAATAGCTGGAGATAAAACAAATAAATATAACCAAAATTCTCCACTAGAATACTTATTCAAACAAAAGATGCCCACTCTAGCAGATCCCTATCGTAGCAAAAAAGTTGATACTATGGTAAGAGATCACAAACTTATGTAAAGCATCACCAAATACCGACTGCTGGACTCTTTGGAAGAGCTTGTGACATTCACGTCTCACCCATACAGCACCTTAGATAAATTATGCTGTAAATAGCAAATGATTTTTGCCATGAGGCATGTTTCATTGTATGAGCAACAGGAAAAGCCAACCAAATATAGAATCAAATGAGATAACATGTGTGATAAGGTTACTATTATTCAGGAATTCCTTGACAACCAAAGCAAAGTCATGGAACAAAAACTGAAATGCATACACAACCGTTACCAAATACTTTCTTTTCTAAGAGAAACGAATATGGAATAAAAAAGAACAGACATACACACCTATGCCTTAGACGAAGCCAGGAAGCAAATGCCTCAAGAACCTGCCAGAAATAAATGTTGAGATATTCACAAAATTGTTACGCAAAACCCAGGGGTAGTACTTCAGAGGCAAAACATAATCTGATTACACAAGTTCCTTAAAATACATTCTTTTGGGGAAAGGACCGCAAGAAACTCTAGTAAATAAACAAAGACATGTAGACTGTATACAAGCATGGAAAACTAGTGCAACTAGTAGGACGAGAAGTGATGCCAGCTAGACAAAGATTAAATTCTACTGGACAATTCCTTCAGCCAAACACTTTAGAGCCTAGTCAAGTCACCAGACTCCAAGCTCTACTTTCTCCAGCCTCCACTTTACATCATTAGTTTCAAATTGATCAGTCATCAGCAAGTGCAAGAAGTCAAACAAATGGAAGGATCACGAAAACTAACCACAATCCAAAGAAATTTTTAAAGTAACTATTTTTCAATGAAACCAAAAGTCGGAGACAGCTACTCACTCTCAGTTCTGGAACCAATATGCATCTCACCGAAACTCAAAAGATAGAACTAGATCTTATCTGCAAGCGTATACTCTAATATTAAACAGAAGAATCTCTTAAGCAAGCAACAAAGAAGAGCTCCCACCTGCTCCGTAAGTTCACTAATATTCAAACATGCTCTCAAGATATCAAGAGCAACCTCCATAAGAGAGGCAAGTTCTTTCTCAAATTGGCGGCGTCTATCGGGACGAGCTGCTATCTTGTAGTTAAAAGCTTCCTGGCAGCGAAACAAAATAGTTGTGAGAAACTTCCCATGAGGCAAGTATACAGACAATGTTAAGCAAGGTACACAGCCAACCATTCCCTCCTCCCACACCCCATTTAATCCACTACAATGGAACATAAACTTGAACACACCTTGGATGATGAAGAAAAAATTGTACACACCACACCTTTTTCCAAAATTTCATGAAATAGTCATGAGAAACTTGCCATGAGGTATAGTAGGCACATATTTATAATCAAGTTACATGGCTAACTATTCCCTCCCACCACATCCATTTTATCCACTGCAATAGAACACACGTATTTAAACTCATGTATCATGTATCTACATGCCACACCTCATCCTCGATTTAACTGGCCGGCCATTCCCCATCACTTTCCCCACATGCTTAAATAATCTTTGTGCCAAATTCATAAACCACTGTCATCTTACCTCACTATGTTTCCATCAAAAGAATTAAACTCAACGTGGAAATCAATACACAGAAATTCATGAATTTTGAGTCAACACATCAGGAATAAAACAGTTACCAGATAAAATTGCATAACAGGTTACCATTTTCTACAAGAATAATTAAAACAAGAGAAAAATCCCCTGTTAAAAACCATGAAAGAAACCACAGCTACATTAACTCAGTAACTAACATATTTCCAAGAAGCAAAACTGAAAATTGAAGATACAAACACCACCATCAACTCAGTAACTAACATATTACCAACAATCTCACTAATACTAGGAGACACAAACACCGCCATCAGCTCAGTAACTAGTAACATATTTCCAATAAGCACAACTAGCAATTGAAGACATTGGCACACTTCAATAAATACCGCTTTGTGTAGTAGCTAGTACTATTTATGACATTGACAATTCACAGAGTTTGAAAATTATGCCTTGGGTGACTTATTCGAATAATGGTTTTTGTTCGAGAGAAGAGAAAAAGTGCTTAGGTTTGGATTAACCCTGACACACATAAGTTATTGATGTATAGTGTGACTAACGCTAAAATATATAACTACTAACACTACCATTTAAACTAGAGAATAAATATCACAAATTCCCTACTTGTTACACACTAACGGCAACCGTGCCTTAAACAACAATTTAGCACACATGTCAACCAACAAGGCGCCTGTAGACACAAAGGGAGTTGCTATGACACCGCCTTCCAATTTTTCTCGAACAAGATGACAATCGACTTCAGTATGCTTAGTCCTCTCAGCTACACTTTGACCACTATATCGTCAAGAAAGGAGCACACCTATATATCTCACAGGTGTAAACCATATATCCGCCAAGAAAGGTAGAACATCCTGGATCTCTTGTCAGATGGCCCTCTTGCCTACCCTGAATTGGTAAAAGCCTCACCAAGTGCCCGCTTATTAAAATAGTGCACATATTAAAATAGTGCACATCCTAGAAGGGCCTTGAGGTACTTCACAATTTTAAGAATAGCTTTCGAATGTGGAATACTTAGAGCAGACATAAACTGACTCACCATACTAAGCTACTAACTGCAATCAAGGATTCTAGATACAACAACGTGGAATGGTGAGATAGTTAAACTTACCAACCACACAACGATACTAGTCAAGATTAGAGACCAACACCCCCTCATCAACAAAAAGTTTGGCATTGGGATCCATAGGCGTATCCATGGGTCCCGATCCCAGCAAACCAATATCCTCCAAAATATCCAAAACATACTTCTTCTGAGATAAACCAATTCCATCCTTAGATTTAGCAACCTCAATACCGAAGAATAATGTAACTTGCCCAAGTCCTTGGTATGAAACTGACGTTGTAGAGAGTCTTTCAACTCATCAATGCATTTCTGATCACTACCCATAATGACAATATCAACGACATAAACCATCGACAATATTTTACCTCGATCAGAGATAAGAGATAGAAGACAGAATATTCAATATGACGATGACGCATGCCCAATCGTAAAACTGCATGACTCAACTTGCCAAACCAAGCTCTAGGAGACTGCTTAAAACCATACAGAGCTTTGCGAAGGCGACACACCCGATTACTCTCCCCTTGAGCAACAAACCCGGGTAGTTGCTCCATGAAGATTTCCTCGTGGAGATCATCTTGACATCCAACTGAAAAAGAGCCAAGCAAGATTGGAGAAGGGGAGATAAGAAGCCGAACAGAACCAATATTGGCAACAGCCAACAGGAGAGAAGGTCTCTACATAACCAACATTGTGCGTCTATATATTAGCAACAAGGCAAGCTTTATAGCTTTCAGCAGACATATCATGATTCATGAAAGTATTTCATAGCAAACACGCATCATGATAGATCTAAGCGTTGCTGGCAAACAGGTGGTCAACGAAGTGTGGCATCCAAGGGGAGATTGGCGGCGGAGGGTGGTGGTTGGCGGAGGATGGGATAGTATCACCTCCCTAATACCATGTTGGAGAGAAGAGAAAAGAATAAGTGTTTAGATTAACCCTAACACACATACTAATGCTCAAATATATCACTCCTAACAGTTTTCATATAACAATTCTATTTGCCAATCCCCTGCATTAGCTATAGGATACACAATAAAGACCACAAACAATAAACCATAGCAGACTTGCAGGGTTCCAAAAGAAGACAACATAGAATAAAAGATTGCGTCAAAGCTTGACGTGCAAGTTTTCGTACCAATGGATCCAAGATCCGATGGAAACTTTTCGATGATGCAATTGACATCATTCATCCTTTGCTCGTTGCTAAGCAACAGAGAGAAGAGATTTCATTCAAGCGTGAAGTGTGGCAAACAAGTGCTCTCTTTAGTAATTAACACCATGAAATGCAATAACACCATGTCCAAAAAAGCAATGACAAAATTTGGTTTGAAGGTTGAGCCTTATCCCAATCCTTATCATGTAGCACGGATAACCAAGCTTGACGACCAGCACCCCAAGACATTCTATATTGGTGAGCTCACAAAACGATGATGGACACAGGACTCTCATGTTGTAAATGCTGGACGTGCCAATACTTGCACATTCATAGACCACCGAACAAAACACACCCTTTCGTAAGCCATCAAATTCAATTCACACCTTCAAATTCAAGAAACATTTTGATGATCGCGTGTTTTCCTCCTCCTTCAGACATTATTCTTGGAAGTGCTCCAAACACATCGGAGCCTTGTTCATTTCAGCAGAGAAGCATTGACAGTGCAACCCTTGAGAGTTTACAGCATAGTTGTAAGCTCAGGAGTCACTAATTCACTCGTACTTAGGAGTCTAATTGAATACGCATTTCGGTAAATATTTAATTAGGTCATCTTAAAGTTTCCCGTTTCTTTGTCAGGGTTGTCAGCATATTGATAAGAGGGTTTTGCATCATATTAGGGAGATTTATCAATAATAATTAAGAGTTGTACTGAGATTATGGTTGCTGCCTTTGATGTGCTTTCTCTTTCTTCTTCTCTCCCATTCTATATTACTTGTGCAAGCATTAGACTGTTAAAACAGCATTTGTCTCTGTTTATTAGCAGATTTCATTTGAAGGTTGGTTGAAAGTGCATACATGCTTCAGCATATCCTAAATTGTGTCCCGCACAACTTTTACACGATCTCTTCTATACCTGGTTTTTAACTTGATGTTAGTGATAGTGTGCCAAAAGGACATTTTTTTAATCCGCAGTCAAATCCCCAAGACATTGCTCTCATGATGTCACATACAGACACAAATCAACTGCATATTAAGTATCTGTTGTAAAAAGCATGCATATACCTCGGGCAAAACTCTGAGTAGCTCAAGGAAACTCGGTATGCATTCTGGATGAGAATTCATCTCATCTCTGAGCCAATTTACAATTCCACCATCACCCCAATCTTTAGCAGGAACATGAACAGCCAATGCAGCCACAGCAAGACTAATCTACAAAATGAAAATTTTAAGCAAAATATCTTCGAAATGCGCATTCCATGCCATACATGTGTGCACAAGAGTGAACTTGTAGCCAGAAAACTATGATACCTGGGTTCTAACTTTAGGGGGGCCTTTATGAAATGCGGTCAATAAGCTCTGCATTCAAAACAACATCAACAAAGAGAGCTGGCAATCAGTAAAAGAAACACTTCTGCTTTACCGTCATATATCAACAAATGCACACAAGGGAACAAAGAAAACAAGGTTCAATATGCTAGACTGAAGACATCAGCACATAAACAAAAACTCATTTGTCACCAAGAACAGTGGAAACTTAAAACAAGAACCAGGGAGGGCATAGTGTCACTTGGACCAGATCCCATTTACATTCTCTCCGGAAAGAGGTGCAGCAGCAGCAGCAGAAACATGAAATAATAAAATGATTTCCATAGACGAGACCCAACTATAGCGTCCCAATTGAAAAGACAAACTGCCCATGCCTCATTAACACCTTAAGTCGTCATATATATTAATGCATGTTAACTTGTTAAGAAACACTGCTATTTATCAAGAAAGAAAAAGTATGGAAGAACATATTTAGCTTCAAAGGATAAAAGTAAGCATAAGCTTTTGATTTCCCATTAAATATGAGATAGCATTTGCCCCATAGCCCCAACAAATCGTACTCACTTACATTTAGTGAATCACGTAATGGGCGAAAAGCTTCAGAAGGCAGCTCTTCAAAATCACGCTGTACCTGTCAATCAGATGGAAAAAATTACATGGTTGTTTTCGGTGAATCCCATATCCAAAATTGGGCTAGGTTGTGTAAGCTAATTAGTCTAAGACACGGGTTTTCAAAGCACAAAAGATATAAGTTTTCCAGTTTTGTATACTTTAGGGTTTAGGGTTAAGGCCGACGATCCAAAACAGAGTCTGCAGAAGTCACAAAATGAAGATCCAGAGAAGAGCAGCTCGTTTTCTTCTCCACAGAATATAATTACTCTGGTGCCCTAGGCTTTCAAGAATCCAAAGAGACAAAGACTACTTAAAATTTGTCTATAACAGCACAGCAAAGAGCAGATATTTGCCAAGAAGTGCTGCAGAAAATCTTCTCTAATTCTGATTTTGAAGAACAGATCCTACTGCACTAGATCCAATCATGGTGCATTAAGCACGCATGCCTCTTGCGGATTGGTGATCGCAATTGGGGCTCTAGGCTGTGGAGATTGGAGGACTCCAAGGCTTGAAATTCAAAAACAAGAGAGGACAAGGCAGCCGGAGCCAACAGAGTACGGAGATTGAATGGACATGTTTGTCGTTCAACACATCAAATATCTCAGGCATTCAGATTGGTTGTAAGTAACTAACTTGAGTCTTGCATATGACTCCTGATTTAGTTGATTGCTTCAACATCAAACCTGCTCATGCTTTTTACTTGAGGATAGCTTTAAAGGTTCAAAGGTTTTCCACATAAATCTTGGAGTTAGAATCTTAGTCTTGTAATTGTAATTTGTATGGTTAACTCGCAGCAACTGAATTAATTGTTTGTTTAACGTGGTTGCAACTGTATTTCAATCTCTTACAGTTCTTAGGATCTGACCAGTTCATCACACTCTAGGCGCAAATTAAGTCTGTATCCAAACTTTTCAAATTGCATCATTATGCGGAAGGAAAAGAAAGGTTCTCCGCTTGTGTGTGCGGGAGAGTGGGGTACCCAATAAACGGCTGTTTTGACACTTTTGATGTACCAAAACCTAATTCAAGACCTAAACTAATTTCAGATATACTAATAGAAACATGTATATAACTGTCAACCGCAATATACAACAATAGCAACTGGTAGAGATTAATGAAGAGTAGGATAAGCAAAATTACCTTGCTTCTAAGCGTTTGAGAACAAAAGATTAAGGTTTCTTGATTGCTACTAGCATCATGAAGTAGATTATCAGAGACCTAAACAACCAATAACGTATGTGAGCCTCGTTGCATGGCAAAAGGGGGAAATTAGAATTAATAAAGAAACAGTCAAAAATAATTTGAAAAGAACAGAATCATGGACAATACTAAATTGAAGTATAATGTCCAACCAATCACATATTAGGGAGCAGATGTTCCATTGAATATCCGAGTCATCTAGAGAGCGTCTCATGTCTGGGTAAAATCATTCCGTATTATAGTCCTTGTTTTTTTGTATTGACAAATGGAATCTAATCGGTAAAATTATGACCACAAGCCTCAAAAAGTTCGCCAAAGAAAAAAATATTTCAGGGTCGTCTTATTTGAGCTTTTTTCAACTTCAGTCCCTATAATTTTACTTTTCCAATTACTTGTCGAGACGAATGATCTGAGCCAAAAAAATTGACGAAAAGTTCAACTAAAGATCACTAAACATCAATAATGCCCATTGTCCTTGGGTAAAATTAAGCTAGGCCAAAATCAGCCTACCTTTCCCATCCCTATACCAAGGTATTGACAGTTAAACTCAAGTATAGAAGAACATCGTATATCAATGAAAATGTCTTTGTTAACAATGTATCCATACGTATACGACTATCCTCACAGTATACTACGAAGTTTGGTTATATGCATGCATGCATTACAATGAAGTTAAAAAATTGATTCATAATCATTAACTAAAGAGTGGATTAAAAGAGAGAGAGAGAGAGAGAGAGAGAGAGAAGACCATGTAGAACGCTATCATTGTTCCCTATGTTAACATGGACACGTGGTAAAAACCAAAGCATGTGATGAAATCAAGAATAAATACCCAGTGAAGATGAGATATAAGAGGGGAAGAAAGCCTACAAGGAATGGCACATGGAATCAAGTGCTTTGCATTTAGAAATAAACACAGTAACATCTACAAACCACAACACAAAAATGATTGAAGAAATAGAATCAATATGCCTAGTGTTTTAGTTAAACCCAGTGGAGCATTTCCACCAATGATTCCCTTCCAATTACATCATGAAATACCAATATCTTATACCCTCCTCATAAGTTAGTTCAACAACATTGTTGTCATAAATCACTTTCTAGTTTTGGCAGTAATTTCATTCATTTTCCAACTATTTTGGTACTCGGTATCTTGACGAATATATGGTTTTCTCAACCATAAAATAGGGATCCAATTAAGCATATTACCGAGGCCTCGTGAAAATTGGTTATGTTCCGCGTGCCTAATATAGGGCTGACCACCAACACAGTTAAAACTTCCATACTATGTTTTCCAGACTATCATACACACAATGTGACCTGCGTCAAATCTGGTTTCTTACAATCCCATAACATAGATTTCCTTATAGCCAATGTGTTTAAGTATCCAACAATCGTCTAGGTTTAGCCTACGCCGAAGGGTTAACCAATGGCAACACCTCCTGTGAAGCGAACTCCCACATCCCCTGGATACCAAAGTAATATGAAGTAGTATATAAGCGTGAGGGCACCCTCACTTCAATACCTAGCTTTTGGGGTTGAGTTTTACCCAAGACCGTGTAACATGTCAGAGCTAGGCACTAGAGATGGGTAGGGGGGTGCATGTCTCTAGCCTGCACAAGGCACGTGTCGCAGAGTGAGCACGTTGCGCTTGAGGAAGGGTGTGGAGCGAAGTCCCACATCGCCTAGCTACCAAAGTAAAATGAAGTATATAAGCGTGAACACTAAGCACCATCACTTCAACAACTAGCTTTTGGGCTCCAGGGCTTGAGTTCTACCCAAGACCATGTAACACCTCCACCCTCTGTCCCTATCTCAATCTTCATTCCCTAAGACTCCTGTTTTCTTTCTTTCTCTTTATTCAATAAGTAGCTAAGGTTCCTCATTTGACAGAAGAAGTGCTCAAATTTGCAATTGCAAACTTTAAGTTTTTCCTAGAAATCTTTTTGGATTTACCACAAAAATTCAACGATTGGCTATTATTTGGTGACCTATGGAATAATTGCCTTTAAAGTTGACCTCATATTAATTGAATCCAATACACAGTATAAATTTTGGTTAATTTTTATATGAATCCATGGAAACTCAATTAACTACATGCCGACCAACCTGCCCCTTAATGTTGGATTGATTTTGGATCAGTTCACTTAGGGATTAACATTTAGTAGCATTTTGTACAATTTCATAGCATTCATCTTTATTGCAACGAGATTATAAATAGACAATGTTGACAAACAAGGATGAGGAATGCAACCGGAACAAAGGCAACGCCCTGTTGGCACACGATAAGACGACATAAGGACAATTCGGGGACAATACTATGTATCTGGTGGTGCCCACTATCCAACCACATATTGGGCTAGGACAGGCCGACCCAACTATATACTTGGGGTCTTTTTTTATCTGTTGTCTACAAGTTTTTACCTTATCACACTCTATAGTCTATTGTACCCTCCCATGAGATTGAGTTATCCAACTATCCAACATTAATGGATAGTGTCATATCCTATTGCGCTACCCATCATCAAAATACGCAATCAAACATAGGATATATGCCCCCAAGGCCCAAGGGCAATAAGTCCCTCAACTTTTATCTTACAAAAGTGCCCGAAATGAACCGAAAGAACTGTCGCTTTATATACCAAGAGGAAAAACATTAAACTGCATGGTAGATGGCCACCTAGTCGCTTGGCATATAAGAGGAGCTCAGGAACTTTAAAGGAAATCTAATGAAATAAGGTTGCTCTTTCGGGCTAACACACAAGACAACAACCCAATTATTAGACAACAACTCAATTAGTCCTTACCATTTTCTCTAGACTACACTTCGCAGTTCACACTTAAAAATATAAAAATGCTGAATAACTCCAAAACAAAACCAAAAAAAATCCGCCAAGTCTCTGTATCTGGTTAGTGCCCAATAGGATCTATTCAAAAGTCTAACGAGAGTACGAGACATTTAAACCACCATCCTCAAACAATATTAGTCGTTTAGCACAAGTCCGACAAAAGCCTTTGTCATTTAGAATACCTAAAAGGCTGTGCCTTTAAAACATCAAGGCTAAAACTTCAGTTCTTGTGGTTAACTGACTTACTAATGCACAATTGCCATCCAAAATCATTCAAATGGTCTCCATATGATGCCAAGGCAATCCAATAAATGCCAGCTCTCTACCAGGTCATTTCAAACCGAACGGCAGAAAATAAATAAATTAATATGGGCTGTTTAATTGAGGTAGAAACAAAGATCTAAAAAACAAATAAACATTTTTATTATGCTGTGTCAAAATGGTGATTTCCACACAACATAAAAGGGAAAATCAAACAGAGGAAAAAGTGTTGTTCTTTATTTTTTTCAACGTTTCTAAGCCACCAGAAGAAAATAACAATTGCACAGTGCTTGTTCTACCAATGCGCGCTGCTGACAAAAGATAGACGGGCGCAAGCGAACCCTAATCTTGGGCAATACTTCTACGAACAAGTGGCTGATAAACCCCAGAATTAGAATTCAATTCAACTCATTAAGCCTAAATCACGATAAAACATCGCTTAAAACTTTCTTCCACTCCGATTATTTACAAAAGATGGACCAAATTCTCTCATCGCTATTCAATTTGCAAGTATATAAATTGAATATCTAGTTGTATATCGATGCATACGAATCAACACGGATTAATCCGACTATCCGAGAGAGAAAAAAGAGGATCACCTGCCAAGCATCGATGGTTCGCTGAAACTCCTGAAGCCATCGATCGGCCTGCATGCGAACGGCGTCGTCTGGATGGTGGTACAACGCGTTTAGGGCTTCTTTCACTGTGTTCTGGAGCTCCATCGGCCAGCCGAGAAAATCGAAATCCAAAATCCAATCCTATAGATACAATGATATCTATATATGTATGTGTTCGTGTGTATATTTGTATACTGTGGGATTTTGAATAGTGGTGGCAGTGATTTCTCTTTACTGTGATTTCTGTTCTCCTAGTTTGGGTTTTGTTCTCTCTCTCTCTCTCTCTCTCTCTCTTACTTTTTTATTTTATTTATGTCTATATTTTTAAGGGTACTCGGCAGGGTTTTGGCGCCCCGCTGAAGGAACAGCTAATATGAGCCGTCCGATTGGCGTGTCTTTGACCTTTGGTCAAGATTAATTGGTGAGAGACTTGTTCGTTTTGTATTTTGAACGAGGATTGAATGGGGAGAGAGATAGAAAAAATATATTAAAAATTGTGCAAAGGAATTTTAAAGCCTCCAAACGCCTCTCTGTTCTATAATTGCAAAAAAAAAATTATAAGAAAAAATGAAATTTTTTTGAAAAAGAAGAAAAAATGAAATTTGAAATACAGATTTGAAACTATATTTTTTTGCATTATATAAATGTATTTGTATTTTAAAATCACGTTAATCAATATTTGATGAACGTGATTCTGGACATAATTGATATTCTTGACAAATCCTTAAAAAAAAAGGACCTAAAAAAACCTTGGACATGATGCATCAATTTCTGTAAGGACTAAGGTGGAGTTTCACTAAGCAAAATGTGAGTTTTGTCTTATTCAATTTTTTTTCACATTTTTTTGTTTTGCGCCAAATATTTTGGATTATTGATTCGTCTCGATGAGAGAAATCAGAAAATCCAAAATTTGTTACTTTTATCCAAATATTTTTGAAAATATCAACTTTTAACTAAAAATTAGTTAAAAGTTGATATTTTCAAAAATATTTGGATAAAAGCAAAAAAAAGTATTTCAATTTCTCTCGTCAAGGCGAGTTAATAATCCACAAAAAGTTTGGTGCTGTTTGAATAATGATAAAACTTCCAAAATTCCTAAAAGTTAAGCGGAACTCAACCTAGATAGGATTCCTCCCACCAAGTGAGTGAATGTTTATCGCCTATGGAAGTTGCATGCATGTTGGCATCCCACACCCATAGATACTAAACATTTTGAACCTTGGGGAATTGGAAAGTTTGCCTGACTCTTAACTTTATAACTTTGAAACTAATAGAGGTGTTCACAAACTGATCCGAACACCTGATTAGAAAATTATAATAAAAAAAAAACAAGCCCTCCCTTAGTCCCTTATGATTAATCGGCATGCGGCTCATATATCCTCTTTGTAACTTGAGAGAAAAGTGCATTGCAGTACCCCACTTGTCTATCCTTAACATGTTGCAAAAGTGTAAGAGTTTGCTGTCAAAATCTTTTCAAGAGGTTGGAGGCAGCATAGCAATATGTGTGCATTGTGTGCACGTTCAGTGGACAACTTTACATTTGAATCAATGACATGCCATGCCACCACTTATAATAAATTTGAAAAAAAATTCCAATAATTACTGTACTTTTTCATGAAGGGTGCATGGCAATTGGGGAAGGGGTGATTGCCAGTGGAAGGTACTCGCTGGAAATGTCACGGGATGATGGTTTGGCAATTTGCTACTGGGCCTCTGCTAGGAGCAAGGTTGGTCCTGATTTTTTGGCGGTAAAGTGAATTACAAAGAAGTGTCTTAGTAACCTTTTTTTTTGTTTTTGCACTGATATGCTGGCTACTAAAAAATTGGGCTTATGTGTAGTTAGGGGGTGTTCCAACTCAACAGTAAAAAGTACTTTAAAAAAAAGAAGTTTTTTCAAGCTCAAAAATCATGTGTTCACGCAAAAAAAATTCCTATTAATATGGATCTTGTTTGATAGATCTCATCGATATCTTTTAAACGGTGCAAAAAAAATTCAAAAATTATTTTTTATTTTCATTATATTTGAATTTAAAAAACCTTCTTTTTTCAAAAGTTATTTTTATTGTATAGTTGGAACACCTTCTTACTAACAATAGTTGGGCCCTAATTTGCATACTCCCTTAGAGCAAGTTTACCAATGTAAAGCTAAAATACCACGTGAACAGTTTCCAATTCTATTTTAACTATCAATTTTTTCTTTCACAACTACACCAACACAATCTATTTTACCTTTCATCTATTAAAATATTATTTTTTTTCTTTTTCCAATATTAAAAATAAAGAGAGGAGAAAGGAGAAGGAGGAAGGAGAGAGAAAAGAAACAATAAAAAAAAGAAAAGAGCATGAATAGTGCTTAGGTAAAAATGACTAAGAACTATTCACAAATGGATTTTACCTCTTCTTTTACCTAATCTAGTGCAAGCATATTTTTGTGATTTTTCTCTTCAAAATAGAGAAAAAGGTATTTTACATTGTTTGGTAAAATCATTAGGTAAAAACAATGGTCAACAGTACACAATTTTCATTTTACCTACTCACATTTCTTTCAACATTACACCAACACTATTTATTTAACCTATTCTCTATTAAAATATTAATATTACTGAAGAGAGAGAATGAGATCTGGACAAAGGGAGAGAGAGAGAGAAGCAAAAGAAGAAGAAGAAAACAATAGAATAATGGGTTGCTTTTCAACAGTGCTTCGCTTGTTTTACTTAAGTACTGTAGCGGAAGGCACAATACCGGAAGGTTTACAGAAGCTACTGCAGGTGAACTTTTCTCATTTTCAGAAGGTAAAGTAGCTAAAAAGCTTCTTTACCCAAGCTGATACACTTGCTCTTAGAGTGGTTAATATGGCGTTTTCTTGAGCGTTAGCTCAGGACCATGGCCAGAGAGGCTGCTGGAGGAGACACTCACTCCATTTGGTTTACAGTTTTGAGAGTAACTTTTTACTCTTGGCACAGTTTTCAATAAAATTTCTCTCTATCTCTCTCCACTCATTACCACTCCAACTCTCAAAAATAACTTTCTAAAATCTAAACCAAACAAAGTGAATGTTAGTGGTTGGCAAAGTGCGGTTTGGGCAGGATAGAGGAGATAATAAGTTCTTGGTTTTTTTAGCGCGTGTGGACATTTCAAACTTTGCTTTTTGCAAGCAAACATGATTTCCATTTTTCTAAACCTAAGGAAGAACTATGTTCAAGTTTCATCCTCCTCTCTCCGGTATTTTTTGTACTTTAAAAATAAGGAAATAATTTTTTTTGAAAAGAGAAGGAAATAAATTGATGTATTTACACATCATCCAAATCTATCTGGTATTGTTTAGTGTTCTTAGCTAGGCCTTTTTGTAATCTTCTCATAAATTGATGTCGATGCTTGGCTCCCCAAGCAAGGCCCAGCGGTGCCTAGGCCTGTGAAGGAAGAGGCAAAAGGCAAGAAGTGTTCTTATTGATTTTTGCTCACATACGTGGAAAGAGGGTATTGTAAAGAACTGGTTCAATGAAGAGGAGGCAGCGATCATCCTGACAAAATCATTTGAGCATTCGGTAGATGGAAATTAGTAGACGGTTTAAGTTGGGTTATGAGTCAGCTATGATGTTACGGCGCAATGGGTTACTAGGGGGTCGAACTAGAGGGGAATGCAGCAACGGGAACAAATGAAGCAGGTTTGGAACAACATTTCGTGATAGAGGCAAGCCCCGAGCCTCATTTGGGCATAGCCTAACATGTCCTTAACAAGTGATGCTTATATGCCATCTCACTGATTCAGGGCGAAGTTCGAGAAGTTCTATCATTTTTTTCTCCTTCCCTCCCTCTCGATGAAGCAAGTATCATCTCTACCAAAATATTCATACAAATCAGACCAAGCTTAAAGACATCAATCTCTAGTGCTAGAGTTAAAAGAGAGTTTTTGTCTAGAAATTCAATCAGTTATCAAATTAAATCCATGAATTTCTCTCCAGCGCAAGTGTTAAAGTGTTGCTAACAGAACAAAACAAAACCCCTTTGTTAGCAGGCTTCTAGCTGTGGGAAAGCCTATAACAACCCGAGAGAGAGAGGGGACAGAACCTCCCCATCCTGACAGTCCCCTTGATGAGTCCCCGTCATGTGTGCTGCAAGCACCACATATTGCCTGGTGTACGTGACACCAAGTGACAGTGCTAATATTTCGCCCTAAATAGGAGAGTGCAGAGATAGGAAACATAAAGAAAGAGATGGGCTCATGTTCAATCCAATCTTTAGAACATCTGCATCAACCTCTTTTGCTTTGTTTGGATTGGAATTTGAATTTTTTTTTGAAAAATAGTAGGGGTAACGAGCGGAGAGAGATAGAGAAGAAATGTTGAAAGTAGGGGGAATCTATGGGGAATTTTTTGAAAAATTCTTTTTAAGTTCCAAAGAGAACGAGGCATTTAAATTTTAGACCAAATTACACATTAAAAACTCACTTTATTAGTTTAGTTACTCATTTTTAAAATGTCTATTGCATCAAACTCTTTACTCTTACTCTCTACTCAATTAAATATTCATATTTTTGTATTTCCTTTATTTATTTCCATATTTCTCTCATAATTAACTATTTGCTATTCATTTGATTCTATGACTATCTTAGAGCTCGTACACAAGAGTCCTACAGCCAATTTTTAATCCGTATCGATGTGAATATCTTATTTTTTTGATTATATTATTCGAAAGGGTTATAATTAATTTTGGTCTCTGAGGCTCTCATAATCTGCTTTTTATTTGAGACTCTATAGAGCAAATACTTGATAAGACAGCCCAAGAGACAAATTAATTATGGTCCTGTAAGATAAAATGATCAAAAAAATAAGATATTCACACTAATTCAAATGAATTGAAAATTAAAACACTTAAATTTTTTAAAAATACCATAGAGTTGGTAGAGTGGTTATTAGAAAGTAATAAGTATTTAACCAATGAGGTCACATGTTCGAATCTCACAGGACCACTGGGATTATGTCTGATCGCTACCTTTAAAACCTTGAAATTTATCAAGGTGCAAACAAATTGACTCTCAAACATCTGATTATAAAAAAATATTGTAGAATAACAACTGAATCATATAACTTATACTAGTAAGTGGGGTGCAGATTAAATAATATAATATAGATAATTAGATGAACAGTGGCTCATGGAAAGCAAAGAGGCACTGTAGCAATGTTAGAGCAACTGCAAAGTAGAGAGAGAGAGGTAGTGAGGGAGATGCAGGAGAGTTTTTCCTGTTTTGCTCTTTATTGTAGAGTTGAACAGAGATAACAAGGTTAGTTTCCATCTAGTTTGGTCTAGTTTTAATTTTTGTGAGTCCATTTCGGGCTCATAATAATAATTGAAATCGTTCATTAATGGAGCTTATCAAGTTCTTGAGGCTTGTGGAAAATCATGTTTTGCTGAATTCCGATCAATGATTGATAAAAAAGCATTTATCTTGAAACAAATGGGTCTGATTTAGTGTGCACAATGCATTAGTTTCAAGATAAATTTAAGATAAATGTTTCACAATAAGCATTGATCGATAATTTTTTTTTTTTTGAGAAGTATTGATCGATATTTGATGAACATGATTTTTCACATATTTGAAGGACTTCACGAGCTCTACAAAATGTTCGGTGCTGATTATTACTGTGAGCTCAAAATGGGCCAACAAATTAATTTTTGATATACTTATCGATATCCGATGAGGCTAAATTTTTTGTAAAGAAATACTATTTTATTGGCCCTACAAAACAAACGGTTCAAATTATAACAATAAACACATAAAAGTCATAATTTTTTTTACTTTTTTAATTATTTTCATTGAAACGAAGCAATAACCCATACAAATTTGACACAAAATTAATAAACATTATTTTTTTAAGAGAATTGATATTCAACCCCATTTTTTATTCTCTACACTCCCTTTTATGTTCTTTAGCCAAAAAAACAAAAATTTTAACACTAATAAACAAAAAAAAATGGATAACAAAAAAAATTGGAGTTTTGAATATAAATTTCTTTTTTTAAAATAAAAATAAAACAAAAAGTCAAACTACAATAGTGGAAAGCCTAAAGAGGTTGCTTTTTCAACGGAAACTCCATAAAAGAGGTTTTTGTATCCTCCTATTTCATTGTTCATTTCGATAATCAACAATTTGGATTTTAAATAAATTATTAGGTAAAAGAGATTTTTACGAAAAATTTATTTAAAATTTGGACGGTCAAAAACACTTATTTGACTAATGATATTTGTGTTTTTTGTTTGGGTAAATTTCAAATACACCCCCAGTACTTAGGTCATTTTTCAACTGCACCCCCTCTACTTCATTTTTAATCACTCGCACCCCTTGTACTTAAGACTAGTTTAGAACTGTTAGTATTTCCGTCCAAAATAACGGAAAAGCAGGTAAATGGCTTGTTGGCGGGAATTTTCCCTTCTAAAACATCTTCTCTAAGACCAAATTGATCCCAAAACCCATTTACAATGATAATTCATCACTACCATTAATTATTGGTCAAGGACTGAGTCACTAACATATTTTACAAGTTAATTGGCCAGACATTTCAAATCTATGTGTTCTGGATTTTTTCTTGAAATTTCGAGAATGGGGTTATTTTAAGAATAATTTATTTAGGGTGCTGTGTAAATTTCATATTTTTCTGAGACCGAAACCCGGACAGCTTCTCGGCTACGCGTGTGCTCGGGCTTCTGGGACCACTTGCGCATGCAAGTACACATGTCACGCTTATAGACACATGGCATGGCCAATTCGACACCTAGAATTACACTCATGCATGTGTAAATATATTTGGTTATAACATTTTTTTTATCATCTTGGTAAAAACTAGTCAAACATGTATTTTAATTTTTGAGGGAGGGAGCTACGAAATTTGAAGAAAGAGGAGGAGGATGGTGTTCTTCCACGCCCCCACCTCAGTTCCACCATGAGCCACCACCTCCCGTCACCATTCTCTCATCTGAAAACTTATTTTCTTGCCGGTAACTTCGTAAACTTTCTTGACAACTTTCTGGACCATCACAAATTCGTATTTTGAGAAACCTTCTGCTATGATTCAATTTTTGAAGTCTTCATAACTTTTAAAGTACGTTTAAAGAAGAAAATTTTGATACCAAGAACATGCAAAACCAATCAACACAGAATTAGTTATGATTTTCGGAATATGAACTGATACACATGTTTTGAAATCTGGGCAGAGCCATCTTCTTTTTATTTCTGGGAACTATCCTATTAAGTTATGAATCTGATATTTTTACTGAGAATAATACTTTACGTTACGAAACTTTGAGAGTTGGTTTCAATATTTTTGGAGTTCAAATGAATTAGTTATGGATTTTCTACGAAGACATGATTAGCTGCCCTATAACACCCCGAAATTTGGAACATTAATAAAACATTTAAAAGACAATTTTTTTTCCAAATAGAATTTATAAATTTAATACATCACTGTTTCAAAAGCAGATGTCATCAAATTACAACCATATCGAATTAAGTTTAAGTAGCCGAATTTGACCAAATATTACAATTCTCCAAATAAACTTTGAAGCTTTCAAAATAAAGTTGACTTAAATTAAATCAGAGCAACTACGCATACGGAAACCAAGGTTCTTCAGCTCCCTCCTCAGTAGCGTTGACATTAGTCGGATTGTACGAACCTTCTACTCCGTCTTCAGTACCTGGCATTCGAGTTACCAGGGCAACATAGTACCGTGAGCGATGACGCTCAGTAGCCAAAACCCACCCGAAACCCATAACTTACAAACAAGGGCATGCACAATATAGTTAAAGTAAGAACAATTAAAGTAGCAAGCGATCAATTTTAATTACTAGCCTTTAACTTAGTGAAATCTAGAATCTCAACCTTTGAGAAACATCCTCCCATGTTAACCACTAGGACTATGGCTATTCGTGATACCGCTCCCCCATGCTTGCCCTAACCGGGAGCCCCGATGAAACGGCCTAAGTTATTTACTTAGTTGGAGTCATCGGCCGCCTCGCAAGGATGAATTCCCCAGGGAACTAACCATAACCACTGGGCCCACAAGGAACTAATCGTAACTTTGGGAGTATATAGACCATAACATGGTACTATAATACATAATACCCTTTTATCTTCTATTCAAAAAGAGCGATCACGCAATGCCATATCATAAGGTTCCGAATCGACAATCAACTGCCATACCCTAGCTTCATTTCTCCTCTTCCAAACTGGACTCTGTCGATAACCTCCAACAGATCCGGATTCATTGAATAACCTCCAAGAATCCCCACTAAAACCTCATTTCTCTGGCTAACCGCCAATCATATCATCTTCTATCTTTTTTAATTTCCTTTAACTTAAAGTCGTCTATGTGATCCTCTCTACACGTACATCAATTCCCAGTGAACCTAATTAATGTCCATTCTAAGTTCTCGTGAAACGACCAAGTAACATGTCAAACCTTACTTCAAACAATATCCAAAACATGTATGGAGAACTCGAGCAAATAACAACGTAACATGAGAAATATTAGAGCATTCGAGTAGACTACCATTTCATAAAGTACTCCCATCATTTCATACGTTACTCCACAAGTTCTCGAACCTAATTACCAATTAGTGTACTTTACCAGTAGCTACCATTTTCGTGCACTTATAAAAACTAGTACGGAGTATCAAGACTTAGACAAAAGAAAGGATAGCTTAATTATTGAGTAAATAAAGCTTTGTCAAATCAGTACATAACTTAATGGGTGGATATATACTTAGATCTTCATTCTTTAATCTGAAAATGTTTTACTTATTCAACAGTTGATTATTGCCATGGAAAAAGAATTTGTGTTCTCTTCTTTTCTTTTCTTTTTCTTTTCTACTTGGGCTCAATCAATCATATATCGTTCACACTGTTCATTTTGTTAAACGCTTCCACGAGTATTCAAACTTTACATCATCAACTATACACACGTAAAATAAATATACTTAGGGAATTTAACTACCTCTCATCCGGCGAAACGGGGTTCGGAAAGAGACGGCGGTGGGTCGGAGCTCGAGCAGTGGTGATGGAAGTAGGAGTGGTGGCCGGAGGCGGTAGGAGGTGGCGGCAACGGTGAGAAGGTGGTGGTGATGGCGACACACACACACTATCTTTCTCCCTCTCTCTCTCTCTCTGCCGAATGGTAGAGGCTGGGAAAAAAACAGAAATGAAAAGAAAGACGAGGAAGGGTTATTATAAAAAAAAGGGCTGGATTTTGCATGAAGAGTTTTACCCAAGGGGTAACAATGTGGTGTCTAAAGGGGAGGGAATCAAGGAGGAGATGGGGAATTTTGTCTCCCCTCACTTAGCCGAAATTTTTTAAGAAGGGGGAAAGGGTTTGATTTTGGTTCAAGGCAACACATATACACAAGAAAAAAAAAAAATTGTTCATCGGTTATGCACGCACACGACCGATTATGAAAATAAAATTGGTGTGACGACGTAAATAATTGTTTGAACAAAAATAATATTTTTGTTTTGATATTTATTATTATTTACTAAACTAAATACCGGGTCTTTACATGCCCTGTTTTTCTGTAGAACAGCTTGTTCTTTTGAAATTTGGACAATATTTGGTTGATAACTAATCTTTCAATTTTTACAGTAGATACATATGGATGTTACGCGAGTTTGGGCCCTGGTTTGAGTATTTTTGGACCTTATATGAATAAGTTATGATTTTTCAAAGAAACGAAATACGAATGGGTATATTTCAGTCTTTTCGTTACTTTGGACGGAAATACTAACAGTTCCAAACTAGTCTTAAGTACAAGGGGTGTAAGTGATTAAAAATGAAGTAGATGGGGTGTAATTGAAAAATGACCTAAGTACATAGGGTGTATCTGGAATTAACCCTTTTTGTTTTTTGATCCGCACCAATGATATTTGTTCATCCTGTGAAAACTTCGGAGGTATTCTCAAGCCGAAATTGCAAAACAACACTCACAATGATTCGATGAACTGCTAGAAAGTAGAAACAGGAGGCATTCTACAAGCCTCGGCGGCTTAGGAGGGGGGGAGAGACACGCACAATCAGCGCGGGCTCAACTCGACGCAGCAGTGCAGCACGCGGGCGGTGTGTCTATATACGTAACACCCAGAGGGG